>CM076578.1:320868852-321468852 GCA_034641835.2 Pinus albicaulis
CATCAAAGAGAAGAAATTCAAAGAAGGGTTCAATTTTTAGAGACAACTCTATACCATCATGGCTTGGTGAAGATTTTAATTGAACACCATTTAGCCAAAAAAAATGATACATGGGACAATTTCTTGATAAGAAATCATTTTGAAGAGCCAAAAGAACCCTCACCTGAACAACAGCCCACAAGGAGAAGTAGAAAATGGAGAACTTCAAAAACTGAAATTGACAAAAGGAAATCATCTCAGAGAAGTTGACTCAAATCAAGAGACAACTTAAGAAAGAGAAGGTAATCAGGAAATCTGCCACAGAGAAAGGAGAGGGATCTTCTCAGCCAAGAAGAAGCCATAGACTAAAGGGGAAACTAAGGAAAACTCAAATCAAACAAACGGGGGTGATAAATATAGAAGATGAGGAAACATCTATTGAAGAAGATGTTGAAGAGGATTTTAATGAAGAAACCCCTGAAATTGACCCTGCTCAGCAAGAAGTTTATGATTATGTTGAAACTTTGGAAAGGAAAGCTTTAGAGAGCAGAGAGAGAACCCCTAGTCCTCCACTGTCCGAAATAGATGTGTTAAGAAGGGATAGGTATGAGCTGGAGATACTTAATAGACACATCAAAAATGAGAATGAAATTTTGAAGGAACAAGTCAAGCTCAAAACCGATATGAACTCAACCTTATCTCTACATATAGACAAAGTGGAAAAGGCTAATGAAAAGTTGAAGAAGAGGAACAAAAAGCTAATCAGGGCACTTACCAACTTAAGGTTCAAACTTGTCATTAGAAAACCCAGAAGATCTTTAGCTTCCAGGCAAAGGAGAAGGAGAGGATTAGATGTTCTTGCAGAAGCCTCTGAGTTTATAGGATAAGTTGCATGAGGACATGCAAGAAGTCAGCAGTGGGGGTATGTTGAGCCTCAAGATTGTGCTTCCTTTCATTCTACTTTACCTCATTTTCCTTTGTCCATTGCTATTCCATATCCAATTGATCAATGAATTTAGTTAAAATTACTTTTAGAATGATTAACATGACTGACTTGCTAATTTTTGTGATTTTTTCCATTGTAATGCATTTTGACCGGAACTAGCTGCAGAATGCAGACATTCCGTAGCTAACCGGCAATTCTGCAACTGTCTTCATGTTTGGGTATGTTCTAGGTGGCCTCTCAAGAAAAACCGCATATGGGCATATTCCACGTCATTTCTACATTGTTCGTCGCTCACCATGAAGGAAGAAACGAATTCTGGATATGGTTTTGGTACGTGGGAACACATTTAAGAAGGCAGACTTCTAGTAGGACTGTCTTAGTCCAGATGTCCTTTTCCTTTTTACGCAGCCACTTCAAGAGTCCTAATGTGATTTCGATAAGGAAAGACAATGATCCTGGAATTGTTGCAAGTCTTGTTATGTACATTTGTTATATAAACACTTGGGAAACCGAGAGCTAGGCTAGATTTTGTTTCCAGATTTTGCTTAGATTCTATGCTACATTTCTGAAGACGCAGATTGCTCTGTTCAAGTTATTTCACCTTTAATGAAGCAGACAATATTGTTTTGAAAGCGTTGATTTGATTTGGAGTTAGATTCGGTCTGGTGGTAGAGGGCTCCTGCCTCCTGCACGGATTTATTTGTGCAATTTAGATAAGTATCTTAGCTGCCTTTACGTTTTTGAAGTTGAATTCGTAGTTGTTTTCATTAGCTACTATAGTTATACTCGTTCTAAAAACTCTTCCAAAAGAAGAAGCTCTTCCAAAAGATTATGATCATGAATGGGAAATGGCTATAGTATTGTAGGATTTAATTGCAATCTCTTTTGTTCACCATCACAGTTATACTTATGCTGAGTACTCTTCCAAAAGAAGAAACTCTTCCAAAAAATCCTTATAATGTCTTAAGCATGATTGTGATCTTGAACGTTTCAGTTGTGTGTTTGCACTAAGTACCATAGCTATTCTTGCTCTTAAAAAGCTCTTCCAAAATATCATAATGATGGGTAGGAGACAACTATGATATCTTAGTTTTTCATTGCTTTCAGTCTTTATGTTTGCATTTGCACTGAATTGTACAGTTAGGATTGTTCTAAGAAACTCTTCCAAAATACCAATCATGATGGACAAACAGACTATATGATTCCATAGAATAATGCATGATAGCTGAGTTAGGATACTCCGGAGTCTAATTGCATTTAAGTCATGCTCAGTTATTTTGTTTTAAGTTTGATAATGACTTGTTAGTTCAACACTGTTTTAGATTAGTGACATCTTAAGTTCAGTTTTAGCTTAACTCATTGCATTTTTCATTCCACATTCAGTTGTCATTCACTGCATATTAGATTACTTCAGTTGTTAAACTTAACAAAACAAACTTCATTATTTACAAACCTCTTCTTGTTCTAAAATATATAATTGATTCATAACCATATGAACAGAAGACAATATCATTTTAAGGCCTGCAGTACTTCTGCAACTTCCTTATCATCTCACAAACAAACATTTCCTCAAAAGACTATTTCAAAAATCTATAACCTTTGAGTGAAGTGTAGTGCTATAAAACTGAGTTGCAGAATAGAGTTAGGAACTAGACTTAGAGTAGAAGATCTTATGATGATATCAATGTTTTACTCCAATTATGCTTCAACAAATCTCTGATCAAGGATAAAATGTTGCATCATTATAAGTTAGTTGTTTAACTGTTTAGTTAGGAGGATTTGCATACTTAGTTGACCATGTCTCAAGCTCTCTCTCAAACACCTTTGATGAAAGAATTTGACAAATTGAGTTTATGCTTTGAATCATTTGCTTAAAAGTCATTATCAAGCTTTGTTTTTTCTTAGTCATAGTTTGGATTTGATTCTGTTTCAATATCTGCAATTGCATTTGTCATTTTTCATCAACCAACTAGGCTTCACTCTGTTTTTAATCATTAGTTTCCTTCCACTAGCTTTCTAGTCATTTTCCTTGTGAACATAAAATTGCCAAAAAGACCAAAGACATCACAAAACACTACACACAACGCATTAAGAAACAAGCACCTAGGTACATACAGTACACTTCACTTCAGCAGTTTACCAACCCTAGTTGACAATTAAATGAGCTCAATTTAGGAGACTAGATTGAGACCAAACAAGGGGTTCAGTAAATTCTATGTTCAATAATTTCCATTGACATCATTGTCTCTATGTTTCATTTAATTTCTGTATATTTCATGAAGTTTTGGGCAATGACTAGGTCCTAGCCCTGTAATTTAGCCTTAACTCTCACAATTTTTGGCATAGAACTAGAATAAAAAGGCCACAGTCACACTCATGCAGGCTCATATGAGCGAATCAGACCCACAGTTGCTTGGAGGGCTTGGCAAGGGAGTGACTAGGGCTCTAGGAGCTTGAATTGTTGAGTTTCCTTAGGGGTTGGTCACCTGGAAAGGCGGGGTAGCTCCTAGAGGTTCAGTTGGTTGTGTGGATGATCAATTTGTTTGTTTTTTTTTTGTTCCAATTCCTTAAGGTGACTTAGGAGGTTGAATCAGATCATAGTATCATCTCATCACATGTTTACCCCAGTTGGTCGGTTACTTGGGTGGATGTGGGAGGAGGGTGTTACAAAGTGGTATCAGAGCATGGTTCTATTCTCCCTAGGTGGTGTCTGGTTTCCTTTCCCCTTGGATGAATTTGTTGTCACATGTACATGTTGATTGCATATAGGTCCTTGTGCTTATGGTCTATGTGATTTTTGTATATGCACAACATTGGTAATTATTACAATGGTGTTTCCATATGAAAGTTGATGGTGTTGTTGTTCAATGTATTTTTTGTAAGTATGTGTTGGTCATGCATTAGTTATGTCTATCAGTGTATATATGTTGTTATGCATACATTGGCTGGATGATGGTCATTGTGCATGAAGTCATGGTATGTGGTCAGCATAGTCATGCATTGATAATTGGATAATGGATGAAAAGATGCTTATATCTTGATCTGATTATATATATATATATATATATTGTGCTGATCTGGTTTGTCTTGCAGATGAGATATCTTCGGCGAACTATACTAAGGTATGCTAGTTTGTTTATGATTTGGTTTCACTGACATAATATACCTTGCACGAAGAAGAGATCCACGATGACTAGAAATATGGTAGACTACAGATATTCTCCCTATGAATCAGATGAGCAGTGTGGTTTTGGGCACTCTTCTGACTTAGTAGACACATTGAGGAGTTTGAAGGAAGAAATAAGTAGTTGTAAAGTAGCCAATGATAGAATCATGTGGGCATAAGAGAAACAAGTAGAAGTTGATACAATAATTCTTTAGAGTTTGATAGAATTGCAGAGACAATGGCTACTTCATATTAGCTATGGAAAGAAGGATGGGACTAATGGGGAATATGGCAGTAGGTATCATGGTGGTCATAGGTAAGATAGAGATGACACTATTATAGATGGTATATTTTTGGATATTCCGGATAGGAGAGGTGATGGACACATGTACTATTCTATTTTTGGTTCTGATAGGAATTATGATCGTCATCGTTATCACCCTTACAGGAGGAGTGATAGGGGGTACTTTCTGGATGAGTTTAATAAATAGAAGCCACCTATTTTTTATGGAGAGTTGAAGAATCTTGAGGATGAAGAGGCATGGTTACTTGGAATGAATAAGTTATTTGAACTACATGAGTACACAAAGAATATGAAGGCAAAAATAGCCATCTTCAGCCTCAAAGTGAAATAAGATATATTGTGGGAAGATGTGAAACGGATCAGAGACATCAGGATAGAGGAATTGATTTGGACATAATTCAAGAGACTCTTTAGAAAGAAGTTCTTGCCAGAAAGGTACTAAGACAGTAAAGCCAAGGAATTCTATGAGCTTAAAATGGGATCGATGATAGATGAGGAGTATACGACCAAGTTCTTGGAGCTATTAAGGTATGTACCGTATCTTAAAGATGCAAAGGAAAAATTTTAGATATTTTTCAATGGATTACCATTATAATTTACAGATTGGATTGACTATGATGAGCCTCAGTCACTTGAAGAAGTTATTGGGAAACCAAAGCATTGTTATGAGTATTGAAAGCGTAAGAATGAATCTCAGCAAGGATGGAAAGGAAAATATAAAGGTAAAGGTAAAGGTCAATGGTAGCAGGAAAGAACATTTCCTCATAATGAAGAAGAGAAATATAATGTTGCACCACATAAGAAGTTCAATGTAGCTAAACAGGGACATGGGTCACAACAACATAATATAGGTGATGGTACATGACAGTTGGATGTTGGACATGTGGTAAGGAGCATATTAAAATGGATTTTTCGTAGAATTAGGGTGGTATGCCTTAGATCTATAGTGCATAGGAGGCGCTGATTGTTGGGGATGTTGGGTAGAGTGTTCCTCATATCTATGCAACACTGGATAATAGGCATGTAGGTCATCTAGAATTTATCATTGAGATGGGCAGTAAGATTTGTGACCAAGTTGTTTCTATTTTTATTGAGCCTCGATCTAATTATCATTATGTTAACCCTAAATTGGTGGATAAGTGTGGTTCGGATAAAAAAGTGCATGCAGAATCTTGGTTAGTGTAGTTGGCTACAAGTACAAAGAAGAGAGTTCATCATTGGGTAAGAGCTTGTGCATTTGAATTGAATGGTTTTCCTACATTATCACATTTGAATGTATTTTAGTTGGGGTCATATAGTATGCTTTTGGGTATGGACTGGATGTATCTTTATAAGAACAAAGTGGACTGTTATGGAAAGACATTCAATGCTTGGATGACAATAGAGAGTAGATAATCTTACAAGGTAATAAGAAAGCAACAACAGTTAGGATGGTGAAATTTATGGAGGCAAAGTGCATTCGCAGGAAAGGGTGTGTTTTATTTGCAGTGCACATTTCTAGTGATAGAAATAAGGAGGATGAGGATGTAGAGATATTGAGCAGGTAATTGATCTTACAACAATTTTAGGATGTGATTCTAGAATATATTTCAGAGTTTCCACTTCACATAGAAATCAATTTTTTTATTGATTTCGTACCAGGGGTAGCACCAGCATCAAAGGAACTGTATAGGATGAGTACTCCAGAGCTAGTAGAGCTGAAGTTATAGTTGAAGGAAATTCTTGACAAGGGATACATTAGGTCAAGTGTATCACTGTGGGGTGCACCGATATTGATTGTGAAGAAGAAGGATGGTACTCTCAGGTTATGCATTTATTATAGGAAGTTGAACAAGGTGACTATCAAGAACAAGTATATGTTGCCGAGAATTGATGATTTTTTAAATCAGTTAAGGGGAGAAGCAATGTTTTGAAAGATTTATTTTAGATCTCGATATCACCATGTATGCACCAAGGAAGAGGACATTTACAAGACATATTTTCGGACCAGGTATGGGTATTATTAGTTTT
Organism: Pinus albicaulis; assembly: GCA_034641835.2. NCBI lineage: Eukaryota > Viridiplantae > Streptophyta > Pinopsida > Pinales > Pinaceae > Pinus > Pinus albicaulis. The sequence continues at coordinate 320,875,258 of CM076578.1, forward strand.
TTGTAGTTCCATTTGGTTTGAATAATGATCCAACTAATTTTATGTGCTTGATGAATAGTGTATTGCGTCCTTATCTGGAAAAGTTTGTTATTGTATTCATTGATGACATCTTGATAAATTATAAGAATTAGGAAGAAAATGTTGAGAATTTAGCAGCATTATTAATATTGTTGAGAGAGCATTAGTTGTATGCTTATCTCATTAAATGTAGTTTCTTTTAGAAAGAGGTACATTACTTGGGGAATGTGGTCTACAAGGAAGGCATATCAGTGGATCTAGAGAAGATAAGGGCTATCATGGAGTGAGCAACTCATAGAAATGTGGATGAGGTAATATCATTCATGGGGGTAGTAGGATATTATATGAGGTTCATCAGGAACTTCTCCCGGATTGCATATCTTATTACGTCACTCCAGAGGAAAGGTAAGAAATTTTAATGGACAAAGGAATGTGAAACAATTTTTTAACAGTTGAAGCAGTTTTTGACAAATGCTTGAGTGTTAAATATTGTAGAACTATACAAAGAGTTTGTAGTGTGTACATATGCCTACAAGAGAGGGCTTGGTGGAGTACTTATGCAGTAAGGATAGGTAGTATGCTATGAGTCACAAAAGAACTATCTGATACATGATCGTGAGTTAGCACCGATCATTCATGCGTTGAAGATGTGAAGGCACTATATTCTTGGTAGGAGGTTTATACAAATGAGTGATCACAATGGGTTGAGATACTTGTTTGGCCAACAAAATCTGAATTTCAGGCAAGCTAGATGGTTGACCATGATCAGTGAGTTCATATTTGAGATCAGGTACATCAAGGGAAAAGAGAGTAGGTATGCAGATGCTCTTAGCAGGCGGATATAGGTAAACCAAATTGCAACTATGAGCTCTTGTGATATTTTAGAGGTGGGTCAGTAGGATGCCAGGTGTAAAGGGATCATGCACAGGTTACAACAGAGTATAGGTATAGGTACAGGTATAGTTACAAGTGTTCAGGATGTGGAATATTGTTATATGGAATCTATAATTGTGGATAGAAATGTCTTCAATATACTGAGTGGACTAGTCTAGAACAAAATAAGGATGAAGTGGGTTTTATTTTCCTTAAAGTAAATGGATGATGGGTCGAAGCCTACCTGTAATCCATCGTATACTTCGCTCCTCCCTTGACTTGAATGCTCCAATTCTAGATCGCGTTGCCAAAATTAGAACATGCGCAATCAAACAACACAAGCCAAAAATATATGGAATGTATGTAGCATCATCTAAATATTTCATTCAATGGATCAACATGGCATCGAAATACATGAAATCATAACATCAAATATAGGGAAACAAATAAATATTTGGATTAATATAAATGGAAGGAGTTACAACCATAAATAGATGTCAATATTCTAGAAGATCTCCTCCAGGATGACTTGTTTCTTCTTTGTCACCAAGTGCACCTCCAATCACCCTAATGCATGGAAAGTTACCTCTCTAAAACAACATCATAAGGTTATAATTCTATCTCCAAAATCCAACCCCTAGCTTGTGGGTGGCCATAAATATATAGGTGAAGGCGGTAAGTTGGGAGTTCTTATCTAATTACCAATCAAGGGCTTGAGATCCACTCTTGATGGGAGGATGGGATCAAAGGATAAGGGATGGAAACTCCAAGGTAGGATAGGATAAGATCTGAAATTTTTATCTGAAGTAAATGGTTGTAACAAATTTTGGAAGCTTATGGAAAGGAAGCTTCTAGAATTGATCTCTTTTTCCTGAATGTCTAGAACCAACATCAGTGCACAGTGAAGAAACATGTAGGTGATCAACGTAGGCCACATTGAAGGAACTTGTAGGTGAAAATTTCCCAGTAAGAGGCCAAGGAGTGTTGGTCCTTAAAATGACCAAAACAAGGTGTTTTCAGGAAGAAAATCTGGGATATGGGAGTTTCATGCATAGGGTTTTGTGTTATGATGATGTTAAGGGGTCAAAGGATGTTGATTGATCCAGTTGATAGGACGACAGACCAGATGTGAGAAAATGGCCTATAATATATTTCCCCGTAAAGCACAAAGTCAAAAAATTTAATTGATATGTGAAGTGCTTTACCTTGTGACAATTTAGGATTAAGAACAACTGGCGAGATAATATTATGTTACAATACATTTACATCATGATATATTTGTTGAGGGAGGCATACACATACTAAACACATAAGCTAATATTACCTGTACAATGATAAAAGGACATGTCCATTGATGAAAAATGGTGGATCCATGAATGGATGACTGTCTATATGACCATAGCCATCATACATTGTGATTTTGTATATACTATGAAATTGCATCCCGGATGGATGAAACTAGATCTGGGGTCTTTTATATCATTCACACAGCCATCCAATGTACAATTCTAACCATGTGAATCAATGAGTTGGAGTTAAACATGGTAGACACCATATGATTAACGACCAATGATGTAAGTCATTAAGGGATGCAAGGGAAACCACCGATGATGTTAATGGATCTCAAGACACTATTGTACAATCTGTATGGTGTGAATAAATGAATTGATTTCAAACACCAAACAAAATATTTCGGTCAAATTCCAATAATGTAAACCTGTCGCTGAGAGCAAGGAAACTTGAAATTGATGTATGTAAGAACCAATGTACCGATGGCTGTTTCTATATCAACTTCTTGGATAATAGTTGATGTTGACAGGAAGTGACCCATCGTAGGAGGGCCTTGATGTATCCCCCATCAACGACATGAAATGGGTATCATCATTTGAGATGGAATGATGATGATACAAAACTGGATCAGGAACGACATACATGGAATGAAGGCTTAAGAGTATTGTAGAAAATATTGACTGAATGAATTCTCTTGAATACATTGGCGATACTCAAAGATGTTGGAAGCACTGACCCAAAACCGAAACTAGAGATTTTGAAAACAATATGATAACCAAAAGACAAGCAGATTTGCCTAACCCAAAAACCATGGAGATGAAGTGGAAGAGTATCGTGCTCAAGATCGACTCAATACCATTAGAAAAATGGAGTTCCCTGTTTCCCAATTTCCCCTACCATACTAGTCAATACCTTTTTATTTTTTAACAAGGTTAAGGAGGATAGCATATGCTTGATCTATAAGTTCATCCTTCAGATGAATCCCTCCGAGTATGTTTAATGAACCCTGAGAAGGAGTGGTTAGGCCTTGTCATCTTCGACAAGTATATCATTTTTTGATATTTTAATGAGTCCAACGAAGGTAAAAATCAACATCTTTTTCATTTTTAGAGAGTTTGAAAAAGAAGCAAAAAAGGAAACTCTAGATGTTCCTCTCCGTAGATTGACCTCAAGTCCGAAAAGGTAGAAAATAATACTCAAGAGAACCTCTTAGCCATATTTGACTAAGGTATTCCTTTTTTGTAAATAGTCTATCTGTTATAGCATCATTTCTCACCTTGACATGATTCATGATTGCTTTATGGCTTTTGGGCACCCATTCCTACAGACTTGGACAAATTCACTTAAAAACAGTGTAAAATCCCCCATACGCGACTATGCCCATGTTTTTCCGCGTGTATATGCGAGTCCAGCTAGACTTTTCCGCGTATGCCATTAAAATGATTAAAAAATATATAAAATATCCCTAATTTCGCGCTGGGTTGATGGTTACTCAGGTAGTTGAACCACCCCAGCCCGTGGCCAACTGTTTCCAACTGCTGAAACTACTTGGAGGAACTATAAAAAGCCCTCATGTGTATGGCCTAAAGGGGAGAGAGAATTATTGATATTATACTCTGTTGGTATTCCCTATCCAAGTCCGATTCCCCGTGCCTCCTGCACTTTCCCAGTTCATTGTAGGAAACCCTTGTTTCCTTGAGATACACATCCCTTTATATGTTATCTCGTATGCACCAGTTTGGAAGGAGTCTTAGCGAGGCAAGGGCTGGACGGATCCGGACGACGGTCTGCGAAGGCCTTGGAAGGATCAGGTGATCTCTCCACTTGTTACTTTTGTACGTGCTATTTATAATACAGAAGTACCATGATGTTCCCGAAATAAACGTGTTAGTGTATGCTTATATGTATGAGAATATTTGTTATACAAGCATTCATTATGATTTATTTAATGTTTTATATGAATCTCACTAACATTTAGAGTAGATATATACTGTACAACTTGTTCTTCGTGCTGGTTTCTTCTTGCATTTCAGGTTAAGAAGGAAGGACGGTTGTTGGGGGTTTGAACCCTGCTGGATCTACTTCAACCGTAGGACCAACGGGTAACTTTCTCATTCTAATCTATTTAGTTTTTCTGAACGTGCATGGTTGTGTGAGTCTCTGTTAAGTAGCATGCCCCTGCTCTGTGGAGGTTGTATCCCAACCAACCTCTAGGGTGTTATTTCCCCGAAACACTATCTCAGTCTAGAAAAGGGTCAAATTTATACTAAGTAGACATATTTCCATTTACTTTAATGATTTTGAAAATACAAGTGCTCGGAAATGTTTTCATATTTTGGGAGTTCGAAAAGAGCTAAAAGATAACTCCTCCTCGAGGAACGAGTGGTATAAAATGATAGAAACTGGTTTCGGTCATGATGGAACTACTCAAAACATTTATAGGTCAAGAATATGGCTAAAAATACCACTTATTACAGTGGTTCGTCAGGTAAGGGTAAAAACCAAGTGAAACCATATGATCAGATAAGCAGATGGTGAAAATGGAATGAGAAAACCAACACTCATCTGGAAACAATATGCTGATAAAAATGGAAATCATGAGAGGTAAAGTGTGAATGGTTTCATTCTTTATAGAAGCTTGAAACATGAGAAATTGTGCTTGAGAATACTTGAATATGGTTTCATTTTTTTACAATCTTGAAACATGAGAAAAATTATGCTTGGAATTGGTTTCATTTTTACACAAGCTTGAAACGTGAGAAAAGCTATTCTTGAGATAAGTTTGCATGCCCCCTGCATAATGACTCAATTCGAGGTACATTAACACCAAGCTTTATTTAATTCACCTAAGTAGACTATTGGTTACTAACAGGTGGATGGAATGAAGGTTCATTTACAAGATCAAGTGAAAGAGTTGACTTAGAATTTTTGAGATATAATAAAAGACTCAAATTGGAAGGGGACTTGTTTCCTTTTTTAATGAGCTTGACACAAGGAAGGGAACTGTTCTCATGATACCTTGTTTTATTTTTTAACGAGCTTGGAAAAAGAAAAGGAACTCTGCTTTGGAGACCTTGTTTCATCTTTTAAGGAGCTTAGCAAGAGAAAAGGAGCTTTGCTGAGATACCTTGTTTCATTTCTTAGCGAGATTGACACAAGAAAATAAAATCTACTCTGAGAGTAGATCATGGCTTCCAAGAGGTTCTCATCATATGGGATAAAAACACTCTGGAAGGGATCAAAGGATCCAAGGCAAAGATCAAACACCAATTCCCCCAGTAAATGATGCACCATATCACCTACTCGATCTAGGTCTGAATAAATTTAGAAAACAATGAAAGGCTACGATTCAATAGTAGGTAAGGGCATAAGATAGGTTTCCACATAATTTACCTGTGGCGAAGGAGATACCACTTTCATATAAGTACCATTTAGGGAAGTCAGTTGATTTGGATTCAAATTAAGACCAACGAAGAAAATCTGGTAAATGGTCACAATTCTTCCTTCATGTGGAAAGCATATCACATGAAAGAGAAAAGAGACAAGAGATCTCATGAGATAAAAATAGTCAAGCCAAAGGAGTAAATTAAAATCCAAAGGGCCTTGGACTACCATCACATCGATATAAATACTCTTTCCTCCCAAAGTAATTGGAAACTTAGGAAGGATCCCTAACGGTTGACTGGTTCCTTTGTTAAAAACCAACAGATTTTGTGTAACCGGCACAAGATGCAGAGATCCTAAATCTTTCCAAGAAGTTGAGGATAGAATACCAATATATATTCTTTCATCTATGATTTTTCTAGGTACAAACACATTATAATCTTGTACTATGACCTAGAAGTGCATGTAGGGAGAAAGACAATATCCTTCCAGTCGACTCCAATCAAAGGAAGTGAACAAACTACACAGAGGGAGTGTCGCGGGAACGGGAGAACTGCACCTTGGTGCTACGAGAATAGGATAATTAATCTCCTATACCATTAGAACGAGAGGAATTCCCCCTAGTTCATTGGAATATGAAGAAACGAGAAGAACCTGAGTGGTATGAAGTTCACTCTCTATGGGAAAGGTATGATCAACTAAAGGTGGAATCGAGTCAACCATTTTCTTAACCAATTTTTGGTTAGTAACGGACTCATGGGATTCATGTTCAAAGAGAGTTGGATTGACTAGATATAAATTCCAATCAATCACTTCATAAACTAGTGGAGGGTTGGGAGAAATCTTTCGATAACCAATCAGAAGATGAGCTTTAGAAGTTGTGAGGTTTTCCAAAACAATTTATGCTTTATCCATGTAAGGACAAAGGCGAATAGGATTATTCCCTTCACATAACCTATAGGGAAACTTGACTTTTCCATTTTTCCCATGGACCTTACGGTTACTAGGTGATGGTTTATCACCAGCATGATTTCCAGAATCTGATGACAAAGGCTAATGTGAGCCTATGGAACACACTACTAATACCTTGGAAATACCAAGACAATCTCTAAGAAGGTGGTCACTCTTACATAACATGCAAGGGAATTTAACTTTGTGGCTATTATTTGAAGGTTTCTCCATACTAGTTGCATCGGTAGAAATGGTTTCTTGGTTGCCCCCCTACTTATTTTTATTCTTCTTATTCATCCTCTTCTTCTTCTTCTTAGCTTCTTGGTTACTAGAATCAAGACTTTCACCAGACGAGGAGGAAGAAAGGATGAAGAAACAATAGGTGAAGAAGGAAAAGGGTCAAATTTAGGATTAACATGGGCTTGATACTGTTCATGTGGAGGAGAAATTGTTTGAGGAGCACTTTGGACATTTAGAACCATAGTGGTTGAAAATAACCAAACTAGTAAACGAGTGGTAATACTGGAAAGGGACAATGTTTCCATATAAGGAGCACCAATATTTCCAAAAGGAGGAAAAGGACTAGGGGTTTACTTGATTGGTAGAATGTGGAACTGTTTCCATTAGTATCAACCTAAGGTCCACTAAGGAGTTGTTCCATGAAGAGGACATTGTTTCACGATCAATTAATTGATTTTAGAAATTAAGAAAATAAATAAATCAAAGAGGCTAATCTAGGCATAAATGTTTACCAAGCAACCATGAACTGCAATATACACCTTGGAAAACCAATGAATTAATGTACATCTTCTAATATCTCCAAATGGTATGTTCCTTGTATAACGATATACAAGGCAGTTGACTCGGTTACCTATGGAAAGGATAACAACCTACATAGGACTCCCAAAATATACTCGGCGATACGTGGGAGTGCAGACCATAGTAGTGTTTTCTAATGCATAACCATTCAATGAGTGTGTTCCCATATACTTATCATGTGTGGAGCATCATTCGATATACTAGAAGGTACGCGGAGAACAGTTTGATACACTTATGTATGTGGAATGAGATATGACCCCTGGAATGCAATGATGGAAAAAAATGATAGCTCCTACGTTTAAAGACGTTGGAACATGTCTCTAGCATGTAGCTCTATGTGTGTCATTAAGTTTCAAATGCTCCTTAAGTTTATTGAGATGAATTTTAGAGTTGATCTTGAATTATGTTTCGATTTCAAGGCTCAAAACTTGATGTCACCTGAAAACGCTTATGATGCAACTAACATGACAAAAATAACTCTTTTAATTTTTGATGAAAGCTATCTAGTGTAGGGAATAGGTGCAAACAATGATGAAACAATCAAATATGTAGCAAACAAATGTGAAAAATGCAGTCCCTTTCCAATGCAACTGTTCCTATTTCAATGCACACACCCAAACCCTAAATTCCAATGCAAAGATTTTTATTTTCAAGTATCTTAATTTTTTAAAATGAAAAAAACTAAGGTGAAAATTTTAATCACTGATTCAAATAAATTTTCGGAATGAGGACTAGAACACCAATTCATCCAAACAACCAATGATCAAACATAAACTAGTTTGCAAACAACCCAATGATAAGAACAAAGGAAAATCTTAAGAAATCCTTATCAAAGGAAATCAAACACAAATGAAAACCAAGTGGAGGCTTCAAAAGGACCACAAGACACTCAAGACTCAAGGAAGGACAGCTGGAAGTAAGTTGATTGTTGAGCCTCCAATTTGTCATAATTATGTTGATGAAACCATCAATTTTCGCATCATTCCATTCACCCATTATCATCATTTTTAACCATGTTTATTCATAAATGAACCAAATTCCTGCATACATGTTTACATGGTTTATTATTATTATTATTATTATTTTTAATGAATTAAAGAGAATTATGCATGGTTTTACTAATGATAGTTTGATAGTTCAAGTTTCTACAAGTTCCACAACGGTCTCCATGGTTGAGGTAGTAGCACCACTCTAGAATGAAATCAAATACATGAAAATTGTTCATAGAAGCTCCAATATGGATTATTGTTGGTCAAATTCCACCTAGCTCATACATGTGGACCTCTAGGCAAAGATCAAGGGAAAATTGCAGTAGTTTTGACCATTCAGCTGAAAACATGTTTTCTGAGCAAACGAAAGTGAATCTCTTAAAACAAAAAACATAGGTTTTGTTCAACACATGCCCAATTAAGTTATTTGTAAGAAATTTTCCCGAATTTGTTACCATTTGGGAGATATTTTAGGTTCTTTGGAGCCCTATTTTGCATTTGCGTGAGCAAACATTGTCCCCATGTATCAATAACTCCCAAGTCAAGAAAACAAAGGTTGGAATGGAATGTGATTCATCAAATTTTTAGCGAATAGGTTTCCATTCAGTTCTTATCTTTAGCCATGTGAATCTCCATGAAGTTCCATTGCAACCTCTATATAAACACTCCATTGAAACAAAGAGAAGAGGGTAATTTTCTAAAGCACATAATGAATTGTTGAAACTCTGTTTTACATCCTTTTTAATGAATAAGTGCCTTAAATATTTGATTCGTAGTTGACTGTTTGTGTGAATCTTTGAGACCACATGTTTGTGGAGGCCCCCTGCAAACAATGAAGGTTCTGCATTTTATGTTTTTAATGTAGTTGTTTTTATGTTTTCATTTTATCATTTGATGTAGTTATTTTCAGAATTCCAATTTGTCATTTGTTATAGTTGTTTCCAGAACTCCATTTTGTCAATTGATGTAGATTTTTACATAGATTTCCTTTATCATTTGATGTAGATTCATCATTCTTCCCTTTCAAATTGTTAAATTGCAGAGTGATTCGTAGTTTTTCTTCGAGCAGCAGTAGTTTTAGAAATTCATGTGTGGTTTATTTCAAGAGCATTGAGTGATTTATTTTCCAGTTTATGGATAATTTTATTTCAAAAGCATGAGTGATTTATTTCCAAGAGCAATAGTGATTTACTTATTTTCACTTTCAAGACATTTCATTTAAAAAACATAAAAATGTATAAGTTCCCTTTTCTATAATTCAATTTTATCTTCATGCACAACATTGTTAGAGAATAATATTTTTTAGAGACTAACAAATAAATTAGTTAAGATTTCTTCATAAGATAAAGAAATTTTGTTTCAGTTTTTACAGAGTAGAAAGCATGTTGATTTTTAGAACTTGGTTGTAATTTAAATTTATCAATTTCATTAGGAACATAAGAATGAAAACATCCTTAGAAGTAATCTCTACAAGTCAAATCATCACACCAATAAACTAAATGAATAGAAGAGGCTTCTAGCATATATTGTGAACTTGAATTTCACAAGTTTACCAACTCCGACCGATAATTTATGTAATAAATTTAAGACAATTAAATTGACAAAAATTTTGGCGTCATTATCGGGGAAGTGTAAATAGGAGCCTTTTTCTTTTCATTAAAAAAAAAAAAAACTTCAATCACCTACCACACCCACTATATGATGTGGTGTAGTAAGAGCCACACATCTACAACATGAATTCTTATTTTTGCAGGTAGAAGAAGATGTGACAAAGGAGGTTGAAGAAATGGATGCAAATGATTAAAATGAGGAATATCCTTTTGGATTTCCCATTCAAAAAACTGATGTCAATGGTCATATGAAGAGCATCCCTCCGTCTGTACTTCCTAGCTTAAAAGGTATGAGATCAGAAGACCCGAAAAACTTTCTTTTTGAATTTGAAATCATTTGTAGATATTATTGATACTCATTACACATTCAAAAATTGAATTTGTTTCCGACAACATTGAAGGATGGAGCTCTTAGATGGTTCATGACTTTAGGAACAAATTCTATAAGGACATGGGATGATATTAAAAGATTATTTTTGGAAAAATATAAAGGTTATTGCATACACCATGACCTTAGAAATGAATTCTTTAAGATGAACAAAAAAGATGATGAAAGCCTAGAAGACTTAGTGGAGAGATTTACTTATAATATCAAAAGATCTAAATTGCATAATTTAGGATCAGACACATTAAAAGCTCTCCTACTAAATGCTATAAAGGATGAATGGATTTATCTTCTTAATCTGGTGGGAAAACAAGATGTCTATCAATTGTCATTTCAAGAGATTTGTGAAATGTGCAAGAACATACCAAGAGAAAAAGAAAAGTATGTAAGATCCCCTCAAGATCCATTTATGGCAAGAGTAAGTAAGTCGGCATCAATATTGGTAAGTCAAACTGAACTTAACAATTTTATAAACATTCTTGGTAATTTAAATGAACAAATTGACATGCTAAGAATGCAAAGCAAGCAAAAAGTCAAGAATGCTACCTCATTTATATTTTTTCCCTAAATGTAGAAAGAAACGTGTTTTTCATGAATGTCCACTTGATAACATTAAAATTTGTGACATTTTTTGCAGGATCACATACTACTAAAGATTGTCCATCATTACCAGGGTTAAAGGCATTTTACCAGGAAGCAAATTAAACACTGGAACAATCTTGTTATGTAGCTCCAAGAAGACGAGGGTATCCTCATCAACCTAGTATGATGCAAGATCAAAATTCTCAATTTTAGGATTATGCACAACAATCTCAAAGTAATTGGCAAACACCCTTTCCTTGGAAACCTTGGCCATATCAATCCAAACCTCAAAACCATTTATGGCAACAAAGTTGGAAAATGCCCTCCAAAGGAAATCAACCATATCCTAAATCTTTACCTCTCTATCCTCAATACCAATATCAATATTATCCATACCATTCACCTCCACCAAAACATCAATTTCACCATCAATCGACCTCAATTCAACCTTTCCCATTACCAAACACACAAGCACCCCAAAGATTCATTCTCACTTCACTACCTGCACAACCATTTCATATCCCCAACAATTAAACACCTCAATCCACTTAAAATGTTGAGGTATTGCAAAATGATTCTCCAAATTCCATTTAAGAACAACAACTAGAAGAAGAAGATTCAGATAGGGTCCAAGAATCATGGATTCCTATTGATAAAGAGTAGTTGTTGGAACATGAGATTGAAAATTTTCTTATATGCTTATCACCAGATTATATGAATGGAGATCACATCACTGAACACTTGCATGACATGATAGCGAGAAGCTAAGGAAGAAAATATTACATTGAATATGGTTAAGATACATTTTGTGGAGCAAGGTCAAAGTGGAGGTTACAGGAAATTGATGTTACATGAAAAAGATACATTTTGTGGAGCAAGGTCAAAGTGGAGGTCAACACATCATGGAGCAGAGTAACTAAGCCAAATCAACACCAAATTAGCCATCAGCTTGTGTTATCTTCTCTAATTTCAAAAGGTAAACTTGAGGCAAAACTAGCCTTAAACTTTTTAATTTATTAAAAATTCTAGAAATTTTGATGAAAAGCTATTGTAAACATGCAGTTCCAATTTTTCTCCCATTATGTTTTGTCATACCTTTTAACAACCAATCCCAAAATTTATGATTGATTCTTTATCAACAAAGTCCTATCACCCATGCAATCGTCTCATTTTTTTCCATGGTCATAATAATGTTCTTCTATGATTTCACCACTCTCCTGTATAACTCTCAACAAAAACTCTTACTTTGTGTTATGTGCAACTCATATTTTCAAAAGCTTCACATTGGGAAGTCTTCTTCATTCATTAGTTTGTGAGTTCTTGAAGAAACTATTTGATAACATTGCTGAAATATGATTGGTTTATATGCAGGGAAGATAAGAAGACAATCATTATGGGTTGCAATCTATGACCATTTCCAGCCATACTAATGGGATGAACTTCACAAGTGTTAGTATGAATCTTGATTTGAAGTGTACAAAAAAAGACCACTTTAGCTATGCATAACTTATAGCCATAACAACAGAAATTACTACTAATATCTTCAGATCTGCAATAAGATGATCAAGACAAATGCTGCAAAAATCTAGATCTATGCATTAGAAGACATTAAATAGTAGAAAAATAAGATTTACTCCATAGATCCAATAGACAAGACAAGAATATATCCAATGAATATTTTTATTAATGGCACTTGGGAGGAAAACACAAGAGGGTGTTCCCTGTTCTCCTCAATGGGATGGGTTCTTGTGAGTTCTCAACACTTCAGATTTAGAACTTCTCTCTCTTGATGGTGTAGAAAACCCAGACAAAAATGGAAAATTATGGTTATGATTATGGATCAACAGCCAGACCAAGTGTTGAGATCCAGAGTGATCTTTAGGCAACAAAAGGTGACAAATGAATGGAAAAACCCTTCTATTTATAACAAAATATTGAGTTAGTCTAGATCTTGGTGCATAATTAAAATAATATTAACCAAATATAGATCCAAATTTTATGGAATATTTTATTATATTTGTTGGAGGAAAAAGGTATTTGACTTGAGTCAAATCCCCTTATTTGTAAATAATAAATAAATAAATGATTTATTTATCATTTTAAGGATATGATTAAGTAATAATAAATAAATAAATGATTTATTTATCATTTTAAGGATATGGTTGAGTAATAATCAAATAAATAATAATTTATTTAATTATTTAAGGGTGAATTAGTCATTATTAACAAAGAATATTATTTAAATAATATTTAAATAATTATTCTTAGAAAATAATAAGATAAATAATGATTTATCTAATTAATTTCCTTGTTTTGGGTTAAATATAACCAAAAATATTAATTAAACCACTGTTTAACTAATTATTTCTTGAGGAAAATCAAACAAATGTATATTTATTTAATATTTCCTTATGAGGTTTCCTGTTTAGACCATAAACAACTTAATAAAGGTGATTTACTAAGTTATTTTCATAGTGAAAGAAATTTTACTTGGAATAAAATTGGTCTTACATGATGTACTTGGGTCCATCTAATGATAATAGGTTAGATGACCAAAAAATGGTGTAACAACAAGGATGGAAATCACATTCTATAGATGGAGTAAAAGTCTTGATATGTTCATCAGAATATGGTATTCTAGCAAGGCTTGAACAATTTGAGCACAACTAAAATAGTGACAAGTACTTGGATATGCTACTATGTGGGCATCCTTTCTTTTCACACAAGTTGCATATAATAAATAATGAATGGTTGGAGAAAAGTGCATCTTATTGAGATAAATGGTCAATATTTCTCTCTTGGAGCTTTGGTCAAGGATTCAGTTGAAATGATAGAATAAAGGAACACAAGGAACCAATTTGATAATGAAACTTTGCAATTCTTTGTTTACATGAGGACATGCAAAATCTCTGGTTTGGGGGAATGTTGAGCCTCCAATTTGTCATAATTGTGTTGATGAAACCATCCATTTTCACATTATTCCATTCACCCATTGTCATCATTTTTAACCGTATCTCTTCATAAATGCACCACATTCCCACATACATGTTTACATGGTTTATTATTATTATTTTTAATGAATTAAAGAGAATTATGCATGGGTTTACTAATGATAGTTTAACAGTTCAAGTTTCTACAGTTTCCGCATCTGTCTCCATGGTTGAGGTAGTAGCACCACTCTAGAATGAAATCAAATACATGGACATTGTTTCTAGAAGATACAATATGGATTGTTGTTTTTTGAATTCCACCCAGCTCACACATGTGGACCTCCAGGCAAAGATCAAGGGAAAATCACAGCAGTTTTGATAAGTCAAATTCAAATGCATTCTATGAGAAAACGAAAGTGAATCTCACAAAAAAAAAACACAAGTTGTGTTCAGAATGGGCCCAATTAACTTCTTTGTGAGCAGTTTTCCTAAATCCGTTACCATTTGGGAGATATTTCAGGTTCTTTGGAGCCCTATTTTGCAGTTATGTGAGCAAACATTGCGCCCATGTGTCAATAAATGCCTAAGTCAATCAAACCGAGGTTGGAATGGACTATGCTTCATAAAATTTGTGGAAAATAGGTGTCCATTCAGTTATGATCTTTATCCATATGAATCCCCATGAACTTACATTGCAACCTCTATATAAACACTCCATTGAAACAAAGAGAAGAGGTTAATTTTCTGAAGCATATAGTGAATTGTTGAAACTATGTTTTAAATCCTTTTTAATGAAGAAGTGCCTTGAATATTTGATGCGTAGCTGAATCTTCGTGTGAAGCTTTGAGACCAGCTATTTGTGGAGGGCCCCTCCAAACAATGAAGGTTTTGCATTTTATGTTTTTAATGTAGTTGTTTTTATGTTTTCATTTTATCATTTGATGTAGTTATTTTCAGAATTCCAATTTGTCATTTGCTGTAGTTGTTTCCATAATTCCATTTTTTCATTTGATGTATATGTTTACATATATTTCCTTTATCATTTGATGTATATTCATCATTCTTCCCTTTCGAATTCTTAAATTGCAGAGTGATTCATAGTTTTTCTTCCAAAGCAACAATAGTTTTATAAATTCATTTGTGGTTTATTTGAAGAGAATTGAGTGATTTATTTCTAGTTTATGGATAAGTTTATTTCAAAAGCATGAGTGATTTCATTCCAAGATAAATAGTGATTTACTTATTTTCACTTTCAGGACATTTCATTTCAAAAACATAAAAATGTATAAGTTCCCTTTTCTAGAATTCGATTTTATCTTCATGCACAAGATTGTTAGAGAATAAGAATTTTTAGAGACTTACAAATAAATTAGTTTAGATTTCTTGATAAGATAAATAAATTTTGTTTCGGTTTTTACAAAGTAGAAAGCATGTCGATTTTCAGAACTTTGTTATAATTTAAATTTATCAATTTCATTATGTACATAAGAATAAAAGCATCCTTAGAAGTTATCTCTACAAATCCAATCATCGCACCAATAAACTAAATGAATAAAAGAGGCTTCTAGAATATATTGTGCACTTGCACTTCAAAATTTTACCAAATCTGATCGATAATTTATGTAATCAATTTAAGACAATTAAATTGACAAACATTGATCAAAGAGAAAGCTAAAAAAAGGCAAATTTATACAAGAACATGGGCCAACATAGGTGCAAAAGAGGCATCATGGCCTCACAACGTAGTCATAGAGAGGGATTTGCAAAGGTGCAACACTCTGTCCCTAGACCAAAGGGAGCATTGGTGAAGAATAAGGTAGTTATGGCACAAATTTTTCAATTGATATTGAATGAAAGGTCTTCCTAGGTATTTTCTTGATTGAAGATAACAATGAAGGTTCGAAGAAGAGGTGAAACAAACACTAAAGACAAAGAAACCACCAAAGGAATATACCTGCCCCCAGTGGAGTCAACAATTTCTTATACGGAATCTATGACTGCGGATAGAAGTGTCTTCCCTAGACTGGGTGGCTTAGTCTAGAACAACAAAAGGACAAAGTAGTTTTTTTTTCCTCAAATTAAATGGATGATGGGTCAAAGCCTACCTGTAATTCGTCGTATTCTTTGCTCCTCTCTTGGCTTGAATGCTCCAATTCTAGCTCTCGTTGCCAAAATTAGAAACTACACAATCAGAAAACATAAGACAACAATATATGGAATCTATGTAGCATCATCTAAATACTTCATTCAATGGATCAAAATGGCATCAAAATACATGAAATCATAACATCAAATATAGGGACTTAAATAACTGTTTGCATTAATATAAATGGAAGGAGTTACAACCATAAATAAATGTTGATCTAGTAAAAGAGCTCCTCTAGGCTGACTTGTTACTTATTTGTCACAAAGTGCACCTCCAATCACCCTAATGCATGGAAATTTACCTCTCTACAATAGAAACATAAGGGTAGAATTCTATGTCCAAAATCCAACCCCTAGCTTGTGGATGGAAAAAAATATATAGGTGAGGGGAGTAAGTTGGGAGTTCTTATCCAATTACTAATCAAGGGTTTGAGATCCACTCTTGATGGGAGGATGGGATCAAATTATAAGGGATGGAAACTCCAAGGTAGGATAGGATAGGATATGAATTTTTTACCTGAGGTAAATGGTTGTAACAAATTTTGGAAGCTTCTGGAAAATGAGGCTTCCAAAATTTCTCTCTTTTTCTGGAATTTATAGAAGCAATGCAAATGCATAGTGGAGTAACTTGTAGGTGATTAATGCAGGAAATAGTCGAGCAAGATGTAGGTGAACGATGTCTAGTGGGGGAACAAGAAGAATTGGTCCTTAAAATGACTGAAACAAGGTGTTTTCAGGTAGAAACTTTGGGATATGGGAGTTTCATGCATAGGCCTTTGTGTTATGATGAAATTAAGGGGTCAAAGGATGTTGATTGATCCAGTTCTTAGGCTGACTGACTAGATGTGACAAAATTGCCTATAGCAATATAATCTCTCAGCAGATGGTTTGATCATATTTAGGGATAGGATATCTGTGCCAAACAATAGTGAGCTCAAGAATATTATATTGAGGGAGTTTCATGAGAAATTGTATTAAGGTCACCAAGTTCACCAAGGCTACCATAATACATTAACAAAAGTGAACAAATTTTACTATTGGCCGAATTTGAAAAAGGATGTGGAAGATTTTGTGGCTATATGTTTGGATTTTCAGCAGGTAAAAGCAGAGTGTAGGCATCTAGGTGGACTACTACAGGAAATTACGATTTGAAAGTTGAAATGGGAGGTCATTTCCATGGATTTCATTACAGGTTTTTCAAGGACATCTACAAAACATAACTCCATCGTGGTTGTGGTGGAAAGGTTGAATAAGGTAGCACACTTTATTCTAGTGAAAACTACATATTCAACTAGTGATGTGGCATATGTGTTCATCATAGATGTGGTCAGATTGCATAGTGTTCCAAGGAAGATTATGTTAGACAGGGATGCAAATTTGGCTTCCAATTTTTGGAAGGAGTTGTATGCAAGTTTATGTATAGATTTGGCCTTCAGTACAACTTATCATCCACAGACAGATGGACAGACTAAGAGGGTAAATCGGATATTGGAGGACATGTTGAGGATTTATGTGATGCATCAGTGGAGAACATGGGAGGAGTATCTTCCATTTGTTGAGTTGGATTACAACAATGGTTACCATGAATCTCTGAGGATGAGTCCATTTGAGGCATTTTATGGGCGAAGATGTAATACTCCCATCAGTTGGAGTGATCCAATGAAAAGGGTATTGATTGGACCATACATGTTAGTAGAAATGGAACATGAAATGTAGGTGATTAAGAGGATCTAAAGGAATCACAAGACAGGCAGAAAAGTTATGCAGATTATAATAGGTTGTTTAATGAGTTTGAGGTTGGGGAAGATGTGTACTTGTGCATCAAGACAAATAAGAGCTCCATGCAGATTTGATCATGTGCCAAGTTGGCTCCTCATTTTTGTCGACCTTTCAATATTCTTAAAAGGATTGGTCTAGTAGCCTATTAACTTGCACTACCACCGACAGTTAAATTCCATGATGTTTTCCATGTGTCATTACTTAAGAAGTATCTTAAAGATGTTGATCATGTGATTGAATAGTCTATATTGTAGGTGGAGCCAGATGGAGAATTCTAGACGAAACCTCAGTGTGTATTGCAGAAAAAGGTGCTCATGCTCTGAAAATGAGAAATCAAGCAAGTTAAAGTGTAGTGGAAGCACTTTGGGATCAATGAAGCTACATGGGAGATGATGGATTAGATGTGAGCTATGTATCCTTCTTTATTCATTGGTTGAGCGAATTTTCATGATAGATGTTTTGGTATATGTTTGGGTATATGTATGATGTGATGCTTTGGTATATGTACATATGTATATGGATTTAAATACCACCATGAGTTGTGTTATAAAGATCCAATAAGAGGAATGGTGTCATGTGATTATGGTTGTCATGTTGGTTTCATTATTAGCAGGTTGATCATTGTAAATACTGCAACGAGCTAAGTTATAAATCTCCATGGGTAGTATGTTTTTCTTTAGAAATATTGTTGGTTGAGGTGTCATTGAACAATGAGGATGATGTTCTCCCAAGGGGGAGGGTTCTGTAACAACCCAGGTGAAAATTGCATGTAATAAGAGATAGTAAAGGAAAAATAATAACCATGGTCATGGGACACTTATTCCAAGTTGAATGTTGGGCATAACATCCTACTGTGGGTGTTCATTTGGTTTATTATGGCTAAAGAAATTGGCAAATTCAATGGAAAAGGCACTTGGAAAGGAAAAATTGCATTTTTGGCAATTTATTTTTGAAAATAATGGAAATTAGGAGAAAATAAAGGTGAAAGGTCACAAGTTACATGTAAGGAGGAAAATGAAGAAAATAGAGGCCTAATTGATCAAAAGGCTTTTGAAGATTAGTTGGTACCTTTTTTCAATTCAGATTTGGAGCTCTTTATCTATTTTCTCTCTCTCTCACTCTTGGACAGTTATAGTTTTCTTCAAGCACTTCAGCGTTAGATTAATAAAGGAAAAGAAAAGAAAGAGGAAGGAATTATCAAGCAAGGAAGAGTGGAATCAAGCAGATACAATGAGTTTACTTGAAGGTATTGATTTGCATGTGTTATTTCATTGCTATATTTTTCATGCATAGTTAAGCACATGTGTTCTTGGTTCTCTTGCTACCATTGGCATGGGTTTTGCTAGGTGTGGTAGTGTTATTCAGCCTTACCTTTCCATTTCAAGATGGCCATTGTGTAATGGGGTTCTAACTTTTTGGTTGAGCTGGATTTCCAGATGGATTCAAAATTGAGTGAGGTGGATCTATAAATGAAATAACACATGGCATCGTGATCCCTGAACCAAATTATGGATTGTGGTAAATCCACTAGCCTAGTAACCCCTAAAACAAACTATGGGTTGTGGTAAAGCTAGAGGTATTGTGTGCCTCGACAGACCTAGGAATACTCAACTGGTGAATGGTGGGATATATAGTAAATACTAGAGGTGGTTTCCCTTTATCAAGACTAGGAATCCTTGTCGGTGAATGGCGGGATATACGTAAATCCTGGAGATTGGTGTCTCAGTTATGACCAAGTGATCCTTGGATTAGACTGTAGATTATAGTAAAACCTAGAGACTATGATACAAGAAAATTCCTCACGGTGTAGGTGGAAAAATCATGTGGCATCTATTCTTGTTTATGGCCTAGTGATGTGGTGAGGATTGTGGTAAAGCTGATTTCTATTGATGAGGGTGAGGTTTTCTACCCTCGAGAAGCCTTGGTTTGTTCTTTTGGTTTTAAGTCCCACATTCATGCTTGGAATATCGCACGGGGGTGATTGGTTGAAGAGATATTTGGCTCAGCCAATTATGGTTGAGTGGAACGTGGTAGTCCCATAATGAGTTGGATTTTTCATTCATTAATAAGATGTTATTTGCTTGGTATCTTAAGTGTAAGTGGACTGGATTATATGGGGAATTTATGGTTGTTGTATCCTCATTATTTATGTTTTTTATATGTTGGTTATGGATATGTTTTATGACAGTGATGATGTATGGCTCTCATCATTTTTTGATTTGTAAATGAATGATTAATGAATATATGACCTACTAGATGATAATGTAGCTAATCTGATAAGGCACCAATTCTTCTTAGCAATTATCAGATAAGTATAAGACCTCTATGCTTAGATATGTTATTATGACCTATAGAATGCATCTTTGTGACATGTTTGACGAAATGCATATCATGGCGACTAGGGGTCCAATAAAGTCTTTGTTCAATAATTGGCATTGGAATCATCGTATCTATGTTTCATTTCATTTTTGTAAATTTCATGAAGTTCTGGGTAGTGACTAGGTCCTAGCCTTGAAATTTAGCCTTAAATCTCGCAGTCGTTGGGATAGAAATGATAGGAAAAGCCACGGTCGTACTCAGGCAGGCTCATGGGAGCGACTGGGACCCACAATCGTATGGAGGGCTTGACAAGGGAGAGATTTGGGCTCTAGGAGCTTTAATTCTTGAGTTTCTTGAAGGGTTGGTCACCTCGAAAGGTGGGCTAGATCGTGAAGGTTTTGTTGGTTGCGTGGATGATCGGTTTGGTTTTGTTTTGTCGGTTCCACTTCCATAAGGTGACCTAATAGATTGAATCAGATAATAGTAGCCTCTTGTCACATGTTTACACTAGTTGGTTTGTTACTTGGGTAGATGTGGGATGAGGGTACTACAACCAATATGAGAGTCAACCTTTTAGACTATATTACATGGGCTTGCAATGATGTTCAAAAATTTCAAAGAGAGCTATGGCCAAATTTTCTTATGAAAATCGAAGGATATTGAATATTTTATGTATCCTATCAGGATGATCTAGCTCTAGAGTTTTATACTTATAACTTTTTGTCAAAGTGAATTAAGGTCCATGACTCCCTTCAAGTAGTTAAGAAATTTTCATATCTTAAGACTTGGTGTAGAGGTTGTGTCCTCAAAATAATGAGAAGGAAGAAGAAGGGATATAAAATATGCGGGGGTGGAAACAAGAAGGAGCAAGTGCATAGAAGTGCTCACATCCCTATTCTCAGTAGATCTAGGTCTATTAGTTGAGCTCCTTATGAAATTTGGTGCCAAATTCATTGTTTCCACTAAGCAATGGAATCCAAAGTACAATATCAATAAGGAATTCTCTACAATTGATATACAAACAAATGAGTTATAAGATCCATCAGTTTGAAGAAAATTGAGCTAGCCAATAGTCATATTGTTGAAGAGAAGAATAATTTGACCAAATCCATAGTAATAATCTTAGTTATGTGATGGAAAATCATGATTGAGGGTAGCATCAATAATTAGGATGAGGGTTCCATGATAGAGGTTACAAGTAATGTAGTATTGTTAGGAAAATGGTTCATAAAATAGCTAATGTATCCTAAGTTGGATATAGGAGCATAATGCCAAACCAAAACCTTTGAGTTTGAATTCAAGCACCAAGATTTTGAAAAGGTGTCATATAAGAGGAAGTAGAATGAAAAATATAAAATAGAGATTTAAGAAACTAAATATTTTATCTCTAAAGCAGATGATGAGCCTCCTCTACTAATAGGCACAATAGGTCACCTTAGCACAATTTTCTAAGGTAAAATTAATGAAAATGCACATTAACCTCTTAGCCATGTGAAAAGAAAATATTGAGATAAAAGAGAAACTCGTGAAAGTTTAGAGAGTACAAAAAATGGGAATATGGAACATATAAGGAAGGCCACATGGCTACAAGATAATGCTATCCTATTGGTGAATGAGAACTTCACTAAGCTCATTTCCATATGCTCCCTCAAGGATTCTCTAATTAAATTAAATGATTAGGATAGCTTAATTCAACAATTATGGAATGTATCTAATGCATATGGGAAACTTTTGGGTGAAATTTTCATTTAATAAAAATATTATACTTCCCATATGGGCAACATAATTATTAGTTAATTTCGATTTTAGTCATAAAAAGCAATAAAAATTTATTTTGAATGCCAAAGGTCAATTGGAAGGCTAAAATTTGCTTGGAAGACCAAGAGTCACAATGAAGTTCAAGGGTAACCCTATTTTCTATAAAGGTAACTCATACATTAATTTTATGGAGTCTTTTTCTTTACATTCTAAGTTTTCTTTGTATCTATTTATATGTCTTAGTGTTTGTGAGTTTAAATATTGTACCATGTGGTATATTCTATAGCTTGTTTATTTCTCATTTCTCTTTTACTACTAACATAAGATATGGAGCAAGAAGTATCTTACTCAGTTTGAATGTTCTCAAGTGCTCAAGATTTCTAATTATTCACTTGCCTTTAGTTGTATACTATTTTTCCTTATTATGTAACTAGTTTCATTTTAACTTTTTGGTTTTATGAGATGGTCAAGTACTTTCAATTTCACAAGGAAGATGAGAGAGTTTCAGATAGGGTATTTTTTATAGAATAAGTCATTAGACAAATTTTGAGGTAAAAATGGGCCTCGAAACAAAAATGTACAACCAAAATCAGCTTTATAAGAACTAATAGGATTGAATATGATGATATCAACCATGGGGAATGATACACCATTTTTGGAGTAAAAAAGTATAAATATTAAAAAATATAAAAAATAATAAAACTACTTTTTCAACTTATCTCCCAACATTTTACTCAAATTTCGAGTGGGATCACTCGTTGGATGCAAAATTTAATTCCTCATCCACGAAGTACCCATGTTGCATAATTTAGATGGACCCTGCTACATGAAAAATGATAAATACATGAAAAACATGATCACGAAAAATGATAAATACACGAAAAACATGATCACGAAAAATGAGAAATACATGAAAAACGTGATTGCAATCATGTTTTTCATGTATTTTTCATTTTTCATGATGTTCCATATAAATTATGCAACATTGGTAGTCCCTGGATGAGGAATTAAATTCTGCATCCAACAAGTGATCCCGCTCGAAATTTGAGTAAAATCGTAAGGAGATAACTTGAAAATACGAGTTGAAAAAAGTAGTTTTTCTTTTTTCCCTCTAAAATTTGATGATGTAATTTAATATTATTTTATGATTTCCATTATTATTTTATAATATTCCCTAGGAGGTCCATTTTATACCTCAAAAAGTTATCTAATGGGACTTCTCCCCTTGTTACCAATTGAATTACCAATCTTAGTTATCATTCCTAGTTAAAATTAGTTAGATGCATTTCATATTGCAATTTATATTACATGGTATTACATTTCATTTCTCATACCCTAGTTAATGGAAATTGGGGAATAATAGGAATATTCACCATTTCAAGAAAGGAAGTTCTAGTTAGGCCCTTTTTGTTGAGTGAACTTGTGAAGTTGACAAGGGACATTTGCTTGTATCAATAAATATTTGTTCTAATTTATGAGAAAAACACCATAAAAAAGAGGCAAAGGAAGTGGAGACAAGGGAACACCAAATGAAGGAGAAGGAAAATGAGTTTGACCTAATACATCGGAACCACAAAAGGTAGGTGTATACTCCCTAAATGTTTGGCCAACTATGAAGCCAACCCCATATATATTTGAATTAGAGGAAGAAATTTCAAGGTTCAATTTATAACACAAGGTTTCAACAATTTCTAGAAGGCCACCATCATTAATAATTCATAATTTAAAAAAAATACATAATAATTAAAAGGTTGTAATAATTTTAGATGAAAAGGAGGTAGGCATCATAAGATTCTAGTGAGGCAGTGGTGTTAAAATAACCTTCAATTTCTATGTATATATAACATTCTCATGGAAAGACATGGGTATCTTGTTCAGGAGCAGTGGCCAAAGGGATAAAAAGCACTCATCGATTCCTCATTTCATTATATTTTTTTATGATTATATGTTATCCCCATATAAGTAATCATAACCTATATATCCATATGCATGTAATTCAAAGGTTAAAATTAGAAAGAGAAGACAAAATATCCAAATCATTGATCATATCCTATGCTCAATAATAGTTAATAGTAATAGATATTGTGAGGAATTTGGTGTCAGACCAGTAGCCAAAAGTTCTTCTGGCATTTTCTAAGTGATGATATAACCACCAACTCATTTTTTGTTCCTTATCACAAACACTGTGATCCAGTGGGAATTTTGGATACAATATTTTATCATTCCATCTCCATAAAATCTCTTGTTCCCTGCCGATGTAATCAATAATCTGCATATGGACAGAGGGAAACATATGATTTCTCATTACAATTTTCTAAATTAAAGTAAGGCATTTAACATGGAAGAGAACATATTTAATCTTATGTAATGGAAATAATCATTATTATTATAATAATTTAATTTTAAAGTCAAAGTGAAATTAGACACCAAATGTATATATGATACTCCTTTGCACCTTACTATAATATAATATGTGAATAGTCTCTAAATTACTTTAGTCATTGTTCAAACTTATGTGTTGCAAATATTTTGACTTGAGTAGTTACAACTTACCTCCATAGAAGTGATGGATTTCACCACTCGAGAATGAGAAGAGAAGCTTCCTATTTTTTGGCTTGATAGAGTATTGTTGGACCTTTATCCTTCCCCTCAACAACCAGTACCTCCACCTCTACATGTCATTTCTTTAAATTGAATATTTTATATATGAAATCCATCAATCTATATTTTTTTCTATGAATGAATAAGTGTCCACTATTTTATGTGTTTATGTGTATAACATACGTTTGGTCCTTTTTTCTTGGAGAGAATTTTTAATTTGTTTGAAACCTCATAATCTGTTTGATTAATATGGTTTTCAAATTCCTTAGGATCTTTGAGATGAGGAGAAACTCTCCCTATAGCGCACAAAAACCTGAATTACACACATATTGTTAAAAACATTTGCAAGTGTCTCAACTAAACTTTGGCACCTCCAAATTGGATACCTTACCATTTGATAGAACATATTTTCTATATTTTAATACCATTATAAAATGTCTATGAATGTTTCAGCTATAATTTGACACCTCTAACTTGAATAAAATACCATTTCGAAAATATATTGTGTATATTGTAACACCATTATAATCAATTTATTGGAAAAAACTATTGAAAAATATTTCATTTACAAACATTGTGAGATGTAAATGCAAAGAGGACAAAGACCAAAATGATGCAATACTACCAATATCACTAAACAAACTGTGCAGAACATTAATGCAATGTTGTGGTAGACGTACAACAACCAATTAAAAAATACCTGACATGTTAGAAATTTTCTATTTTTTGAGGCCTTATCCAATTTGGACATAGAGGATGCCCTTTGCCAAATTTTACATAGAAAAACAAGTTATAAATCCCACTATTATGAAAAATTATATTTTGCAACTATATTTGTTGGTTTAGGATAACATAAAATGTTTCAACCCTTTCTCGAACACTTTTCCTAAGAATAGTTATTTTGGACTTTAGGTCATTTTGGTTAATTTATTTGTTGAGATGGCATCATTATGGAAACTTTATCATTCTTGTTTTTTATCCCTATGAATGTATCTATGCACTCTTTAACATCTAATTTTTCTTTCAAACGTGTTTTATGGTAAAATTTTGACTACCAATTTAAAAATTCCCACTGAATTTAGAATGGAGGAAAGTGTAGATTTTTATGTATTATATCTTATTCTAATGTTACATAAATTCAGGTTGTTGGACCTATTTCCACTACATAAAATGAGCAATCCAAACTTGTAGAGCCCCATCTAGATTCCACCCAATGCCTTTAGATTGGTGCACTTGCTACATTTTCTTCTATGATATTTTGGAACCAAGAGGACTTCATTAAAATGTGATTGAGTTATAACTTGAGGATAAATTGAATATTGATTGAAAAAATTGGGATGAAGATTTCTTGAACTCAATAGAACCTAATTTTCAAACTTAGTCAATTTCTTTTGCGACAGTGCTACCTGAAACTATTAAACAACACGTAGTTATATTAAGATGAGTATTTGAATCAATACATAATCGATCCCATGTTTTCGACCATTGTGTTATTGGTTTTGATTGGAGAGAAAACGAACATGTGATCATCCAAGTCTCACATACATTATCATATAAAAATGGTATACGTCAATACCATGACCATGAATTTCCAAATGCACAGAAAACTTCTAGAATAAAATGGAAATCTGGGTAGAAATTTATGATTGATTATGAAGGACTTATCTAATTAATTTATAATATAAGACAATATTTGCTGGACAAGAGGCTTTGAGGGCATGTAAAGACAAATTACATGCAGAACAACCAGAGTATCTTTCCCCTGCCTAGTAAGAACCATAGTGTCTATTAGGTCCCTATAATACTATTGTAGCCCATATATTGTCATTTTTGTACACCTTAGAATCCCACTATTATTATTGTTGTTCCCCTCCATTATTATTTTTATGTAGGCCTTAATTATATCTTGACCCTTTAGACTCCTATATATACTAAGTAGGCCTTGTCATTTGAATCATCTAAGAATTGCTCATTTATGTGATGTAAAATGAGTTCTCCCCCTCGAAGTGAATTATTATCAAGTCATTGATCTATTTTCTTATTTTTCTACATTATTTTGATTTGGATACATAATATTTGGTATCTAAGCTCTTGATCCTAGGGTTTTGTTGCTTCAAATGGATAATCGTGGAATTTTCAATATAATTTTTTTTGTGAAGCTTCAAATCGTGAACATTTTACCACATGGATGAAAAATATTGATGAGCATCTAGTTAAATATTTGTGCCTTGTTTCACTATATTTTAAGAGATATGGTCCAAGGAAGTTAAGGTTTTTTTATGCTTCAAATTTCAATCTCAAACTAGTGTCCTAGAGAAATCATCATAACATTCTCCTCGAGAATCATATTTGAATTCCATAAAAAATGACTAAAATTGCACAAAATTTAGTTTTGTGGATATGAATTTCATAGGAAAAGGTTAAAACAATGACACATGGAATCCTGTAAAGGTACATTCTACTGCACTAGTCATAATTAGGTCATCGTGGGAGATTTGACATAAATTTACCTTGAAGAATCCAATCTTAGTCTAACTTGTGGTTTTCGTAAGAAGAAACAAAGAGATACCTCACGATGCATTCCAAGACCTTTGGAGGAGGAAATCACAGATAAGAAATAGTTTTAAGGTTGGACAGATCAAAAATATTAAAAAAAAAATCTTAACACAAAATAGATGTGTAATTTTTAAAATTGCATAGCTTTTGTTTGAAAAAATAGTTTGAAGTGATTCAAAGGGAATAGAAAAGTATAGATATCATTATTGGGTTCCAAAATTACTCAAAAAAAAATGATACACCCATTAATCCCATAGAAAGCTCTACTATAACACGTGAAGAAGAGGAAGAAATGCAACATGATATATCAAAATTATGGGAACACGTGCAACAAGTTTTTTTCTCAAAAAAAGAGACCAAAAATGAATTGGAAGCGATGAATGTTAATATGGATGGTTTAGAAGAAAAAATAAAAAGGGACATGGAAAGCTTGAATGATGTTTGAAAAGTATAAATGGAAGGTTTGAAGGAAGATTTTACAAATTTGTTACAAGAAATGCTTCCTAGCGGTGATAAGGTATTCTGTGAAACTCATGATGAGAACAAAAGGAATGTAGTCATGATTTTAGAGACTCCAACTTTGGATTGAAGACCCACCACATTACAAAGAATGAAATGAGGAAGTTTTATGGAAAGGATCTGGTAACATGGATACTACATATGGAGTAGTTCTTTGGTCTACATAGTTCTTTGGTATGCATTTAATATTTATATTTAGATCACAATAAGTTTTTTTGGTATCGGTAGCTTTGTTCTAATAAATCACCTATCGCTTGGAAAACTTCTATGGAGGAATTGAAAAATCATTATGAGGATACAAAGAACAATACCTTCTATAGCAAATTGATAAATCTCGAACAAAGGGGTTTAGTTGCAGAGCACATTGAGAACTTCCAAAGACTGAATATTAAGGTAATTGATATTACAGAGGAGCATATGATTGATGTCTTCATACTGACTTTAAAGGATAACATTCAACACGAGGTTTACCTTTGGTAACCTACGTAATTGTAAAATATATTCAAGGTGGCATGAAATGTTGAAATAAAAATTATGGAAAAAGGAGGTCTAGCACTCACAATAACAAATATGGAAGAGTTTTCAACCCTAGCTTCCTACAACCTACAAGGTTGACACCACAACAAGTGGAGGGAAAAATAGAAAAAGAGATTTTTATAGTTGTGATAGAAAATACACTAAAGGTCATAAGTGTATTGAGAACCAATTATGTTACATATATTGTGAAGAGGAAGAAGAAAAGGAACAAGAATAATAAAAAGAATAATACTTACACTAGAAACCAATCACAGGGGTTGAAAAAGAAGAAATATTTATTATCATTTCTTATAATGAATTGGAGGGAATTACCAAATCTCAAACACTCAATATAGAAGGATATATCAAGAAGAAAATGGTAATAGTGTTGATTAATTCAGGTAGTTCCCATAATTTTATTCATTGTAAGATAACCAAGGATTTGAATTGTTCCCAATATCCAACACCAGAGGGTCAAGCGATCGTTGAAAATGGAGGAACTATGAATTGCATAGGAAAGTGCCATAATATCAATCTAATAATGGTAGAATATTTATTTAATATTCCAATGGGTGGTTTTGGTGTTGTATTAGGAGTCCAATGGTTACAATATTTGGGTACGATAGCTTTTAATTTTCAAGAAATTTCTTGGAATTTTTCTGGGAAGGAAAGGAAATTGAATTAAGGGGTATCGCAGGGAAACCTCAGAAGATAATATATTATAATGGCATGACACAAGTTTTGAATAAGGAATATAGATGCGTAATTACACAATTATGATCATTAGATGTTCAAACATCTAAGTCTTCCATTCTATAGATCTCTAAACAGTCCTTGACAATCTTTCCAAGGTATTGGAGACTCCCAAAGGTCTCCCACCTATTCACTATCATGATCATGTTATTCACTTGATTCTAGGAAGTGTTCCTCCAACATCAGACGTTACAGATATCCCTATACACAGAAGAGTGAAATTAAATGTATGGTTGCAGAAATACTAGAGGCAGGTATAATTCAACCTAGCCAAAGTTATTTCTCTTCTCTAGTAGTATTGGTGGACAAGAAGGATGGAAAATCACATATGTTTCTGGATTACAGAGGTCAATAAGATCACCATTAAAGATAAATTCACCATTCCTGTCATTGATTAATTGTTAGATGAATTACACCTTACTCCTTATACTAGACTTACCACCTTGCCCTCAATTACTAGAATCACATCTTGATGAATTTTAAGCCATTTTATGTTTTTTATTCAAAGAAACAAAGGGTTTGAAAATGCACATTACTATTCTTGAAAATGTAAATTAATATGCGTACACAAGGTATGTATTCATGTGTATGTCCTTACAATTTGGCATGTTCCTCCTTTTTTTTATGAAGTTTTGGTTTGAATTTTTGGGGATAATTGTTCTGTGTTTTTTTATATCAAAGGTTGATTGGTTTATTGTTTTGTAAAAATATTTTTTATTGCAAGTCCATTTAAATAGATTTGATATTCTAGGTTGTGGTTTGTTTTTATTGACATAAACAGTATTGGGGTATTTCTTTTGGCTAACTATTCTTGATAAAAATTGAAAACATATTCCATGTAACACCCTCCTCCCACATTTACCCAATCTAACCAGTCCAACGAGGTAAACATGTGACCAAAGGCCACTATGATGTGATCCAACCTCCTAGGTCACCTTAAGGGGGTGTAATTGATGGAACACAACCAAACTGACCATCCACACATCCTAGAGAACCTCCAGGAGCAAACCAACCTTCCTAGGTGCTTAACTCCTGAAGAAAATTGTATTTTACTGAGAAAACACCCTAGTTGCTCCCATTACAAGGAAATAGTGCAACTGGGACCCTCCAATCTCTCCCAAAACAATGGAAAGATACCAACTAGGGACTTTTTCAGTTAGTTTTGTGCCAGCGATCCCGGATTCTGTGCCACTTTTCCAAGGTCAAAACTTAGTCCACTGCCTAGAACTCCATGAGACTTCCATAAATGATAAATAACACTGAAAAGAAGGTATTAATGCAAAAAAATTATCAAGGACTTGACTGGACCCCTAATATCCATGACATGCATTTCATCAAATTTGTCACAAATATGCATCCTACAAGCCATAACAAAAGATCTGAGCATATGGGTCTCATACTTATGTAAGAATCGCTAAGAAACATTTATCCCTTATCCCATTAGTTGCATTATAATATATTACGCCATTCATTGTTCATTCATTTACAAATCAAAACATGATGATAACCATACATCGTATTTTTCATAAGACACACTCACGACCAACATGTAACCAACAGAAATATCAAGTATATGACAACCATAAAAACGAAATATAAACTAGTAAATTTTCACATGAAATACCAAGGAGAAGTGATTCTTATTATTGAATGCAAAATCCAACCAAGTTTGGGACTTCCATGTAACACCCGACCATAGATTGGTTGAACCAAATATTTATTTCAGCTAATCACACCCGTGCCATATTCCAAGCATGAATGTGGGACTCATAACCAAAATCAACTAGGGCTTCCTAAGGCTAAACCACCTCACCCTCATCAATAAAATCATGCTTTACCGCAATCTACACTAGATCATTAGGCCCTAAACAAGCATGGATTCCTTCAGATCTCTCCACCTAAACTGTGAGTAATTTTTCCATATAAACCTCTTGGATTTACCATGTATCCCACCATCATAGGTCAAGGGATTCCTAAAACTATGAGGTCTCCACCCTCTAATATTTACTGTGTATCCCATCCCGATATTCCTAGGCCCAAATCAAGGTGCTCAGATCCAGAATTTACTGTGTATCCTATCTTGAGATTCCTAGGCCTTGTGAATAAACATGAAACCACCCCACTCAGATTCGAGTCCATCCAAAAATCCATCTCAAATAATACAAGAGAACCCACCACACCATGGATATCAAGAAATGGAAAGGAAAGGCTGAAAATTAATGTCACACCTGGAAAAACCCATGCCAATGAAAATAAGATAACCAATATCACACATCCATAACCATGCATGCCAAAAATAGCAAGGCGATCATTTATGCAACTCGATACCTGCAAATAATCCCATTGTAGCTGCTCGATCCTTATTTTCCTTGTTTGATATTTGCTTCCTATTACCTTCTTTACTTTACTTGATCCAATGTTGAAGTGCTTCAAGAAAACCCTAAGTGTCCAAGAGTGTGAGAGAAAGAGAATAAAGAGAGAGCTCCAAAACTGAATTGACAAAATATACCAACTAATCCTCAGAAGCATTTTTATTAATAAGGCCTCTATTTTCTTCATTTTTCCATTATTTTCCTTCATTTTCCTCCTCACATGTAGCATGTGTCCTTTCACCTTCCTTTTCTCCTAATTTCCATTATTTTCATAAAAAAAATGTCAATTAATGCCACTTTTCCTTTCCAAAGCCTTTACCATTTCCTTTTCCAATTTCCTTAGCCATAGTAAACCAAATGAACACCCACACTAGGGTGTTTTTCCCAACATTCAACTTGGAATAAGTGTCCCATCATGCTAGTTATTATCTTTCCTTTATTATTTTTTGTTAAATGGAATTTTCACCAGGTTTGTTACAGAACCCTCCCACTTGGGGGAACACCATCCTCAGTGTTCAATGATACCTACAACTAGGAAAATCGTTGAACGGAAAAACATACTTCCCATGGAGATTTATAACTTAGCTCAATGATGTATTTACAATGATCAACCTGTTGAGAAACAACCAACAAGACAACCATAATGACATGACACCCATACCGCTTATTGGAGCTTTATAAGACATCTCATGGCAGTATTTACATCCATTTACATATATACATATACCAAAACATCACACCAAAGCATATACCAAAAACATATATCAAGTAAATTCGCTCAACCAGGGAATAGAGAAGGATACATAACCTGCATCTGATCAACCATCTCCCATGTAGCTTCATCGGGCCCAAATTTCTTCCACTGCAATTTAACCTACTCAATTGCTCAGTCCCGAAGCATGAACATATTTCTCACTGAGGTTCTAGCTGGAATTCTCCTTCTGGCTCTACCTACAATACAAACCAATCAATCACATGATCAACATCTTTAACATACTTCTCAACAAATGACACATGGAAAACATCATGGAATTTTACTATGAGGGGAAGTGCAAGTCAATAGGCTATTGGTTTGATCCTTTCAATAATCTTGAAAGGTCCAAAAAACCAAGGTTCTAGCTTGGCATATGATCCAATCCACAAGGAGCTCTTCCTAAGCTTGATGCGTAAATACATATGTTCCCCAACCTAAAACTCCCTAAACAACATGTTCATGTATGCATAACATTTCTTCTTGTCATGTACTTCCTATAGATTCTTCTTCATTACCTGCATTTGATGTTCCATCTCTGTCAACATGTATGGTCCAATTAATACCCTATTAACTAGATCACTCCAACTAATGGGAGTATTACAACTCTGACCATACAGTGCCTCAAATAGACTTATCCTTAGTGATTCCTGGTAACCATTATTTTAAGAGAACTCCACCAATGGAAGTTACTCCTCCCATATCCTCTTCTGATGCATCACTGACCAGATTTGGATCAAGGAACTATGTGATAGCTCAAAATTAAAAGTGTTCAGAAGTGTTTCGAACCTGAGCGACCAGATAGATCTCATAATCCCTGATTCTAGTTCCATTAACATTTCAAAAAACTGACACCGTATGAAGAAGTTATTGCGATTTGAAAAGTCCAGTAAACTGATTTTTTGGATTTTGACCAAGTTTGACTGGGTTTGGAAAATTTAATAAAAAAGAATATTCTAGGAAATATTCTTCAAAATTTTCCCCAGAATATTCCTTCTGGGCCAACAGGATGTCGAAAAGTGCCAGCATGTTAATAGACGATGGGTTGTACGTGTTTTTGGTTCGGTTAATTAGAGGCCACCACGTGGCCTAGATTTCGTATTGAAAAATTTGGTTGGGACTTCGGAGGATCGAACCCGAGACCTGCTGCCAAACTTTCCCGTGTGTTACTGCCTTCTCTACGTATGTGACTTAACATAAGTAGTCTTTGACATATATTTAACATATGTTGAAATCTGTTTTGGGGGTTCGAAGGGGCCAACCCCTCCCATATGGATGTGACCCCAAGACCATGGGCTTAAGCCCCAACCTCCATTCAAAATGTCACCCCAATGGAGTGTTCACATTCCATGCTTGCAGTCAGGTCCAACAGTTATGTGTCGGCGGTTACAAAACTCCGCCCTCTGCTCTGGTTCCACTCCAAAACTTAAATGTGAGTTTGAAGACCGCGGGGTTAGGGCCATGTGCCCAACCCCCCCCTAACCAAATTTTAATGTGTGGTTAGATATGGCGGTATTTATGGTGGGCATGCCAATTTTGGCATGATGCCTATTTATTTTAGTTAAGTGCAGTTCCCCAAAGTTAGTGGAGGATTTTTAGGGGACACTGGGAAAAATTAGTTTAGGCTCTATCTTGAGCTAGAATCAACCAATTTTCGAGAGTGAATATTCAATTTGACTATATTAGAAATTACAGACTCATTGGTGAGGGTTTCAGAGCCATCAAAGAAATTTTAAGCAGGTGTTTTCTTCAGGGAATTTCTAGGGGGGCACCAAGGCCATCAGGGGTCAGCAACAGAAAGAGGCTTAGCCTGTACAACTAGAGGCCTTATTCAGAGATCCAATAGTCAATTTTTGATGTTTGAGACATTTTGGAACAAATGGTGTGGTTTTCAGAGCCTGTAGAGGACTTTTTAAATCCGAATTTCTTCATAGAAGTTCCAAGGGCCACCAGGGCCGTCAAATGCCAACAGGAGAATGAGGCTTATACAGAGAAGCCAATATCCATTCTCAGCAAACCAATAGTATATTTAGAATATTTTGATACTTCTGAATCCATTGAAGGATTTTGAAAAAGCTTTTTAGGACTTCTGAAAGTTGAGATGCTTCAGAGACATTTTCAGTGAACTTAGAGCCAGGGGGTGCCACCAGGTGTTGAAGGCATAACCGGAGAAGCCAGAGGCCAATTTCTGCAAGAGAATACTATATTATGATAATTTTGGACATTTAGAATCCAATGAAAGGATTTTCAGAGCCATTTGAAGACTTCTGAAGGTCGAAGAGCCATAGGGATGTTTTGGGCAGCCTAGTGCCAATAGTGGATGGAGGCCTGTATTGGGGAGCCAGAGCTCATTTTGAGAAAATTATCAGTCACTTTTGGAGGTCTGATATGTGCTAGAGACAGTAGGTGAGGTTTCAGGGACAGAAAAAGAATTAAGAAGGAGTTAGTACCACTTCGAAGCTCATGGAAGCTTAAGGGCACCGATAGAAGGAGGCAAGTCTAAGGGAACCTAGTTCTGTTTTCAGAGTGATGGCAGCCATGACAGGGGTATGATGGTATTATAAACCCAATGTTACATCCTGAATAACCATTGGAGTTAAATATTTACTTGTAAAAGAATCTTTTGATCATAATCCCAAAGAGCCAAATCAAGTTGACAAGCGCTCAAGGAGACGTAGCCCATGATATTCAGGTGAAATCCTATATTAAATTTGATGTTATGTGTTGACGTTTATTTTCTGCATTATATAGCTATTGCACATGTTTAATAGCAGCAAAAAAAAATGGAATTAAAACACTTAAACAGTATAAAAAATTACACTTGTTTCAAGTATAAATTTCCGCAAAAGTCAAGTATAAGCTAGATCTTTTATTTTTTTAAGTGAGTGGGAGGTTCTTAAAAAGCATAACAAGTTATCCAACCCATTTTAAGATTAGGTTGGTATCAGAGCATATTTTTATTTCTTGACAGAGCACCAGGTTGCTTGTTTGACTTGAAAGGTGTTTAAACAGTGCAAAGAATTTTATTGTTTGCAAATTTATTGTTTCTTACAAGTTTGAGTTTGCTAGAGGTGAAAGGAAAACTACTGATAGCTAAGTCCAGAAGAGGACAAGAAGGAAGAAGGGCCAAAGGCATCTTCCTTACCCAAAGTACCTCAAGGCAACCCTTGAAGCACAAGGGGATTGTTTGCAAAAAAAAGGCTGCTTGAAGAAGAGCTTGATTCTACAACCATTTTGTTCAGAAGCTTTGTTTATTATTTTGGAAGCTTTATGAATTTTTGTTGAAGTTATTTTGTTCATTTTCATAAGATGCCAAATTCTTCAAGTGAGGTTTCAAATTCCTCCTCCTTCACAAGATTCTTCGATGAAGAGATGAAGCGAGACTTCTACATCTTGAAGGATAGGGTGCAAATTTTGTTTGAAGATAAAGGAAAGCACTAGACTTCGTGAGAAATTGGTTGCTATGAAGCAAGAGAAAGAAGAAATTATTCAAATAATGCATGAGATGGAGATGCAGCTCCATCAAGCCCAAGAGGCCTTAAACAAGAACAGGCTTGAAGAAAAGGTAAATCACTCAAATTTGTCTTCAATTTCCTCTTCAGAAAGATGTGTAGGTTCATTTGAAAAGCACACTAGAGGTATAGGTCCAAGTTAATGTTTAAAATGGGCTATGAAGGCAAGGGTTTAGGAAAACATGGATAAGGCATGATTGATCTTATTTTGGCTGAGGAGAGGCCTAAGAAATTTGGTCTTGGTTATGTTCAATCATATGGTGAAAACTCCAAAGCCATGAAGGCATTTGAGACCACTTCAAAGAAAACTTTTGTTCCAAGTTCTAAACCACAAACATGTCAATTTTTTTTTCAAGTTGATTGCCATTGTTTGAAGCCTATGTTTCAGCAAGATGTTTGCAGACATGCAGCTTATGGCGAGCATGAGAGTTCAGACAACTATTAAGACATAAAGGTTGATGTTAGTCTTCAAGAGAAAGTTGGAACCTCTACTAGTTCATCTTCTCATGAAGGTATAAAATATGGGCATGCAAAGCAGAATTTGAGGTATAATTCTTCCCATAGTCAAGTTGATTATGTTTATGAAAAGCATGGAAAATCTGCATGCATAAAAGGAAGAAAGAGTTGTTGTGCATATTATGGTCTGTGTAACCATGTTGTTTCAATTTTGGAAGAGGATGAAGGCGTACAGGAAACAGTTGAAGCGAAGGCAACTTGCAAAGAAGGTGCAAAAGACTTGCACATATTGCTAGAGAAAGGGACATGTTGTTTCCTAATGTTGGACATTGCATCCAACTAATCATCCCAAGCACATGAGGCAAGAGGATAAAAAGACTAGCGAAAGTGGAACCAAGGATTCCATCATTGATGGGAGAAAAAATGTTTCAAATGAAGAACATTTGCAATAGCAAAATTCGTCATGGAAGTGGCTTGGTAAGAAGTGGTTTGACTTCTTGACACAGTAAGACATACATTCATTTGTACATATGCAAATTTCAGTTATGTATGCATGTTTTATGTTGTAATCTTACGTTTTTTTTAGCCACCTTGGATCAATGATCAAGGGCATGATGTTAAACTACCTTCTATAAATTTCTCGCCAGAAATTTCTAGGTGAGTTCAAGGAAGACAATTCTTGACAGGAGGACAAGAGCATTCAAGTAGGGAAGTGTTGACTACCTTCAAGTTGTGGTTCAAAGGCACTAGGAATGCAAGGAAAGTGTAAGGAGGCTGAAAAAGTGAGGGTTATGAACTCTCATCTACTGAACAGATCAGGTAATCAGTCTTTTGGGGTCCAAAAGATTCCCAATGGGGAGGTGTGATCAGATTTGGATCAAGGACCTAAGTGATAGCTCAAAATTCAAAGTGTTTGGAAGTGTGCCGAACCTGTGCTACCGGATAGATCTTGTCTTCCTAAATTCAGTGCCTTGAACGTTTCAAAAAAATAACACTGTATGAAGAAGTTATCGCGATTTGAAAAGTCCAGTAAACTGCAATTTCTAGCTTTTGACCAAGTTTGACTAAGTTTGGAAAATTAAAAAAAAAAATTCTAGGGAATATTCCTCTAAATATTCCTCAAAATATTCCTTTCGAGCCAACTGGATGTCGACAAGTGTCAGCATGTTAATGGACAATGGGTTGTACATGTTTTTGGTTCGGCCAATTAGAGGTCGCTGCGTGGCAGGCTCGGAGGCCGTAATGTGGCCCAAGTTTCATAGTGAAAAATTTGGTTGGGACTTCGAAGGATCGAACTTGAGACCTGCTGTCAAGCATGCACGCATGTTACCACCCGCTCTATGTATGTGACTTAATATATGTAGTCTTCGGCATATATTTAACATATGTTGAAATATGTTATGGGGGTTCGGAGGGGCCAGCCCCTCCCATGTGGTTGTGACCCCAAGACCATGGGCTTAAGTCCCAACTGCCATCCAAAATGGTCACTACAACAGAGTGTTCACATGCCATTCTTGTGGTCAGGTCCGATGGTTCTGTGCCGACAGTTACATAACCCTGCCCTTCGCTCTGGTTCTGCTCCAAAACTTAAATGCGAGTTTGAAGACCACGGGGTTAGGGCCATGTGCCCAACAACCGCCCCCCTCCCCCAAAAAAAAACCAAATTTTAATGTGCAGTTAGACTTGGTAGTATTTATGGCGGGCGCGCCATTTTTGGCATGATGCCTATTTATCTGTAATTAAGTGCAGTTCCCCAAAGTTAGTGGAGGATTTTTAGGGGACACTGGGAAAAATAAGTTTAGGCTCTATCTTAAGCTAGAATCAACCAATTTTCGAAAGTGAATAGTCAATTTATACTATCTCAGAAATTACAGACTCATTGGTGAGGGTTTCAGAGCCATCAGAGAAATTTTGAGCAGGTTTTTTCTTCAGGGAAGTTCTAGGGGCCACTAGGGCCATCAGGGGCCAACAACAGAAAGAGGCTTAGCCAGTGCAGCTCGAGGCCTTATTCAGAGATCCAATAGTAAATTTTGGATGTTTAAGACATTATAGAACTAATGGTGTGGTTTTCAGAGCCTGTAGAGGACTTTTGAAAGCTTATTTTCTTCAGAGAAGTTCCAAGGGCCACTAAGGCTTTCAAATGCCAGCAGGAGAATGAGGCCTATACAGAGCAGCTAGTATCCATTCTCAGAAAACCAATAGTCTATTTCGACTATTTTGATACTTATAAATCCATTGAAGGAGTTTGAAAAAACTTTTTAGGACTTCTGAAAGTCGAGATGCTTCAGATAATTTTTTAGTGAACCTAGAGCCAGGGGGTGCCACCAAGTGTTGGAGGCATAATCGGAGCAGCCGGAGGCCAATTTCTGCAAGTGAATAGTCTATTCTGACTATTTTGGACATTTAGAATCCAATGAAAGGATTTTTAGATCTATCTTAAGGTTTCTGAAGGTCAAAGAGCCACAAGGAAGTTTTGGGCAGCCGAGGGCCAATAATGGATGGAGGCCCATATTGGGGACCTAAAGCTCATTTTGAGAAAATGATCAGTCAATTTTAGAGGTATGATATGTGATGGAGACAATAGGTGAGGTTTTAGGGACATAAAAATAATTCTTAAGGAGTTAGTGCCACTTCGAAGCTCAAGGAAGCTTAAGGGCACCGAAAGAAGGAGTTAAGTCTAAGGGAACCTAGTTCTGTTTTTAGAGTGATGACAACCATGACAGGGGTATGATGGTATTATAAACCCAATGGTATAGCCCAAATAACCATTGGAGTTAATTATTTACTTGTAAGAGAATATTTTCATCATAATCCCAAAGAGCCAAGTCAAGTTGACAAGAGCTCAAGGAGACATAGCCCACGATATTTGGGTGAAATTCTATATTGAATTTGTTGTTATGTGTTGATGTTTATTTGCTGCATTATATGGCTGTTGCACATGTTTAATATCAGCAAAAACAAATGATCTTAAAGCACTTAAACAGTAAAAAAAATTACACCTGTTTCAAGTATAAAATTCCGCAAAAGTCAAGTATAAGCTAGATATTTTATTTGTTCAACTGAGTGGGAGGTTCCTAAAAAAAATAACAAGTTATCCAACCCATTTTCAGATCAGGTTGGTCCCAGAGCATTTTTTGCTTGCTTGACAAAGCACTAGGTTGCTTGTTTGACTTGAAAGGTGTTTAAACAGTGCAAATAAATTGATTGTTTGCAAACTGATTGTTGCTTACAAGTTTGAGTTTGCTAGAGGTGAAGGGAAAGATACTGATAGCTAATTCCAGAAGAGGAAAAGAAGAAAGAAGGGCTGAAGGCATCTTCCTTACCCAATGGACCTCAAGGCAACCCTTGAAGCACAAGAGGATTGTTTTCAAAAAAAGGTTGCTTGAAGAAGAGCTTGACTCTACAGCCATTTTTTTCAGAAGCTTTGTTTATTGTTTTGGAAGCTTTGTGAATTTTTTTTGAAGTTATTTTCTTCATTTTCATAATATGACAACTTCTTCAAGTGAGGTTTCAAAATCCTCCTCCTTCACAAGATTCTTCGATGAAGACATGAAGCGATACTTCTACATCTTGAAGGATAGGGTGAAAAATATGTTTGAAGATAGAAAGGAAAGCACTAGACTTCGTGAGAAATTGGTTGCTATGAATCAAGAGAAAGAAGAAATTATTCAAAGAATGCATGAGATGGAGATGCAGCTCCATCAAGCCCAAGAGGCCTTAACCAAGAACATGCTTGAAGAAAAGGTAAATCACTCAAATTTGTCTTCAATTTCCTCTTCAGAAAGATGTGTAGGTTCATTTGAAAAGCGCACTAGAGGTATAGGGTCCAAGTTAATTTTTAAAATGGGCTATGAAGGCAAGGGTTTAGGAAAACATGCACAAGGCATGATTGATCCTATTTTGGTTGAGGAGAGGCCTAAGAAATTTGGTCTTGGTTATTTTCAATCATATGGCGAAAACTCCAAAGCCATGAAGGCATTTGAGACGACCTCAAAGAGAACTTTTGTTCCAAGTTCTAAACCACAAACATGTCAAGTTTTTTTTCAAGTTGATTTCCATTGTTTGAAGCCTATGTTGCATCAAGATGTTTGTAGACATGCAGCTTATGGTGAGCATGAGAGTTTGGACATCTATCAAGAAATAAACACTGATGTTAGTCTTCAAGAGAAATCTAGAACCTCTACTAGTTCATCTCCTCATGAAGGTATAAAATATGGGCATGAAAAGCAGCATTTGAGGTATAATTCTTCCCATAGTCAAGTTGATTATGTTTATGAAAAGTATGGAAAATCTGCATACGTAAAAGGAAGAAAGAGTTGTTGTGCATAATGTTGTTTGTGTAACCATGTTGTTTCAAAATGCTGGAAGAGGATGAAGGCGTATAGGAAACAGTTGAAAAAAAGGAAACTTGCAAAGAAGGTGCAAAATTCTTGCACATATTGCCAGAGGAAGGGACATGTTGTTTCCAAATATTGGACATTGCATCCAACCAATCATCCCAAGCACATGAGGCAAGAGGATAAAAATACTGATGAAAGTCGAACCAAGGATTCCATCATTGATGTGAGAACAAATGTTTCACATGAAGAATATTTTTAGTAGCAAAAGTCACCATGGAAGAGGCTTGGTAAGAAATGGTTTGACTTCTTGACACAGTAAGACATACATTCATTTGTACATATGAAAATTTCAGTTATGTATGCATGTTTTCTGTTGTAATCTTACGTTTATTTAAGCCACCTTGGATCGATGATCAAGGACATGATTTTCAGCTACCTTCTATAAATTTCTTGCCAGAAAATTCTGGGTGAGTTCAAGGAAGACAATTCTTGACAGGAGGACAAGAGAATTCAAGAAGGAAAGTGTTGACTACCTTCAAGTTGTGGTTCAAAGGCACTAGCCATGCAAGGAAAGTGTACGGAGGCTAAAAAAGTGAGGGTTCTATACTCTAATATACTGAACTGATCAGGTAATCAGTCTCTTGGGGTCCAATATATTCCCAATGGGGAGGTGTGATAAGATTTAGATCAAGGACCTATGTGATAGCTCAAAATTCAAAGTGTTCGAAATTGTTCCGAACCTGAGCGACTAGATAGATCTCACCTTCCTGATTCTGACACCGTGAACAGTTTGAAAAACTGACACCGTATGAAGAATTTATCGTGATTTGAAAAGTCCAATAACCTACAATTTCTGACTTTTGACCAAGTTTGACAATGTTTGGAAAATTAAAAAGAAAAGAATATTCCTCGAAATATTCCCCATAATATTCCTTCTGGGCCAACCAGATGTTGATAAGTGTCAGCATGTTAATGGACAATGGGTTGTACGTGTTTGGTTCGACCAATTAGAGGTCGCCAAGTGGTAGGCCTAGAGGTTGCCACGTGGCCTAGTTTTCGTAGTGTAAAATTTGGTTGGGACTCCAGACGATCAAAACCGAGACCTGCTGCAAAGCATGCCTGTGTGTTCCTACCCACTCTATGTATGTGACTTAACATATGTAGTCTTTGGCATATATTTAACATATGTTGAAATCTGTTTTGGGGGTACGGAATGGCCTACCCCGAGGGCTAGCCCCTCCCATATGGCTGTGACCCCAAGACCATAGGCTTAAGCCCCAACCTACATCCACAACGGTCACCCCAACAGAGTGTTCACATGCCATTCTTGCGGTCAGGTCCGATGATTATGTGTCGGCAGTTACAGAACTCCACCCTCGGCTCTGGTTCCACTCCAAAAATTAAATGAGAGTTTGAAGACCGCAGGGCTAGGGCCATGTACCCAACCCCCCCTAACCAACTTTTAATTTGTGGTTAGACCTATTGGTATTTATGGCAGGTGCACCATTTTTGGCATGATGCCTATTTATCTGCGGTTAAGTGCAGTTCCCCAAAGTTAGTGGAGGATTTTTAGGGGAAACTGGGAAAAATTAGCTTAGGCTCTATCTTGAGCTAGACTCAACCAATTTTCGAGAGTGAATAGTCAATTTTGACTTTTTCAGACATTACGGACTCATTGGTGAGGGTTTCAGAGTCATCAGAGAACTTTCGAGGATATTTTTTCTTCAAGGAAGTTCTAGGGGCCACAAGGGCCAACAATAAAAAGAGGCTTAGCCAATGCAGCTAGAGGCCTTATTCAGAGATCCAATAGTCAAATTTTGATGTTTCAGAAATTATGGAAATAATGGTGTGGAATTTAGAGCCTTTAGAGGAATTTTTAAAGCCAATTTTATTCAGAGAAGTTCCAAGGGCCACTAGGGTCGTCAAATGCCAGTAAGAGAATGAGGACTATACAGAGTAGCCAGTATCCATTCTCAGCAAACCAATAGTCTATGTTGACTATTTTGATACTTATGAATCCATTGAAGGATTTTTTAGAAACTTTTGAGGACTTTGGAAAGTCGATATGCTTCAGAGAAGTTTTCAGTGAACCCAGAGCCAGGGGGTGCCACTAGGTGTTGGATGTGTAACCGGAGGAAAATTTCTACAAGTGAACAGTTTATTCTGACTAATTTGGAAATTTTGAATCCAATGAAATGATTTTCAGAGATATTTTAATACTTCTGAAGGTCGAAGAGCCACAAGGAAGTTTTTTGCATCCTAGGGCCAACAATGGATGAAGGTTTGTATTGGGGACCCAGAGCTCATTTTGAGCAAATGATCAGTAAATTTTGGAGGTACGATATGTGTTGGAGATAGTAGGTGAGTTTTCAGGGATAGAAAAATAACTTTTAAATAGTTAGTGCCACTTCAAAGCTCAGGGAAGCTTAAGGGCACCAATAGAAGGAGTCAAGTCTAAGGGAACCTAGTTCTGATTTCAGAGTGATGACAGCCATGACAGGGGTATGATGGTATTATAAACCCAATGGTACAACCAAACTAACCATTGGAGTTAATTATTTACTTTTAAAATGATCTTTTCATCATAATCCCAAATAGCCAAGTCAAGTTGATAAGAGGTCAAGGAGACGTAGCTCACGATATTCGGGTGAACTCCTATATTAAATTTGTTGTTATGTGTTGATGTTTATTTTCTGCATTATATGGTTGTTGCACATGTTTAATATCATAAAAAAC
Organism: Pinus albicaulis; assembly: GCA_034641835.2. Classification (NCBI taxonomy): domain Eukaryota; kingdom Viridiplantae; phylum Streptophyta; class Pinopsida; order Pinales; family Pinaceae; genus Pinus; species Pinus albicaulis. Next base: position 320,918,202 of record CM076578.1, read on the forward strand.
AAATGGTGTTAAATCACTTAAACAATAAAAAAAATTACACCTGTTTCAAGTATAAAATTCCGCAAAAGTCAAGTATAAGCTAGATCTTTTATTTGTTTAACTGAGTGGGAGGCTATTAAAAAGAATAACAAGTTATCCAATCCATTTTCAGATCAATCACATACATTCTCAACATGTCCTCCAAAATCTTGTTGACCCTCTTTGTGTGTCCATTTTTCTGTAGATGATAAGTTGGGTTGTAGGCCAACTATGTCCCTAATTGTCCAAACAATTCCTTCCAAAACTTGGAAGTGAACTTAGCATCCATGTCTGACATAGTGTTATTTGGAACACCATGTAATATGACCACATCTCTGATGAAGACTTGTGCTACATCACTACTTGAATAAGTAGATTTCACTGGAAAGAAGTGTGTTACCTTAGTCACCTTGTCCACCACAACCATGATGGGATCATGATTTCTAGATGTCCTCAGCAAACCTATAATGAAATCCATGAAAATTACCTCCCACTTCCACTCTAGAGTCGTAATAAGCTATAGTAAACCACCTTGATACCTACACTCTTCCTTCACCTCCTATCAGTCCAAACATCTAGCCACAAAGTCTGCCACGTCCTTCTTCAGATTTGGCCAATAATAGAACATATTCACTGCGGTCAATGTCTTATGATATCCTTGGTGACATGAATATGGTTTTGTATGAAACTCTCTCAGTATAGTCTTCTTGAGCTCACTACTTTCTGACACATATATCTTATCTCTAAAACTGATCAAACCATCTACTAAGAGATGATAGTCCACATCCTGTGCACGTGTACCACTACTAATACATGTGCCTGTACCACTACCTATTCTTGTTATACTGATGTCCTACCTGCAAGATCTGATCCTATAATTTTTTCCCATAAGAACTCAAAGCTACTAAATGATTCACTTGTACTCTCCTGCTAAGAGCATCTACGACCCTATTCTCCTTACCTTTTATGTACCTGATCTCAAAGTCAAAATCGCTAATTGTGGCCAACCATCTAGCTTTCCTAGCATTCTGATTTGGTTGGTCAAGTAGATACCTCAACCCATTGCGATCACTCATCAATATAAACTTCATGTCAAGAAGACAGTGCCTCCACATCTTCAACACACAAATGATCGCTGCCAACTCATGGTCATGTGTCAGATAATTATTCTCGTCCTCATTGATTTTTCGTGACTCATAGCACACTGCCTATCTTTCTTACATAAGGACTCCACCTGTTATGCTTCCATACCAATAGGTGTCATATATCATGATTGACTTGATGGGCTATGTAATATGTTCATACCTTTCCTTGTTGCAAAGGTTTTCCATATTGTCAAAAAAAAAAAAATCAAAAAAATTTAAAAAATGTAAAGAGGGTATACCCTAAAAGAAAAATCAAAGGGTGAAAAGAATAAAATGGCCAAAAAAGTAAAAGAAAATGAACCCCAACCAAAAGAAAGGCCAAGGAAAGTGTGAAAGTCTAAATGCCACTACATTTTTCTCTTATGTAATAAACAAATTGTGTGCAACTTTTAACTTATGCCACAATTGGTGAACAGTCAAAAAGCTTAAGCTTGACTAGTTCATGTTTAAATTTTATGTTTTAGAGATAGAGAATAAAATCTGACCAAACTATTTAATCTTGGCAGATAAGTAGATAGGTAGAGTAAATAAAAGGAGCTCAACAGCTTAATCTGAGCCCTTGGATGTAATAAGGTTAGACTTAGATAGATTTTTACATGTAAAAGAAAAGAAAGTGTGATAAGGGTTTGCCAGTCTAAGTGCACCCTAATAAAGAAGAAAAAATGTTAGGTTAAAGTAGGTAGGGTAGGTAGATGATGTTGTAGAATTACATGTGATGGATAATGACTCTAAATGTGTTAATATTTACTTTCATCACAAGTGCAAGGCAGACATTACATTGGAGGAATTTCAAGCAAAACAAAGTCAAATGATTAACTCCCCTTCTCATTTTCCCTAAAAATTTCACTAATTTCCCCTAAGTACTAAGGCATTTGAAAATTAGAGGGGCTCAGAGCATTTCTCTGACTTCTGGAGGGACCAGACCCTCGGCCCAATAATTTAAAAGCCTAAGTACTTAAAACCATCCATAAGTCATTCATTTATTTCCATAAGTCTTTTCCTAAGTAAAATCCTATTTTACTTAGGAAAATTGCACAATATCCCATTAAAAACCCTTTTTCATTTCAGCCTAAGTTAAATACACAACCCTAATGTTTTTATACTTAGCGCTTTTTTCATTCATTTTTGACATATCAACTTTTAACTTATATTATTTAATTCCCCTCTAACATCTACCCATTCCCATATTACTATAACTATATAAAATTCCCAAGTTTTACATATCTCGCCCCTTGGTTAAAATATAACCATAATATAACATTAAATTTAATAAGGATTAATTAACCCCCACGGTTAATTAATAACTTTCCCGACCAATCATGTTTCTCCCGATATAATTAAATAATCTTTGATTGTATTGGGTCCGCCCTCATTAAACGCCCATCACCTCGCCTCCCCGATAACCGTTTGATCAAGCACCCCACATCCAACGGCCGTCGTGCATTTCACATGGCCCTCCACGACCGAATGATAGCGTGTGATCGCGGAGCAGTTTTGTAAACAGTGCCCCGCCACGCGTCGCAAAATCTATGGAATCGTTGGCTCCCGGATAAATATCGTCCGTCCCCAAAAGCGATGTGATATCATACTACTTACCGCCCTCCGCATACGACAAAACGTTGTTTCTCGCGCACGTCATCCGCCCAAATGACAAAAATCCCCGCCAACCTCGACTTTGTTAATAAAACAAACAAATATCATTTTCATCATTCTATACTGCGACCAGTGTTCCCATGCAAAGAACGTCGAAATCAACTGTCGAAGATTTCCAACCACCACCTTGCTAAGAAATTTGTAGTCGAACCAGTCCAGAACCTGTTAGCTATTACATGTACCTGTTTTCACATTATTCACTTCCCAAACACAGGTATTTATCCAATTTCTGCCGAAACCCTGCAAGTCTTGATTTTATACTCTAATTCCAAAGAAAAACGATTAAAATACAGTATAATTCAGTCTTTGTTTTACCACATAAGCTCCCATACCTGTAAATTTTGCCCATTTTCCACTAAAAACCCAAATTCATTTCTGAATCCACAAGAACCAGGAATGGAAACCCCTGTGGCTTTGACTGTTGCACCCCTAAATGCTCCCCACAAAGATTTAGACTAGCTGCCTCTAGCAGATAGGGAATTCCAAATAAAAGACCTCACCTTTAGCGAAAATCCCCTGAAAATATTTTGCCAATGCAAAGATAATTACCTGAATGGCTCTGGTATTTTTGGACTGTGGGAATCTAATCTTCCTATGTATTTTCTACCCTCAGTTCATGTCTTTCTTGAAATAATTTATCACTGCCATGCCAATTATGACCCTAATCAACGAGCAGTTATGTCCCCAAGTCAAACCATTCTTTTTCCAATAACTGCTCAATCCATCAATGAAATGTTACAATTTCATCCCGGTCAAGCCTTGACTCCCCTTTCTGTGGGAGATTTACTTGAAAAATCTATAAAATTATCCCAAGAAGAACTGAATCGCCTATGTCAAACTTTCATGCTACAAAAACATCAACCCAAAGGCCCCCCTCCTTATGGACATACCTTTTTCACAGATATGGGCAGAATTATAGTGGATATGATATCTTTAATAATGGGATTCAACACTAGTGAGTACTTTGATGAGATAACCCTAGTGTTGTTGTCAATTTTTACTCCTGGACAACCCCCTGCTGTCAAATATGACTTTGCCTCTTACATTGCTGACAAGATTCATGACTAGTTCATGAGACTGGAAAATGAAAGAGTTTTCAAATACTCCACTTTTATATACCATCTTATGCTCTATTATCAGTCGGAGAACTTCCCCTTCCCTATCATGAAACTTGACACTAGAGGAAATCCAAGGTCTGTAATCTTCTGGTTTGCAATCTTCCATAGTTCCTTTGAGTCCCCTTACTCATACAATTAATTCATTGACCTATTTTTTCACCTAGCAACCACCTTATTAATAGGAGTTTCCCCTCCTAGGATTAATAGTGATATGAAGAAAATCCTCCAGCTCTCCAAGCAATACAGGATAGGTGATTGGTACCTATACAAGAACCATATAGAAATCGGGATATATGGGTGTGAGCTCTTCCCTTTTAAGCTACCAAAGTATTTTCCAATGAGGCTCTTTGCCTTAGAATATTTCAGGCAAATGATAAATTCAGACCTGGTCCATTTTTATAATGCCAAGAAGAAAGCTCAGCTTAGAATTAAGATTCACTTAGGCCCCTTTATCTGTAACAGTAGATATGCATGGAAAGAAGCAGAAAGAATTCTGGAAGATTATCTTAAGTTGCAAAAGAGTTTTCGGTGGGTACCATATGACCCTAACAGCTTTATATGTGATAGAAGAATGAAGAACAGATTGTCACCATACATTCACCATAGTATTCCAGATATTGAACAATTTAAAAACATGGATGAATGGATGGAAGGGACCCTAGTAGAAAAAGATAGTGAACAGGTTGATGTTGAGAATGTTATGAGAGATCTTCAGAAAATACTTGACCTGGATTCTTTTGGACAGGTACAAAGATCAGGGATTGGTCCCTCCTCTGCTGGAACCTCTCAACAACATTCACAAGAAACCAGCACACCAACCACAGCAACATCCAAAGGTAAGGAAAAAGAGACCAGTACACAGACCATAGAGCAATTCACAATGTCGGAGCAGCCTGAAACATCCAAGGAACGGGCCCAAATGCAGACTTCTCCCACTCAGGTCAATATGGCAGAACCTCTAATCTTGCAAACTCCCCTTAATGAGGAAAGAAGTAAAAAGAGAGACAGTGAAACAGCTACCCCTGCCAGTAGATCTTCAGAACAGCCTGGTACCAAAAGGGAAAGATTAAATCCCCTTTCAGAAGAATAAATTGTTGAAGAAATCACTGATAGTCAGAGGAAAGAAGGAGTAGACAGCCAGCAAACATTCCCATTCAGTGGGACATCTACCAGCTCATAGAAAAAGGAGCTAGAAAGACAACAAAGTGCAGAGGTATCATCCTTTAAACCACCAGTGAAGGACGCTTGGAATATCAAGAAGACATTTATAGGCATAAAAGCCAGAAATGATCCATTAAGACTTCAAGTTTATAATCAATATTTGAAGATGGCCCCCACAAATCAAAAGAGATTAATGTCAGCCTATGACATCAATGAAGGTAAAATGATAATGAGTCATTTCAAGCCCAAAGTGCAGCAGCCTCAAACAGCAGCAGACTACCATAGAACTAGTTTTGAAGTCATGGTAAAGGATATTCATCCTTTGGATCAGATTGAATTGCATAAACAAACTGGAGAAATGATTCATTCAACCTTGACTGGTAAGGCAATGATGGCCCAAAGGTTACAAAATTCCTTGGATAATACAACTGCCCAACTACATCTGGAAAAATATTCCTCCCAAGCCAAAGATAACAGAATAAAGTCTTTAGAAGAAATAATTATTGGATTGGGTCATGATCCCAAAGATGTCAAGGCTACAGAAGCCTTAATAAAAAATAAAGATGACGATATTACTACTCTAAGGAAACAACTAAAGCTGCCACTTACAAGACATCCATAGATTGTTGAGGTCATAAAGCAAAAATATGAAGAAGAGCTGATGGATTTGCTCTTAAAACTCAATGAACGACTGGATGAGACTAAGCAAGAACTTGAAAAAGCATTGATGGACAAGCGGGGAGAGTCGACCTCTCAGCCTCCCGATGTGATACCAGTAGTCTCAACAGTAGTCCCTTCTATACTTGGGACAGTACTAGCACCAAACATCCCAGAAGCCACAACAGAAGTGGTCACAGGTACAGCAACAACAGGGCAGTTAGCAGGACTAGAACAGGGCAACACTAACAATTTGAGCACAGAGGAACTAATAAAATCAATGGAAGAATTGAAGCTCCAAGTTACAAAACTTCAACAAGTAAAGGAACAATTTACTACCTTGGAGCAAAAATATGATCTCTCAAAGATAAATGTTGCAGAAAAGACAAAAGAGATCAACAGGTTAGAAAATTTGGTGAAAACATTAGAAAAGGATCTCACATTTGGTAAACCTTTGAAAGAAGTCAAGGGAATTCTTTGTGCCAACATCACTCAATCAATAAAATATGTTTGGCCATCAATCCAAATAATTTATGAGCAAAATGATTTAGTCAAACTGGCTCTAGAAGAAGTTCAAAATGCAAGAGTAGAATTAGGAAATATTCCTGAAGAAGCCAGCAAGCTCATACAGTTTTTAAATACCAAGAACAAATATCAGCTTGAAGAGTTGGGCATTCAAGTAGAACAGGAACAATTTTGGAGGTAAAAAATGTTTCTACTAAAAGAAATCTGATGCAAAATTTAGAAAGAAGGTGCCATGATATGCAGGAAGAAATCAATACTTTTACAAAAAGATTTGATATCTTGCAGAGTAAAGGGTTGCCAAGTCCTTTAATTATTCCTGATAAACTAATGAGTCATCAAGACTATGTGGAGAAAATGAATCAATATGCAGACAACCAGGCAGGTCCATCAATAAGTTCATCAACAGCAAAAGTGTTGCCTACAGGCAGAGTTCTTTATGACAGTCTAGAAAAATTGTTCTATGTCAAACATGAGGTAAAACACTTATTTCCAATTCAGCCTACCTTTTTCAAATACACAGAAATTGATGAGACCCTGAGAAAGCTTCAAAGAACCAGAATACCAGAAGCACAATGGTGGGAAGATATGTTGGATATGCTGTAAAAATATCCTTGGATGAATTTTGGTTATTTACTACAGTAAGTAAGGGTAAAAAGGATGAATAGAGATCAAACAGGTTAAAGTGTATCAGTACAGGTAAAAAGTATCAATAAAAACATAGCAGCGAGCACATAGTTACCAAAGAAGACAGCAGCAAGCCAAATCATAGGGCCTGCCTCCAGCCCACTCACAAAAATAGGAACAACACAACATCGGTTCACTTCTTCTCCTATCTACGAGACTATCTGTCTCTATTTTATTGTAAATTATTCATGAAACATCCTAAAATATATCTCACTCTGTTAGGAGATATTTTTTGTAATTTTTTGTATAAATACTCCCTCAATTAGAGTATTGAGGGGGGTGGATTCTTAGACTTTGCTGTAATACTGATTATTTTGGAATAAAGTGTTGTTGGACAAATTTTGTATGGCTAGCTGGATAAAGAATTGATGCAAAGGACTTTTCACAGGATTCTTGAGTCAGAGACCGGATCAATAAGTCTTCTATCTCTTATTTTATAAAGTTTTACTTGTTTTTATACCATCTATGTTTCATATCTGAATGATAAACGAAAAAGAATAATTCAGAAAGTGCTTGAGTGCAATCTATTTTCAATCATTATTATTCTTAATGTTTTCCTCTGAACTAGTATGAACAGTGAATTCTTAATTGCTCTTGTTTTCTAGTTTATTCATTTTGATTATTTGGTAAAGAATTCTTAATTTCCCTTTATTAATAATCATTCAAATTCCCTCTTTCAAATATGTTGAAGGATTCTTAATTTCCCTTCACCCATTTTGAGTCCATTTCATTTATTTTAAATCTTTATTTGCTCCCTATTTGACTACCTTTCCCTATGAAACCCTCCCTTGTTAAGAAACTAAATCTAGTTAAGCCATCTTCTTTGACTCCATTATCCCAATGGCCTAAATCACTCAGTCCTACCCCTCTGCTATTGAATTCCATCACCCAAACACAATCAAAATCCCTAAATTTTCATAACTAGCCTAATATCGTTCAAAACAAAGCTAAAACTTAAAGAGAGAGCCCTCTCTGGGTACAGATTGGCTAGATTTTGTACCTAAAAGTTGGTTTGTGGTTACCTTGGACCCCTTTTCTCTTCCCAACAACTTCAAGGAAAATCTGAGTGATAACATAGTGGCGACTCCACTGGGGAACTCGAATAATTGGTTGTTACTATTGTTTACTTTATAAACTACAGATGGAGCCTGAAGTTAGCCAGGTAGCCTTTGAACTGCTCCTGCTTTGCAATTGCATAAGTAAATAAATTCTACTTCAGCCTATTTCCGGTCTAGTTTATTAATTGAACATTCGGTTTCAAACACTTGATTAGTTCCTCTAGTCATATAAATCTTTAAGAAAATCTAAACCTAATATCTAAAATCTCTTAAAGAGATTGTTGAAGTTGTATTTTTCATTCCATTTAAGACAAAAAACCAAAAAACAATCACCTAGAAACCTGGCTTCAGAAAGAACTCATTACACCAGGGCTAATCCTGATCCAAATCCACCACCTGTGTTTGAAAATCCTAATCTGATCCCCAGAATTCTTAGGAGACAGGAAAGACAAGAAAGCTCTGCTAGTTCTCGGCCTCTCTATAGATCAATATCCTACCCTGTGAAGTGGAATTACCTTGAGGATGAACCCTTTTATGAGCAATTTGAAACCTCTTTATTTGTAAATTTTTCTAAATCTGAGTTGGCCCATTTGGTTCAAGACCCAGTATTAATTGAAGATTTACAACTTGAATCTGTTACTTCACATCTTGAAAAACATTTGTGGAACTTCGTACAATATGAGCTTACCTCTAAAGGAATACTAAATCTTTCTATGATCACTTCAGCCTCTCCAAGTTCATCAACATTTCCTCAAACATCTCAACCTCAAACCACCCCTTCTACCTCTCCATCCACCACTCCCAGATCAACCTCAGCTGTTGTTTCATCACCACCTACTGCAATGGTGAACAGACATGCTCCTGTCGTATTACCAGCCAATCCAAGGGTTATGCCCCAAGACTACCAAAGTAAAATCACTCCATTTGATGGTTCTGGTACCTACACTACACAACAGCATACTAAAAAAATGACTGATTATTTTGAAATATACGAAATAGATGCAGATGATGTAAGAATGAGAATATTTATTCAAAGTCTAACTGGAGAAGTTAGGACTTGGTTTAGAGCCCTTCCTACAAACAGTATCAATGACCCAGAAGCTCTTTATAGAACATTCTTAAACAGATGGGAAAAGAAGAAAGATCCTCTCCAAATCTTATCAGAATATGAAAACCTGAAGAGAGGAACACAAGAAACTGTGCAATATTACTGTACTCGGTTCAATAATATTTACAATGTTATCCCTCAAAACCTCAGACCTCCTTTAGATTTAGCATTAATCAAATTCCCTGATGGATTTGATTCTGATATGGCATACCAGCTTAGGGAAAGATCTCCTCAGACTTTAGAATATATGCAAAGTATAGCTGTTAGTGTTGAAGCCAACCTGATATCTAAACGAGCTAAAGCTAGAAGTGAAAGAAGGATACCATTAAAAGAATAACCCTCAGCCTTTGAACAGAAACTGGATGCTATTATTAAAGGAATGGATAGGCTAGGAGATAGATCAAAAACAATTGAAAGGAAATCTCTTTGGGATGATCAACCGAGCAATACTGGGAGAAATCCAAATCTTAGAAAGAACCAAAACCAAAACACTGGTAAGACTGGTCCTGATCAAAACATTAGGCCCCCATTCCAGGAAAATTATGTTGAAGCTTCAAATTCCGATGAACCAACAGAAGATACAACTATAAACTTAATGGGACTCAATAATGAACAACAAGTTTTCTTGACCCAAGAGGATCAAGAAGCTCACATTCTCAAACAATTCCAAACTTAGTCAGGAGAATCATTTGACTTTAAGGAGGGATATGATACAGCCATTTATGAAGTCCACAAGCAATATAATCTGAGGAGTAGAAGAATTGATGTCCCTGAAACCAATAAACCGAAAGCTACAAAACAACCCCTCAAAGGTAAAACCAATACTACCCCTATACATATTCTTTCTAGATCAGATCCTAATCCTGCTAACCCAATTATTGAAGATGTACCCGATAATCAACCTAATAATATACAACTCTCCAATACTCTTCCTCCCAAAGGAAATGTAGAGGAACCTCCAGAAGTTGATTTGGAAACAACCTCAACCCATAACCCCACTCCTGAGAAGGAGAAAAATATAGAAAACACAGAAGATAAAGAGAATCCAACTCTCCGAATACAAGAACTCAGACTGAAAAACCTTTTAACCTGGATACTGAAGTAGGCAAATTAAAAATAGTTGTTCCATTGTCTGAATTAGCTAAACATGATGTCTACCGAAGTCAAATCAATAGATCACTCAAGATCACTGGAAGTGAAGACTCAGTAAACGTTTTTGATGACCAACCTAAATTACTCTTTGGCCCTGAAGTAAATGGAAAACTAGTAAATGGAGGAACTCCTCCATTCTACGTAAGTTTAAACATACATGATAAAATACTTCATAATGCTATGTTTGATTCCGGGGCATCTCACAACCTAATGCCCAAATCTGTAATGGAGAAATTAAACCTAGATATCACCAGGCCATACAAAGACCTCTTTTCTTTTGATTCAAGTCAGGTGAGATGTTTAGGATTAATCAAAGACTTGTGTGTTTCACTGGTTCAATACCCTGCAAAAACAATCTTGATGGACATAGTAGTAGCAGATATTCCTCCAAAGTATGGCATGTTATTGTCCAGATCTTGGGGTGCAAAGCTTCAAGGATCTATTCAATTGGACATGTCATACGCTACTATTTCAGTGTTCAGCCAACCTAAGAAACTATACAAAGAAACTTTAATGAAATATGTAGTTAATAGTCAGGAGAAACCCGAAATTTTCCGCATCTACTCAGTACACTCTGATATGGATTCATTTATTCTTTATAATGCTGAAATTGATCCTCCCACTGAATTAGAAGTTCTAGCAGCAGAACCAAAGAAATTACAAATGGAAAATCTAGTGTTCAAATCCAGGAAATTTCTGAGAACAATGAAACACAAAATACCCAAGAGAAACCAGAAGAAAGTAAAAAACCAGATCTCACTGTCAAAAACGTTCCTGAGACTCCCGATACCAATTATGAACATGAAATTCTTTGGCACTTATAATTTGATGGTTTAGTTAACAAATTAGGAGCAGGAGCAAGAGTTTGGGTACACAACCTTGAAAATGATCATGCTGAAGGCCATGCCTACAGATTAAACTTTAAGTGCACCAATAATATGGCAGAATATGGAGCTCTTTTGCTAGGTATTAAACTTGTCAAAAAACTACGGGCAATTAGAGTATCTGTCATAGGAGATTCTAATTTAATCATTCAACAGATCAAAGGACACTATCTAACAAACGATCCCAGACTGAGAGAATATAGAGAAATAGTTGTAGAGATACTCAATACTTTTCTACAAGCTCAGCTTGCTAAAATCACAAGAAAACAAAACTTGCACGCCCATAGTCTGGCAATGTTTGCCAGCACCTATAAATTACCATTCAAACCTAATCATCAGTTCACAGCTGAGATTAGACACAGACCAGCCATACCTAACAATTTTAAGAACTGGCAAGTGTTTGCAAGTGATGAGTGGATTAACAATTTCCTGACCTTAGAGAAAGAATTTTATAACAATAACATAGATGTAGATACAGTCATTGAATTTGATCAAAAAAATGAGCAAGAAACAGACGTTTCAGAAGAAAGTGCATTTCAAATTCTTCATCCAACAAATTTCACCAACAAAGAAATGCAGGACCTTAAACAAATGGATGTTGATGAGATTATGGAAGGAGATTCTGAGGTCATTAATTTAAAAGACAATCATTTTCCTAAAGGATTAACTCCTCTGGAAGATCTCTTTTATTCTAATTATATTCCAAAGAAACCTAAGATGGAACCATTAAAAGCAGATATTGAGGAATATAACTTGGGGACTGAAGAAAATCCGAAAATGATAAAGTTATCTAAATCTTTGCCCCTTGACCAAAAACTAAAATATGTTGAATTAGTGAGAGAATTCCAGGATGTCTTTTCCTGGAGCTATGAAGACTTGAAATCATATGACACCTCTATAATTTAACATGCAATACCTTTGAAAGAAAATCAGAAACCATTCAAACAAAAACTCAGAATAATTAACCCTGTATTGCTGCCCTTAATTGAAAAAGAAATCAAACGTATGTATGAAGCAGGGATAATTGCTCCCATTAGGTTTTCAGAGTGGGTGTCTAATTTAGTACCTACTAGGAAGAAAAATGGAGAAATCAGATTATGTATTGATTTAAGAAATGTAAATAAGGTTTCTTTGAAGGATAATTACCCTTTACCCAAGATGGATCACATTTTACAAAGGGTAGTAGGATTACAAAGTGCTTCTAGGATTTCACTTCTAGATGGGTTCTCAGGATATAACCAGATTCTGGTTCATCCTGATGACCAGGAAAAAACAGCTTTCACAACACCATGGGGCACTTTCAAGTATGTTAAAATTCCATTTGGACTTAAAAATGCAGGAGCAACCTTCCAAAGAGAAATGGACATAGCATTCGCAAAATAAATTCATGATTTTCTTGTTATATATCTGGATGACTTAACTGTTTTTTCTAAATCAAATCAGCAGCATTTGGACCATCTCAGATAAGTATTCCTAAAATGCAGAAAATATGGTATCTCTTTGAATCCAAAGAAGTCCTTGTTTGGTCTAGAGGAAGGTAAACTCTTGGGCCATATCATGTCCAAAGATGGTATTAGAATTGATCCTACTAGAATAGAAGCTATACTACAGATACCTCACCCTAGAAATGTCAAAGAACTTCAAGCTTTCCTAGGGAAAATAAATTTTTTGAGAAGATTCATATCTAGCTTAGCTGAACTAATTAAATTGCTTAATAATATGTTAAAAATGGATTCAAGTATTAAATGGACAGGAGAAGCCAAACAAGCATTTGAAGAAATTAAAATGGTTTTGACCAGAACAACGGTCCTTACAAGTCCACAATTTGATAGAGACTTCATAATATTTTCATTTGCATCAGAACACACTATAGCAGCTGTTTTATTACAAAAAGATGATCAAGGATGTGAGAAACCCATAGCCTTTTTTAGTAAAGCACTAAGGGATGCATCATTAAAATACAGCATCATGGAAAAACAAGCTTTTGCACTTGTAAAAGCCATTAAAGACTTTAGAGTCTACATATTGTACTCCCATGTGAAGTTGTCAAAGACATATTAACCCAGGATGGAATTGAGGGAAAAAGAGGTAAATGGATTGCTACCATATTAGAGTATGATATTGAAATAAAACCTACAAAGCTAATAAAAGGACAGGGATTGACCAAGCTCATGACAAAAACAAATTGTTAAGCCCTGGACATTAATGAACTAGATAACGAATAGGAGATGGCGACTCCACAAATCATTCAGGCCTTCTTAGATTCACCTTGGTATGCTGATATAATTTATGTACTATTAAACCTGCAAGCTCCTCCAGGGTTATCCAGAACGAAGAAAAGGTTTTTAAATATGAAATCTTCAAAGTTTTGTATTTTAGATAATGTTCTTTTTTGGAAAAATCATGAAGGTATTCTATTGAATTGTTTATTAAAAGATGAAGCTAACAAGGCTCTCCAAGAATTTCATGCAGGACACTGTGGTGGACACCTTTACTGGAAATCAACTACAGACAAGATCCTAAGAGCTGGATTTTATTGGCCAACCTTGTTCACTGATGTAAAGAAATTTGTTACTGCTTGCCATAAATGTCAAATTTTTGAAGGCAAGAGAAAACTATTACCTTTACCCCTGAGACCAATTTCCACTGAAAAACCCTTCCAACAATGGGGCCTGGACTTCATTGGATAAATCCATCCTCCCTCTTCTAGCCAACACAAATGGATCCTCACTGCCACGGACTATTTCACCAAATGGATAGAAGCAATTCCTTCCAGACAAGCCAATGATACTGTGATCATAGGATTCTTAAAAACCAACATATTATCTAGATTTGGTTGTCCTGATAAAATCATAACTGATAATGCTACTGCCTTCAAATCCAAGAAGATGATAAGTTTCTGTAAAAAATACCATATCACCTTAAGCCATTCCACGGCCTATTACCCTCAAGGTAATGGATTGGCTGAGTCCTCCAACAAGAGTCTCATTAATATTATTAAAAAATTATTGGAGGAAAACAAGAAAAATTGGCACAAGAAACTTACAAATGCACTATGGGCAGACAGACTCACCACCAAAAAATATATTGGGACCAGTCCTTATGAGTTATTCTATGGCATGGAGGCTGTATTTCCTTCATCTTTAGGAGTTCATGTAATGAAATTACTTCAAGAAGCTCAGGTTGAACCTAATGACATCCAAAGGAGGATAAACCAGACCATCAATCTGCAGAAGACCAGAGAGGAAGTATATCAAAGATCCCAAGTATTGCAGGAGAAGCTTAAGAAGATATTTGATAAAATAACCAAGGCATAAGATTTCTACCTTGGAAACAAAGTGTTAAGATGGGATTCCAGAAGAGAGGATAAGGGAAAACATGGGAGGTTTGACTTCCTGTGGAAAGGAACTTATATTATCTATGCCTTACAAGGAAAAAATACATATTATTTGAAAAAATTGGATGGTACAGAAACTGAAGATGGGGCAGTTAATGGTCGAATGTTGAAACATTACTTTGATCCTACTTATTAATGTACCCTGATTTTTAACATGTACATACTATATCCTTTGTAATGTCACAGTTTTGATTGGATAGTAACTTGCTGGAGTTGAAGCCCGAAGAGAAGGCCCTAAGCTTCAGAAGTATCACTGTCATACATACAATAAAGCAACAAGCAGAAGAAGATTCCCTAGTTCAGCCAAAATCATTTTGAGGCCAACTGACCTACTGTTCTTGACTTTTCACCAGGAAAAGCCATCCCCAAGTGGAGCCAGTGTTATTCTCCTATCCCAATAGGTGTCATATATCATGATCGACTTGATGGTCTATGTAATATGTTCATACCTTTCCTTGTTGCAAAGGTTTTCCATATTGTCAAAAAAATCAAAAAATCAAAAAAATTTAAAAAATGTAAAGAGGGTATACCCTAAAAGAAAAATCAAAGGGTGAAAAGAATAAAATGGCCAAAAAAGTAAAAGAAAATGAACCCCAACCAAAATAAAGGCCAAGGAATGTGTGCAAGTCTAAATGCTACTACCTTTTTCTCTTATGTAATAAACAAACTATGTGCAACTTGTAACTTATGCCACAATTGGTGAGCAGTCAAAAAGCTTAAGCTTGACTAGTTCATGTTTAAATTTTATGTTTTAGAGATAGAGAATAAAATCTGACCAAACTATTTAATCTTGGCAGATAAGTAGATAGGTAGAGTAAATAAAAGGAGCTCAACAACTTAATCTGAGCCCTTGGATGTAATAAGGTTAGACTTAGATAGATTTTTACATGTAAAAGAAAAGAAAGTGTGATAAGGGTTTTCAAGTCTAAGTGCACCCTAATAAAGAAGAAAAAATGTTAGGTTAAAGTAGGTAGGGTAGGTAGATGATGTTGCAGAATTACATGTGATGGATAATGACTCTAAATGTGTTAATCTTTACTTTCATCACAAGTGCAAGGAAAACATTACACTGGAGGAATTTCATGCAAAACAAAGTCAAATGATTAACTCCCCTTCTCATTTTCCCTAAAAATTTCACTAATTTCCTCTAAGTACTAAGGCATTTGAAAATTAGAGGGGCTCAGAGCATTTCTCTGACTTCTGGAGGGACCAGACCCTCGGCCCAATAATTTAAAAGCCTAAGTACTTAAAACCATCCATATGTCATTCGTTTATTTCCATAAGTCTTTTCCTAAGTAAAATCCTATTTCACTTAGGAAAATTGCACAATATCCCATTAAAAACCAAATTTTCATTTCAGCCTAAGTTAAATACACAATCCTAATGTTTTTATACTTAGCGTTTTTTTCATTCATTTTTGACATATTAACTTTTAACTTATATTATTTAATTCCCCTATAACATCTACCCATTCCCATATTACTATAACTATATAAAATTCCAAAGTTTTACATATCCCGCCCCTTGGTTAAAATATAACCATAATATAACATTAAATTTAATAAGGATTAATTAACCCCCATGGTTAATTAATAACTTTCTCGACCAATCACGTTGCTCCCGATATAATTAAATAATCTTTGATTGTATTGGGTCTGCCCTCATTAAACGCCCATCACCTCGCCTCCCCAATAACCATTTGATCAAGCACCCCACATCCAACGGCCGTCATGCATTTCGCATGGCCCTCCACGACCGAATGATAGCGTGCAATCGCGGAGCGGTTTTGTAAACAGTGCCCCGCCATGCGTCACAAAATATTTGGAATCGCTGGCTCTCGGCTAAATACCGCCCGTCCCCAAAAGTGGTGCGATATCATATTGCTTACCGCCCTCCGCATACGACAAAACGTCGTTTCCTGCACACGTCATATGCCCAAATGACAAAAATCCCCGCCAAACTCGACTTTGTTAATAAAACAAACAAATATCATTTTCATCATTCTATACTGCGACCAGTGTTCCCATGCAAAGAACGTCGAAATCAACTGTCGAAGATTTCCAACCACCATCTTGCTAAGAAATTTGCAACCGAACCAGTCCAGAACCTGTCAGCTATTACCTATACCTGTTTTCACATTATTCCCTTCCCAAACACAGGTATTTATCCCATTTCCACCGAAACCCTGCAAGTCTTGATTTTATACTCTAATTCCAAAGAAAAACGATTAAAATACAGTATAATTCAGTCTTTGGTTTACCACATAAGCTCCCAGACCTGTAAATTTTGCCCATTTTCCACTAAAATCCCAAATTCCTTTCTCAATCCACAAGAACCAGGAATGGAAACCCCTGTGGCTTTGACTGTTGCACCCATGAATGCTCCCCACAAAGATTTAGACTATCTGCCTCTAGCGGATAGGGACTTCCAGATAAAAGACCTCACCTTTAGTGAAAATCCCCTGAAAATATTTTACCAATGCAGAGATAATTACCTGAATGGCTCTGATATTTTTGGACTGTGGGAATCTAATCTTCCTATGTATTTTCTACCCTCAGTTCATGTCTTTCTTGAAATAATTTATCACTGCCATGCCAATTATGACCCTAATCAACGAGAAGTTATGTCCCCAAGTCAAACCATTATTTTTCCAATAACTGCTCAATCCATCAATGAAATGTTACAATTTCATCCCGGTCAAGCCTTGACTACCCTTTCTGTGGGAGATTTACTTGAAAAATCTACAAAATTATCCCAAGAAGAACTGAATCGCCTGTGTCAAACTTTCATGCTACAAAAACATCAACGCAAAGGCCCCGCTCCTTATGGACATACCTTTTTCACAGATATGGGCAGACTTATAGTGGATATGCTATCTTTAATAATGGGATTCAACACTAGTGAGTACGTTGATGAGATAACCCTAGTGTTTTTGTCAATTTTTACTCCTGGACAACCCCTTGCTGTCAAATATAACTTTGCCTCTTACATTGCTAACAAGATTCATGACCAGTTCATGAGACTGGAAAATGAAAGAGTTTTCAAATACTCCACTTTTATATACCATCTTATGCTCTATTATCAGTCGGAGAACTTCCCCTTCCCTGTCATGAAACTTGACACCAGAGGAAATCCAAGGTCTGTAATCTTCTGGTCTGCAATCTTCCATAGTTCCTTTGAGTCCCCTTACTCATACAATGAATTCATTGACCTATTTTTTCACCCAGAAACCACCTTATTAACAGGAGTTTCCCCTCCTAGGATTAATAGTGATATGAATAGAATCCTCCAGCTCTCTAAGAAATACAGGATAGGTGATTGGTACCTATACAAGAACCATACATAAATTAGGATATATGGGTGTGAGCTCTTCCCTTTTAAGCTACCAAAGTATGTTCCAATGAGGCTCTTTGCCTTATAATATTTCAGGCAAATGATAAATTCAGACCTGGTCCATTTTTATAATGCCAAGAAGAAAGCTCAGCTTAGAATTAAGAGTCACTTAGGCCCCTTTATCTGTAACAGTAGAGATGCATGGAAAGAAGCCAAAAGAATTCTGGAAGATTATCTTAAGTTGAAAA
Organism: Pinus albicaulis; assembly: GCA_034641835.2. NCBI lineage: Eukaryota > Viridiplantae > Streptophyta > Pinopsida > Pinales > Pinaceae > Pinus > Pinus albicaulis. Next base: position 320,936,343 of record CM076578.1, read on the forward strand.
ATAGTTTTCGGTGGGTACCATATGACCCTAATAGCTTTATATGTGATAGAAGAATGAAGAACAAATTGTCAACATGCATTCACCATAGGATTCCAGAGATTGAACAATTTGCAAACATGGATGAAAGGATGGAAGGGACCCTAATAGAAAAGGATAGTGAACAGGTTGATGTTGAGAATGTTATGAGAGATCTTGAGAAAATACTTGACCTGGATTCTTTTGGATAGGTACAAAGATCAGGGATTGGTCCCTCCTCTGCTGGAACCTCTCAACAACATTCACAAGAAACCAGCACACCAACCACAACAAAATCCAAAGGTAAGGAAAAAGAGACTAGTACACAGACCATAGAGAAATTCACAATGTCGAAGCAGCATGAAACTTCCAAGGATCAGGCCCAAATGCAGACTTCTCCCACTCAGGTCAATATGGCAAAACCTCCAATCTTGTAAACTCCCCTAAATGAGGAAAGAAGTAAAAAGAGAGACAGTGAAACAGCTACCCCTGCCAGGAGATCTTCATAACAGTCTGGTACCAAAAGGCAAAGATTAAATCCCCTTTCAGAAGAATAAATTGTTGAAGAAATCACTGATAGTCAGTGGAAAGAAGGAGTAGACAGCCAACGAACATTCCCTAGTTAGTGAGACATCTACCAGATCACAAAAAAAGGAGCTAGAAAGACAACAAAGTGCAGAGGTATCATCCTTTAAACCACCAGTGAAGGACACTTGGAATATCAAGAAGACATTTATAGACATAAAAGCCAGAAATGATACATTGAGACTTCAAGTTTATAATCAATATTTGAATATGGCCCCCACAAATCAACAGAGATTGATGTCAGCCTATGACATCAATGAAGGTAAAATGGTAATGAGACATTTCAAGCCCAAAGTGCAGCAGCAGACTACCTTAGAACCAATTTTGCAGTCATGGTAAAGGATTTTCACCCTTTGGATCAGATTGAATTGCATAAACAGACTGGAGAAATGATTCATTCAACCTTGACTGGTATGGCAATGATGGCCCAAAGGTTACAAAATTCCTTGGATAATACAACTGCCCAACTACATCTGGAAAAAGCTTCCTCCCAGGCCAAAGATAACAAAATAAAGTCTTTAGAAGAAATAATTATTGGATTGGGTCATGATCCCAAAGATGTCAAGGCTACAGAAGCCTTAATAAAAAGGAAATATGACGATATTACTACCCTAAGGAAACAACTAAAGCTGCCACTTACAAGACATCCACAGACTGTTGAGGTCATAAAGCAAAAATATGAAGAAGAGCTGATGGATTTGCTCTTAAAACTCAATGAACAACTGGATGAGACTGAACAAGAACTTGAAAAAGCATTGAAGGAAAAGCAGGGAGAGTCGACCTCTCAGCCTCCCGATGTGATACCAGTAGTCTCAACAGCAGTCCCTTGTACACTTGGGACAGTACTAGCACCAAACATCCCAGCAGCCATAACAGAAGTGGTCACAAGTACAACAACAACAGGGCAGTCAGCAGCACTAGAACAGGGCAACACTACCAATTTGAGCACAGAGGAACTAATAAAATCAATGGAAGAATTGAAGCTCCAAGTTACAAAACTTCAACAAGTAAAGGAACAATTTACTACCTTGGAGCAAAAATATGATCTCTCAAAGATAAATGTTGCAGAAAAGACAAGAGAGATCAACAGGTTATAAAATTTAGTGAAAACATTAGAAAAGGATCTCACATTTGGGAAACCTTTGAAAGAATTCAAGGGAATTCTTTGGGCCAACATCACTCAATCAATAAAATATGTTTGGCCATTAACCCAAATAATTTATGAGCAAAATGATTTAGTCAAACTGGCTCTAGAATAAGTTCAAAATGCAAGAGAAGAATTAGGAAATATGCCTGAAGAAGCCAGCGAGCTCATACAGTTTTTAAATACCAAGAACAAATATCAACTTGGAGAGCTGGGCATTCAAGATAGAACAGGAACAATTTTGGAGGTAAAAAAGGTTTTTACTAAAAGAACTCTGATGCAAAATTTAGAAAGAAGGTGCCATGATATGCAGGAAGAAATCAATACTTTTACAAAAAGATTTGATATCTTGCAGAGTAAAGGGTTGCCAAGTCCTTTAATTATTCCTGATAAACTAATGAGTCATCAAGACTATGTGGAGAAAATGAATCAATATGCAGACAACCAGGCAGGTCCATCAATAAGTTCATCAACAGCAAAAGTGTTGCCTACAGGCAGAGTTCTTTATGACAGTCTAGAAAAATTGTTCTATGTCAAACATGAGGTAAAACACTTATTTCCAATTCAGCCTACCTTTTTCAAATACACAGAAATTGATGAGACCCTGAGAAAGCTTCAAAGAACCAGAATACCAGAAGCACAATGGTGGGAAGATATGTTGGATATGCTGTAAAAATATCCTTGGATGAATTTTGGTTATTTACTACAGTAAGTAAGGGTAAAAAGGATGAATAGAGATCAAACAGGTTAAAGTGTATCAGTACAGGTAAAAAGTATCAATAAAAACAGAGCAGCGAGCACATAGTTACCAAAGAAGACAGCAGCAAGCCATATCATAGAGCTTGCCTTCAGCACACTCACAAAAATAGGAACAACACAACATCGGTTCACTTCTTCTCCTATCTACGAGACTATTTGTCTCTATTTTCTTGTAAATTATTCATGAAACATCCTAAAATATATCTCACTCTGTGAGGAGATATTTTTTGTAATTTTTTGTATAAATACTCCCTCAATTAGAGTATTGAGGGGGGTGGATTCTTAGACTTTGCTGTAATACTGATTATTTTGGAATAAAGTGTTGTTGGACAAATTTTGTATGGCTAGCTAGATAAAGAATTGATGCAAAGGACTTTTCACAGGATTCTTGAGTCAGACACTGGATGAATAAGTCTTCTATCTCTTATGTTTTAAAGTTTTACTTGTTTATTATACCATCTATGTTTCATATCTGAATGATAAACGAAAAAGAATAATTCAGAAAGTGCTTGAGTGCAATCTATTTTCAATCGTTATTATTCTTAATGTTTTCCTCTGAACTAGTATGAACAGTGAATTCTTAATTGCTCCTATTTTCTAGTTTATTCATTCTTCTTATTTGGTAAAGAATTATTAATTTCCCTTTATTAATAATCATTCAAATTCCCTCTTTCAAATATGTTGAAGGATTCTTAATTGCCCCTCACCCATTTTGAGTCCATTTCATTTATTTTAAATTTTTATTTGTTCCCTGTTTGACTGCCTTGCCCTGTGAAACCCTCCCTTGTTAAGAAACTAAATCCAATTAAGCCATCTTCTTTGACTACATTAGGCCAATGGCCTAAATTACTCAGTCCTACCCCTCTTCTATTGAATTCCATCACCCAAACACAATCAAAATCCCTAAATTTTCATAACTAGCCTAATATCTTTCAAAACAAAGCTAAAACTTAAAGAGAGAACCCTCTCTGGGTACAGATTGGCTAGATTCTGTACCTAAAAGTTGGTTTGTGGTTACTTCAGACCACTTTCCTCCTCCCAACAACTTCAAGGAAAATCTGAGTGATAACACCACCAATTCCTCTCTTGCAAGCATTTGTACACACCATAAACTCTTTTTCTGGATCTGCAATCTTTAATACTAGAGCATTCATCAACAACTGCTTCAATTGCTCAAAACTTGTTGTTGTTCATTCAAATTTCTTACCTTTCCTTTGCAATGGTGTTATAGGATACACAATCCGAGAGAAGTTACTGATGAACCTCCCATATTAACCTGCTAACCCCATAAATGATATTACCTTTTCCACATTTCTAGGAGCTTCCCACTCCATGATAGCCCTTATCTCTTCTGGATCTACTATTATTCCTTCCTTGGAAACAAAATGTCCCAAGTAATGTACCTCTATCTAAAAAAAATTACATTTACCGATCATAGAATACAACTGATTCCCTCTCAGAAATTGTTGGGGAAATTATATGTGTTATGAATTACAACATTAAATCATCGATCTGGGGCTCGTAAGCCTCGAGGCACAAGCGCAGGTAATGCAGGATCATAGCATCTAACCTAAACTAGGGTAAGAAATCAACTTTCTATGTAAGTACAGAAACAAATCAAACACTATTTCTAGTATAATCACTTCAACTTCTAAAAATGCTAATTACGGGATTCAAATTATGTTTAATGGAAAATGCTCATTTAGCTATTCTAATGTTGATCAAGAAAAAACATGAATCATTAAATCAAAAGGCATAAATACTAAATCTAAACTAAGCTAATGAAATCAAAATCTAAATAAAACTAGTGAATGCAAAATTGAAATTAAACTCCAGAGTTCTCTAATTTAACTCAATCAAAGAGAAAATTTCAATATTCAAATGCAAAGACTACCTATATCAAAGCAACTGAAATGATACTCAAATCAATCTAAACGAATGAAACTCAAGGAAACTAAATCCTATTGTTAAGAAACCTATCAAATTGACCTCCTTATTCAATGCTGGAAAGAAACCTAAGTGACCATTCAACCTTTGTTTCTAATTATAATTACACTACTTATTTGCAATCGAATTTGAAAGGAATTTTGACCACTGTTCGAAAAGGAGTTCTAACTACTATCTATAATGAAAAATTTAATAAATCCTATCTACTTATATATGAATGAAACAAAATTAAAATGGTTGCATATACTTTGAAATCAAAGGCTTAAATCATAGCAAAACATCTACGAGATCTCACAACGTTCACCAATCCTTCACTACCAAAGAAATTTGAGAAACTAAATAGTTATTAACATTGATTGAAATCTACTTAACCACTTATTTAAACAAGAGATTTATAACTAAATTGCCTGCTACAAATTATTTCTACAATGCAAAAATTAAATAACCCAATGCAAATGCTAAAGCTTACTCACTTTTAACTGGTGAAATGCTATGTACAAAATTTAAATCTCATTCAATTAGAAAACACACAGTGGAATTTCCTAATCAAAATCGCTCTTATGAAATGCTTAACTACAGGACTCAAATTGCATCTAATGGAAAAACAAAATCACTCTTATCGAAATCAAAATGATTAGCTACAAAATTCATTAAAATCATTCTAATTTCAAATTGCATTTAATGGAAAACACTATGTTTAGCACTATGTAAAATCATACAGTAAACCACTCCTAGATCTAATCTAACCATAGAGCTTGGTTCCAGATGTGTTGGATCCTTTCCATGCTTGGAGCAAGCAAAATTAACTTAGTAAAATGTAATTTAAAATAAAAACATAATACTTACAAAGAATTTAGAGATGGAGCAAAATTCAATTAAGATGCAATTATGATTACAAAAAAGCTTCAATCCATCCTTTATTCCTTCCATGCTTCTATCCCTTTCAAGAAATTCAAAAGCTTACAATACAAACCGTGGCTAAGCCATTTATAAGATTTACAAAGCGAATTATTCATTTTCCTCAATTCTGAAAATTGAACAATTTTAACAAATTGACCTCAAATATATTGGCATATATTGATAACCATGGAGAATTTTGGAAAATGGTTCAGAGGTAGCCTAATTTTTTATATTTTAAACAAAAACCTCTCTTGGATTAGTCTCATTCAAATCCAGCTCCTCGGAAATCATGCCCAAAGTTGGATGTCTGGCTCTTTTTGCAAGGTTCTAGAATTCTGGAAAAAGTCATTTTTTACAAAACTGCCTCCAAGACCTGCATATAACTTTTAGAAAAAATTGAATCTGTAGAAAATTTTTTGGACATATATAATTGTTTATATTTTTAACAAACCCATTTTCTTAGATTTTCCAGATTCACCTCGAGTTGCACACAACAAACTTGACAGTTTGGAAACTTTGCACATTTTGAGAAGATTTGTTAATCAACTCCTAGGGACCCACATGTGCGACTTGGATTAAATCCAATCCATGGGAAGGTATTAAAACATTATTTTGGACAATAACCTCCCTCGGTTTTCCCCGGAAGCCTGGCAAGAGCTGCAATGGGTGCTGATTTGGATCTGTTGAAGGAAGTTGAAGAGCTGAAGGATGAACTGAAGAGCTGAAGGATGAACTGAAGGCTGCAAAAGATGATGAAGTTCTCCATATCCCCCATGCCTAGGGAGTTGCATGTACCTATGCAACCAGGAGAAATGATTGAACATGTTTTGATAGGGAAAACTCTATTGAAACAAATAGACTGCTACAAATGAAAAATGGAAATGTTGATACAAAGATACAAACTGCTACAATCTATGTTGAGATCTCAAAACCATATAGCCTTCAACCACTACATACCCATGTGCAATATTTCATATGTTAATAAATGGTGTCGATGTCGAACATAAGTAAGAATCATTGGATTACTGACCATTTAGGAGATCGTTAACTAATGCGAGATATCCCATCTTTGATGTCAATGGGAATCAAGGAACTAGGTACATTCTACAAGCCATGAATGAATTTGTCAGAGTCGAATGGACTACAGAATTCATCCACTAAGAAACATTGATGTATTTCCTTAGTAGATGACAATGATACATTCCATTGAGGCATGCAGGTTCCTAGGTACCTTATCTAACCCTAACCTTGGTCCCAAATAATGTGATGATGTTGATGGGACAAGGCTTGTTGGCAGGTGGGTCTTAAGGAATCCCACATCAACCAACTCGAGTACAAACATTAATACATGATTTGAAATGACTCATACAAATTTACAAACTTTATTGGGAACCTTGCCCACGAGTTACCTGGTTTTCAAGCAAAGTCCCTGTCTAGTTGCACCAGACAAGCTGGTTTTCACAAAAGGACTTATTTTTCTCTTTACTACTTTCATTTATTTATTACAATACAAAATTTCCTACTATACTGGAGAAAATATGTCCTCCTTTAAGTGAAAGAGAACTTCCAATGAAGCCATGTGCGGATCAGGTACAAAGATATAATCATGCCCAAATTTAACATATAAATTTTAGAAGGTATATGAGCATGAACAATCAGCAGCGTTGAAATATGTGATACAAAAAGTATTTGAAGATGAGAGTGGTGCTTTGACTGGATTGTGATTTGGAACCAATGCTCGAGGTAATCTTGGTGGTATTGGCTCATTTTTTCATTTGGACCACTCTGAAAGTCCTCCTCGGTTGTGCCAGACAAACTTGGATAATTTGTCTTTGGAATGCATACAAGGCTTACTGATGGGCATGGTGAAAGTTCTTCGATCTCAGGTTCAACTGGATGCTCCCCATTGGATTTGGTACATGATTCATTGATCTCCTTGGTAGATAGGCAAGAGGAATCAAGGGATAATTCCAAATCTTTTAATGGTTGTGGAGAGATAGATAATTTCCTGAATGCGGTCAGGATGAACTCTTCCTGAGAAGCAAACACCCCAGCTACTTCTAGGATATGAGAAAGTGCTTTGAGGGACATTATTCAAGCTCTCAATAATTCTTTAATTTCTCATATTGGTTTATGATCCCCGTCTCACAACATGGATTAGTATAAAAAGGGTTCTTACAACACCCCAAAAAAAAATTCTCTTTAAAGAGCTTTGAAATTTTTAACCTAAATGAATTAAAACTGCTAATTGGAATAAAACTTACAAAACTTGCTTACTCGGACAACCAAACTTTGGAGAAACCCCACCATAGTGGATGCACGACTCTTCACTCACGTCTTACTGTACACTCTCTAACCTTTGATTGTCCTGTGACTAAGATCACACACAAAAAAAAATGTGGAAGAAACTAGGCTCTAATCCCTTTAGCACCTCCCCAGAAATGATGCCAAAATTGTTGGGAAAATTATATGTGTTATGATTTCCAACATTAAGTCATCAATCTGAGGCTCGTAAGCTTCGAGGAACAAGCATAGGTAACACAAGATCATAGCATCTAACATAAACTAAGGTAAGAAATCAACTTGCTATTTAAGTACAGAAACAAATCAAACACTATTTCTGGTAAAATCACTTCGACTTCTAAAAATGCTAATTATGGGATTTAAATTATGTTTAATGGAAAACACTCATATATCTATTCTAATGTTGATCAAGACAAAACATGAATCATTAAATCAAAAGGGATAAAGACTAAATCTAAACTAAGCTAATGCAGTCAGAATCTAAATTAAACTATTGAATGCGAAATTGAAATTAAGCTCTGTAGTTCTTTAATTTAACTCAATCAAAGAGAAACATTCAATATTAAAATGCAAAGATTACCTATCTCAAATCAACTGAAATGATACTCAAAGTAATCTAAACAAATGACACTCAAGGAAACTAAATCCTATTGTTAAGAAACCTATCAAATTAACCTCCTTATTCAATGCTAGAAAGAAACCTAAGTGACCATTCAACCTCTATTTCTGATTATAATTACACTACTTATTTGCAATTGAATTTGAAAGGAATTTTGACTATTGTTCGAAAAGGAATTATAACTACCATATATAATGAAAAATTTAAGAAATCCTATCTAATTATATGTGAACGAAACAAAATTAAAATGGCTTCATTTACTTTGAAATCAAAGGATTAAATCATAACAAAACATCTACGAGATCTCACAACATTCACCAATCATGCACTACCAACGAAATTTGAGAAACTAAATAGTTATTCACACAAATTCAAATCTACTTAACCACTTATTTAAACAAGAGATTTATAACTAAAATGCTTGCAACAAATTATTTCTACAATGCAAAAATTAAATAATCCAATGCAAACACTAAATCTTACTCACTTTTAACTCATGAAATGCTACGTACAGAATTTAAATCTCATTCATTTAGAAAACACACAGTGGATTGTTCTAATAAAAATCACTCTTATGAAATGTTTAACTACAGGACTCAAATTTCATCTAATGGGAAAACATAATCACTCTTATCGAAATCAAAATTCTTAGCTACATAATTCATTAAAATCATTCTAATTTCAAATTGCATTCAATGGAAAACACTATGTTTAGCACTATGTAATATCACATAGTAAACCACTCCTAGATCTAATATAACCATAGAGCTTGGTTCCATATGTGGTGGATCCTTGCCACGCTTCGAGCAAGAAAAATTAAATCAGTAAAATGTAATTTAAAATAAAAACATAATACTTACAAAGAATTTAGAGATGGAACAAAATTCAATTAAGATACAATTATGATTACAACAAAGCTTCAATCCATGCTTCATTCCTTCCCTGCTTCTATCACTTTCAAGAAATTCAAAATATTACAATACAAATCATGGCTGAGCCATTTATAAGATTTACAAAGCGAATTATTCATTTTCCTCAATTCTGGAAAATTGAACAAATTTAACAAACTGACCTTAAATATATTTCCATATCTTTCTACCCATGAAGACTTTTGGAAGACGGTTTTGCGAGACCCTAATTTGTTATAATTTCAAAAAAAACCTCTCTTGTATTTTTCTCATTCAAATCCATCTCCTCAGAAATCGTGCCCAAATTTGGCTATCTGGCTTTTTTTTGAAAAGTTCTAGAATTCTCGAAAAACAGTCATTTTTTACCAAAATGCCTCCAAGACCCGCGTATAAATTTTATAAAAAATGAATATGAAGAAACCGTATTGGATATACATAATTTGTTATATTTTTAACAAACCCATTTGCTTATATTTTCCAGATTCACCTCGAGTGGTACACAGATCTAGGTCAAACTTGGAAGTTTAGAAACTGTGCACATTTTGAGCAGATTTGTTAATCAACTCCTATGGACCCACATGTGCGACCTGGATGCAATCCAATGCATGGGAAGGTATTAAAAAATTATTTTGGACAATTAGCTCCCTTGAGTTTTCCTGGAAGCATGTCGGGATGTCAAAACTCCAAATTGGATATTTCCGCACTCTACTTGGAGTAACTAGTTTAACTGGCTTGCGAATAATTTCGACAATGGAACCCTGCGACAAATGAACTTAGAAAAAAAACATTATAAAATTATGACTAAATCATATCTAGTCATATAAATTCTAAGAAAACTAATGATAAGCAACTACAAGGAGGTGTACGTCATGAATTGGCAACAAGTGATGTAATTATAGCGTGAAATGAGTGTAACAATGTTGGAATTTATGTTATGAAAAGTGGTTTTGTATGACAGAAAAATGGGCATATTTGAGGCCCAACAACAATCTCAATATTGTTGCTAAGTGTTAAGCATGGTCTTCCTTATTCTTAAGAATATATAAAGATGTCATCAATGAATACAATAATAAACTTTTCCAGATAAGGATGCAACACACTATTCATCAAGCACATAAAAGTAGTTGGAGCATTAGTCAAACCAAATGGAACTACAACAAGCTCATAGTGCCCATACATAGTCCAGAAAGTTGTCTTCTAGATGTCCTCTTCTTTGATGTGTACCTGATTATATTCAGATCTCAAATCGATATTTGAGAACACTACTTCTCCCTTCAACTGGTCAAACAAGTCATCAATCCTCGACAATGGATATTTTTTCTTGATGGTCACCTTGTTTAACTTCTTGTAATCAATTTATATCCTGAGAGTACCGCACTTCTTCTTCAAAAATAATATCGGTGCACCCCAAGGCGATACACTTGGCCTAATGTAACCCTTGTAAATCATTTATTTCAACTGCAACTTCAACTCTACCAACTCTAGTGTGCTCATCTTGTATGGTGCCTTTGATGTTGGTGTTGCCCCTAGTATCAACTCAATAGAAAGGTATACTTACCTATGAGAAGGAAACTCTGAAATATCTGTTGGAAACACATCTTAAAACTAATGTAAGATTGGGTACCTACTCAATACCTCCACTTCCTCATCCTCCTTACCTTTATTATTAGAGATATCCACTGCAAATAATACACACCCTTTTCTGCGAATGTGCTTTTCTTGCATAGCTATCACCATCCTAGCCGATGTTTCCTTCTTCTTACCCTGTAAGATTCATTTTTCTACGTTGTCATCCAAACACTCAATCGCTTTGTCATAAAAATCCACTTTGGTCCTATGAAGATAGAACTAGTCCATACCCAACAACATATTGTATGATCCCAATGAAAATACATTCAAATGCACTGATGTAGGCATACCATCAACTCAAAAGCACAAGTTATTACCCAATGATGAACTCTCTTCTTTGTACCTATAGTCAACTACACTAACCAATATTTTGCATGCATTTCATTATTAAAACCACACTTATCTACCAAGTTAGGGTTAACATAACTATAATTAGATCTAGGGTCAATCATGATAGAAACAACTTAATCACAAAGCTTAGCGTCCATCTCAAGGATAGATTCTTGGAGATCTTCCTGCTTGTTATCCAATGTTGTATAGATCCAAGGAATTCTCTGCTCGACATACCCAACATTTTGCGCCTCTTGTGCACTGTAAATATGATGCCTACCACCATGATACTGCAGAAAATCTCTCTTGAGATTCCCCTTACACATATCCAACACTACAATTGTTACATTTTTGAAATTAGGGCCAAACTCCACATTGGACTACTCATATGATGGAGATGATATTTTTATTAGATTCCTATTTTTGAGAGGTGCAATATTGATCTAAAGATCATCTTGTTTGGATGAGAAGCAGTTGCATTTTGAATTTATTCTCTCACAAATGTGCAAATTGTTAAGGTCGGCCAAAATTGTTATGTAGGCTCATAAACCCCAAAAGATGTGTCTCCACCCGTCATTGATGGACATAAAAATGAGAGAGTCAATCCTCATTTGGACATCATCTCATCTCACATTCTCTCGCCTTCTCATTGGTTCGTATAATCTCAATAAGGCTCTCTCTCCTCTTTGCACGTGTGGACAGCAGTTGTGATTTTCATACTGGTTTTAGGGCAGAAAATAGAGCATTGACCAGCATTGACTTTGGGTCAACTCTGACATTTTGACTTTGATTTATTGGGCATAATTTTTATCTTGCTAATTCGTAGCTTTGGGCACGAAATCCGATAATTCTGGGCAGTTTGAATTTTGGGTTGGCTGCAACTTTGACCGCACAATTTTACCGCATAATTGACCAGTGTGTTGAGCAAGTTTGACCGAATATTTCAGGACTATTTTGGGCTGAATTTGACTAATTTTGAATTTTTTTTACCGAGATTCAGTGGAGAAGGAATATTTCTAGTTTGACTAGTGTTAACTTTGCTTGCTAGGGCATCTTGTTTACCGTTGTAAATTGTACTTTCTCTCTGTGCTGAATTTGAAGAATAATAAGAAGATTTGATCAAAGGGTTTTCCCCACATTGTGGTTTTTCCTTGGCATCCGCCAAATTCTATGTCCTCTTGTCTTGGCTTGTCTTCTAGTTATTTGTTTATGTTCTATCAGCATTTACTGTCAATGTTAATGTGATTGCTAAATACGAAATTGAATTGGGCTAATAAGAAATATTGAAGTAAATTTCTCTAAGCATATAACATACCATCGTTAACTAAAATTAACATGGTATCAGATCTGAGGTGAAGTCAAAGCCAAAACAAGAGTGAGAAGATAAAACACTAAAAGTTGATTAGACAAGGACAAGGGTCAATGGCTTCCTCATCATACTTGAAATCTGATGACAAGATCAATGATAAGTGTGATTATCATGCATGGAAAATGTCCTTGGACCTGACATTGAAGGAACAATAGGTTCTGGATTATGTGCAGGGAAAGATCATCGAGCCTCCATCAAATGCACCGATTGCCACTAAAACAAAGTACAGGAAAGGGGAAAAAAAATGAAGAAGATCATCAGGGATTATATTCACAAGCACTTGGTTGCTAATATCACCGAGCTAGGCACATCTAAGGAGATGTATGATAAGTTGGTTGGAATTTTCAGGGCTAGCAATGCTAATCAAATTCTCTTTTTTAAGAGCAATTTGAAGGACATCAAGATGGACAAGGGAGAGTCCATCCAATCCTGCTTCATGATGATCACCAAAATCAAGAATGATCTCTTATCTATTAGAGAGGTCATAATGGAATGAGAGCTCACTCTCATTTCTCTTGGAGGTCTTCCCCGAGAATGGTATGTATTCAATACCAGTATTCTCAATAATAATATAATTCCTGATTTTTATGAATTTTTCACAAGATGCACTCCACAGGAGACAAGGATGATGGAGAGAGACAAACCCTCAAATGGAAATGGAAGTGAACCTACTACCTTCACCGCTCATGCAAAGAAGAAGAATAATGCTGGTCTGAGGAATCAAGGTTAAGGAAGAGCGGGACCCAAAGGAAGGAAGGGTAGATGTTACAATTGTAATAGGTTTGGCCACTATGTTAGAGAGTGTCCCAATAAAAGGGACTCACCTCGAGATGATGACTACAACAATAACAACTTTATGGGAAATGAAAATCAAAGGAACAACAGGTTCAACAACAATGGAAAGAGAAAGGCTTCCTCTGCTCGAAATGGAAATGGAAATGGTCAACCTTTAAAGAGGTCAATTAACTCTAGGTATGATGAATCTAATGTTGTTGATAACAAGAAAAATAAATATATTCTTATATCTTACCTCTCTATTGCATCTCCTCCCGACACCCTAGATAACTGGTTAATTGATAGTGGTGCATCAAGGCACTTCAATGGATATAAAGAGGCTCTCTCTAATCTGATTGAAAAGGAAACTAATTTGGAAATTATCCTTGGAGATAATGCCACATATCTCGTGAAAGAGACAAGGACTGTGACCCTTCATCTATATCAAGGTCAAGTCCTTCATCTTCAAGATGTGTTGTATGCACCTGACTTGAAGAAGAATCTAGTGTCTATCTAGACAATGGAAGATAAAGAATTTAAGGTGGCATTCATTGATGGTAAAGTACACATTTGGAAGAGGAATTTCAAAGAAGTATTCACACTTGGTTTGAGGGTTGATACACTTTCTGGGGGAAGTCCGTTGGGAGCCATGACATGCAACACAACTCGTCAATCCGAGCTATGGCACTGGAGGTTTGCACACCTTCATTATAAATCCCTTCCTGAAGCAAGGAAGTTGGTCACAAGTATGCCCTATTTCAAAGATGATCATGAAGGTGTATTTCAGGGTTGTGCCGAAGGGAAACATACAAGGGTAACATTCCCCTCAAGTGACACCAACATTCTTGGCGTTCTACAATCGATTCATTATGATCTATCGATTATGTTGCTCGTAAAATCCATGGGAGGATGCTTATATTATGTCACTTTTATATATGAATTCTCCCACAAGACTTAGATATGCGTCTTAAATAAAAAGGACGAAGTATTCAAATGGTTGTGCACCTTCAAGGTATTGGTTGAAAATCAAACCGGGAAGAAGATCAAAATTTTGAGGATTGATAATGGAACCGAATATGAGTCAAATGAGTTCAATGACTATTGCATGGAAGCTGGCATTAAGAGGGAGACCACTACTGCGTATACTCCCGAACAAAATGGACTTGCCTAAAGAAAGAATAGAACAATCATTGGAGCTACTCGTGCCATGCTACATGACCAAGGTCTTATGAAGTTCCTAAGGGGAGAAATTTCCAACACTGTTGTATATGTTCATAATAGATGCCCACATCAAGCATTGGACACTAAAAATCCCAAAGAAGTCTTCACCGGTGAGAAACCTGATGTTTCTCATTTTAGAATTTTTAGAAGTCCCGTATATTTTCACGTACCAAAAGAAAAGAGGAGAAAGTTGGATGCTTCTGGAAAGAAGGGAACATTTGTGGGATACAGTGAAACCTCGAAGGCATATAGAATCTATGTGTCTGGTCAAAGAGAAGTGGAGATATGTCATGATGTCACCTTCGACAAAGATGCTACCCTTAGAAAGGTTAGCAATCTTCTTATCTCAAAGGAAGAAAAAGAAGAAGAAGCATGAAAGCAGGAAGAACTGAAGGATGAATAGATTCCCGATGTTGAAGGTTTGATGGATCTTATAGATCCACCTCCTAGTGAGCTAACTTCTTCAAATAAAAGGAGACCCTCATGGCCTAGAGACACTCTTGAATATGCCGAGAGACATATTTCTCCAAGGGGAACATTCCATGAAAGTAAGAAACCGAATAGGTACCAAGGGTATTTAGTAGCCATGAGCACCATTGTCCAATCTGAACCTGGAATGTTTGAAGAAGCTGCAAAGCACCAATTTTGGAAGGATGTAATGAATGAGGAATATGAGTTTATCATGAAAAATGATTCCTGGAAGTGGTTCCTAGACCACATGACAAATCTGTTGTCACCTCGAAATGGCTCTACAAGATCAAGCATGGAGTTGATGGAAGTGCTAAAACATACAAGGCAAGATTCATTGCCCAAGGATTCTAGCAGAAATAAGGAATATATTATGATTAAATAAGTGCACCTATTTCTTGCTACACCACCATCCATTCGATTATTTCCCTTGCTACATCGCAAGGATGAAGTGTACATCAGCTGGATGTAAAGAATGCCTTCTTACATGGTTCAATCAAGGAAGAGGTCTATGTGGAACAACCCTCGGGGTTCGAAGTTTGAGATCGAGATACTCATGTATGTACGTTGAAGAAAGCCCTTTATGGGCTAAAGCAAGCCCCCAGGGCTTGGTATGAGAGGATCAATAACTATCTGATGAAGTTGGGATTCACACAAAGTGAAGCTGATTCGATTTACTTTAAGGTTGATAATGACAAGCCTCTCATTCTGGTTCTCTGTGAACGATATCTTCCTGACAGGTGCAGACCCTCTTATTCATCAATGTAAGAGGGAGTTGGCTTCTAAGTTTGAGACGAAGGACCTAGGACTGATGCGCTACTTCCTAGGCCTAGAGGTCTGGCAAAAGCCAGGTGATATTTTCCTTTCTCAAGGAACATATATTGTGAAGCTGCTGGAAATATTTGGGATGGTGGACTGCAATTCTGCGACTACTTCGATGGAACTCAACTTTAAGAAGTTGTGTGGAAGTGTTGCTTGGCCTGATTTGGGAAATCCTACTGAGTATCGTCAACTCGTAGGGGCTTTGATGTTCTTAGTGAAATCACGTCTAGATATATGTTTTGTAGTGAACACATTGAGTTAATATATGGTCGAGCCTCATCACATTCATTGGATTGCTACCCAGAATCTCTTGAGATATCTCAGGGGCGCAATCAATCATGGACTGAGATACATTGCCAGGAATGTGAGGCTCCATGAATATATCGATGTTGATTGGGAAGGAAGTGTGGTGGATCGTAAGAGCACATTTGGATGTTTCTTGACTCTAGGTTCTACTTCAATCTCTTAGATGAGCAGGAAGCATAAATCATTTGCATTGAGCACTGTCGAGGCCACATACATTGCAAAAAGTATGGCATGTTGTGAAGTTGTTTGGTTGAGGAAGCTCTTCAGTGAGATGTTTGGGCATGTGTTGGATATCATTGTGATCCATTGCAATAACCAAAGTGGTATTCGAATTTCAGAGAATCTCGTGTTCAATTACTGCTCCAAGCATATTTATATCAGGTACCACTTCATTATGTATATGGTACAACGAGGTGCCATAAAGCTCCATCCCATTGGGACTGCTAAGAAGGTCATAGATATTTTCATGAAGCCCCTGGGGAAGGTCAAATTATTAACCTTCCGTGAGAAGCTTGGAATCGTGGACAGGCCCTCTAATGAGGGTCCCGCTTGAGTTGGACTTTGAGCTCTTGTAGCTCCAAGGGGGCTTGTGGATAGCTTCTTGGACCTATAAGAATCCATGGGGCAAGGTTCGCCCTTCCTTGTTGGTGTGCTATTTGCCCACCGTTATGATATTGAGCCGGTTCACCCTCGCTTGATCTATGCCCCACATAAATCCTACCCATGTATTCTGGGAGTCATGGGAAGTACCTCTCATCTGGACAATGAGTTGGGAAATGAGGATAGATATCTTAACATTACGGATGGACGCATCATGTATTTCCATACTCTCTATGTCTATGATGGGTTGTGTCCAACAACTTGATCTGGGATCAAGTCTGGTTGAGGTTCTTACCTCTAAACTGACTTCGGGTCAGTGGAGAGTGGAAAGGTATTGTGACCCACTCTCGATCAAATATTCTTCATTATTTCTTCATGATTCAATAGAGAAGAGTTGAGCAGAGTATAGGGACAGTAGGATGACATAGGATGACAAGATGGTACATGAGAGCAAGCTTGCACAGGTTGACATATGGATTGACGAGTGGAGTTCTCCCTATTTGATAGGGAGTGTTGAATTTAGGGCCAAACTCCACTTTGGACTGCTCATATGATGGAGATTATATTTTCATTAGATTCCTCTTTTTGGGAGGTACAATATTGATCTAAATATCATCTTTTTTTGATGAGCAGAAGTTGGATTTTGAACTTATTCTCTCACACATATGCAAATTGTCAAGGTCGATGATAATTGTTATGTAGGCTCATAAGCCCCAAAGGATGTGTCTCCACCCCTCATTGATGGATATTAAAAGGAGAGAGTCAATCCTCATTTGGACATCATCTCATATAACATTTTCTCTCCTTCTCATTGGTTCATACAACCTCAAGAAGTCTCTCTCTCCTCTTCGCACGTGTGGACAACAATTGTGATTTTCAGACTGGTTTTAGGGAAGAAAACATAGCGTTGACTTTGGGTCAAATTTGACATTTTGACTTCGATTTCTTAGGCATAATTTCAATCTTTCTAGGCCGTAGCTGTGGGCACGAAATCTGAGAATTCTGGGCATTTTGACTTTGGGTTGACCGCATAATTTGAATGCAAAGTTGACCAATGAGTTGACCAAGTTTGACCGTATATTCTGGGACTGTTTTGGGTTGACTTTGACTAATTTTGGAGGCCAAGTTTGACTAGGTTTTACCTAGCTTCATTGGATAAGGAATATTATTAGTTTGACTAGCGTTGACTTTTCTGGCTAGGGCATCCTATTGACTGATGTAAATTGTGCTTTCTCTCTCTACTGAATTTGAAGAATAATAAGAAGATTTGATCAAAGGATTTTCCCCACATTGGGTTTTTTCCCTATCATCCACCAAATTCTGTGTCCTCTTGTCTTGGCTTATATTGTGGTTACTTGTTTATATTCTATCAGCATTTATTGTTAATGTTAATGTGATTGCTAAACAAGAAATTTAATTGGGCTAATAAGAAAGATTGAAGTAAATTTCTCTAAGCATAGAACATACCATCATTAACTATAATTAACAACAACAATCTTGTACCATCACCTCTATTCGTCTTCCCTCCAAGCTATGACCCATGTCCATGTTTAGCTATGTTGAACTTCTTGTAAGGTGCAACATTTTCTTTCTCACTTCCATCTTGAGGCCTTGTTATGTTCATTTGTCATTTACCTTTACCTTTATCTATCCCTTTCTATCCTTGCTGATATTCATTCTTACGCTTTGACTACTCATAAAAATGTTTCAATTTCCCAATAACTTCCTCAAATTACTAAGGCTCATCGTACTCATTTGGATCCCTAAATGCTAATGGAAATCCATTGACCAATCTTTGAACTTTATCTAGTTCATCCTTAAGATACAATACATACCTCAATAGTGTTGAAAATGGCAACAAGAAACAGTGAAGGAGGCCTCCTGAAACATCTTTCCTGACCCTAGTTGGAAAGTGATCACCTAAACTAGGTGGGGACCACACATGTGATTTTTTGGCGCAAAGTCTATTTTTAGACATATGGATCATGGATCGGGAGCTGCAGTATGCTATTCTTGGAGGATTGGTCATGTTGGTAAAAATAGATGGACCTCTATTTTTAGACATATAGGTCGAAGTCTATTTTTAGACTGCCTATCTAAAAATAGAACAGTCGAATATTATTTTCTCTTAATAATATTCGGACTAAAAACATTATCTTTGTCTCTTGCGGCACTTCAGTTTGACCCCCGGATGTGGGTCATGCAGCTGACATAAGGAAATTCGAATTTCCTATGGGTTAGTTGAGCTTTTGCACGGTTGACTTCAGTTAGACTCATGTGGCGGAGTTTTGGTGGAGTTGATTTAGGAGTTGATGGAGGAGGTGTTCCGGTTAACTAGTTTAACTAGTTATGATCAGTTTAACTTGTGATTATACTAGAGATGAGTTGGGTGAATTAATTATTAATTAATTCACTGATATTAACTCATTATTAAACTAAAAGAACACATCAGTTAACTCAGTGCATTTTCAGTTCAGTGAAGACCAGTGGAGGAGACTAGGTGAAAGAGCGGGTGTGCTATTAGTTTGACATAAGTTGTGCATGAGATTTGCACAATCAGTGGGATGAGTATGCCAATGATGATTACGCTGTTAAAGAAAGAGGAATTCGAATTGGTTCAGCCCATTCTCTCTTTTGGATTGCGCAGTAGAGGCAGGCAAAGCATCGGGAAGATTTGAACCTGTGACTAGTTTCAGATCTAGCTAGTTTTGTGTTCAGCTTTGGAGATTTTACTGATTACTCGAGGAGAGTATTGTATGATGTATTGCTGAATGTACTCTTCTTTATAATATAACAAATAGCTGGGGGTTTTCAGCTATAAGCTTTCCCCATACATACTGTGTCAAATGTGTGTGCAGATCTGATGTTTTACCGCTTGTTTTTATTCCGCATGGATGATTAATTTGTAGAAGCGATTATGTGTTGTACAAGCAATTCGAATTGATGTATGATCAGGTTAATCGCTGCGAATAAACTTCATTATTCAGCAAATTTCTACAAATAGCTTCAGGAACTTAGTCGTATACTCTTCATCTTTCATTGATCCCATATTTAGCTCATAAAACTCCATATCCTTTCTATCATAGTACCTCTCTGACAATTATTCCTTCCTGAAAAGTCTCTTGAATTCATGCCAACTCAACACCTTTGTCCTGATGTATCTGACCCACTTCACATTTTCCCACCAGATGCCTGCTTTGCCTCTCAGGGTTAAGATTACTATGCTGCCCTTCATATTATCTGTGTAGTTATGAAACTCAAATAATTTCTTCATACCAAGTAACCAAGCCTCTACAGCCTTTGGATTCTTCAAATACCCATCAAAAGTAGGTGCATTTTCTTTCTTAAACTCATCCAGAAAGTATCCCCTATCACTCCTCCTATAAGGATGATAACGATGATGATCATAATGCCTGTCAGAACTAGAACTAGAATAGTACCTGTGTCCATCACCTCTCCTATCCAGAGTACCCAAGTTCTTGCCATCTCTAACCATGTCATCCCTATCTAACCTATGACCACCATGAGACCTAATGTCATATGCCCCATTAGTCCTATCATCCTTCCCATGGATGATCCAAAGTGGCCCTTGTCACTCCAATTATGACAAACTCTGAAGGATTACCGCGTTGGCTTCTACTTGCTTTTCCCCTTCCTGAATGATTTTGTCATTATCTTCTTTATAAATCCTTATTTATGTCTTCAAGCTTCTCAATGTGTCTGTTATGTCATAAGAGTTCCCAACACCACGCTACTCATCTGATCAATAAGGATAATCTTATGAATTGTAGTCTACCATCTTGATATTCATCTTGATCTATTTCTACAAGGCATACTATGTCAACTAAACCAAAACATAAACATAATCAACATACCTCAGTATAGTTTTGGGAGGATATATAATCTGCAAGATCAACCAAATTAGTGGAATACATGTGTAAACATAATTATAACAACATATAGATATCATCCTAACCATATTCCATTGATCAATGCATGACCATATCAACCATACATCATGACCTCATGCATGACAACTACAACCATATCAATGTATTTTTAACAACATGTAAACACCAACATGCATAAACTATGCATAACTAATCATAAACTCATGATGGCACATTCTAGAAAAACACCATCAAATATCACATGGCAACGCCACTATAACCATGACCAGCACCATGCATATGAAACAAGCACATAAACCATAAGTATAAGGAACACATATGTAACCATCATGAATGCATAACCAACACACCACCCATCTAGGCTGAGGGGTGAACCATGCTATGATACCACTTTGTAACACCCTCCTCCCACATTTACCCAAGATAACCGGTCCATCGGGGTAAGCCTATGACGAGAGGCCACTATGATGTGATTCAACCTCCTAGGTCACCTTAAGGAAGTGGAACCAACGAAACACAACAAAACTAGCCATCTACACATCCTACAGAACCTCTAGGAGCCAACCAACCTTCCCAGGTTCTTAACTCTTGTACAACCTTTTATTTTATTGAGTAAACACCCCAGTCGCTCCCATGACAAAGAAAAAATGTGATTGGGACCCTCCATTCACTCCCACAACAAGGGAAAACCAACTACTAGGGACATTTTCAGGTAGTTTTGTGCTAGTGACCTTGGATTTTGTGCCACTTTTCTAGGGCCAGGACCCAGGCCACTGCTTAGAACTCCATAAGACTTCCAGAAATGATAAATAACATTGAAACAAAGCTACTAATGCAAAAAAATATCAAGGACTTGGCTGTACCCCTACTACCCATGACAGGAATTTCATCAAACATGTCACAAATATGCATCCTACATGCCATAACAACATATTTGAGCATAGGCGTCTCATACTTATTTGAGAATCACTAAGAAGCATTGGTCCCTTATCACGTTAGCTGCATTATCATCTATTATGTCATATATTCATTGTTCATTCATTTACAAATCAAAACATGATGAGAGCTATACATCATAACTATCATAAAACACACTCACAACCATCATATAAACAACCGAAATATCAAGTATAAGACAACCATAAAAACCACATATAAACTAGTACATTTTCACATGAAATACCAAGGAGAAGAGCCTCTTATTATTGAATGCAAAAGGAAACCAGGTTTGGGACTTCCACGTACCACCCGACCATATATTAGTTGAACCAAATCTTTCTTTCAAGCAATCACCCCCGTTCCATATTCCAAGCATGAATGTAGGACTCATAACCAAAATAAACTAGGGCTTCTCGAGGCTAAACCGCCTCACCCTCATCAATAGAACTAGGCTATGATCCACATTTGATCACAAGGCCTTAAACAAGCATGGATGCCTCAGAATCTCTCCACCTAAACCGTGAGGAATTTCTTTGTCTCTACCTCTTGGCTTTACTGTGTATCCCTACATCACTAGTCAAGGAATTCCTAGGCCTACGAGGTCTCCACCCTTTGGTATTTACTTTGTATCCCATCTTGTGAGTCCTAGGCCCAAATCAAGGTGCTCACATCCAGGCTTTACATTGTATCCCATACTAGGATTCCTAGGCCTTGTGAATAATCCTAAGACCAGCCTACTCAACTTCGATTCCATTCAAAAATCCAGATCAACCAATACAAGAGAACCCACCACACCATGACTATCCGGAAATGGCAAGGAAAGGCTGAAGAACATTTTCACGCCTGGAAAAACCCATGTGAATGACAACAAGAGAACCAAGAACACACATGCATAACCATTCATGCCAAAATTAGCAAGGAAATCATATATGCAACTCGATACTTACAAATAATTCCCCTGTAGCTGCTTGATCTGGGTGTTCCTTGCTTGATCTTTGATTCCTCTTTCCTTCTTTGTTTCCTTGATCCAATGATGAAGTGCTCCTAGAAAACTTTAAGTGTCGAGGAGTGAGAGAGAAAGACAGAATAGAGAGAGGGCTCCAAAACTGAACTAAAAAAAGTTACCAATTGATCCTCATAAGCCTTTTTATTAATGAGGCCTTTATTTTCTTCATTTTTCCATTATTTTCCTTCATTTTACCCCTAACATGCAACCTGCAACCTTTCACCTTCCTTTTCTCCTAATTTCCATTATTTTCATAAATAAAATTCCAATTAAGACCACTTTTCCTTTCCAAACCCTTTTCCATTGCCTTTGTCAAATTCCTTAGCCATAATAAACCAAATGAACACCCACACTAGGATGTTTTTCCCAACATTCATCTTGGAATACATGTCTCATCACTGTGATTATTATTTTGACTTTATTAACTTTCATTACATGGAACTTTCACCACGATTATTACATTCCATTCAATTTCATTTGTATGATTTTGAATGATTGTATAATGTTGAATGATCTAACACTTTATATAAGTTTGGTATAATTCTATCACTAACTAAATAAATATTCAATTAAATTTGAGGATTACTTTTAAATAATTTCAATTATTTGGAGATCAAATCCTTATTTTAATTCAAGGTGTTCCATTGAGTTTATGTTGTTGGATTTTTTTTTGTTATATGTGGTACTTGAGGTGTACAACCAAGGCCACAACACCAACATCACAACTCTTAGCGCATTTTAATTTAACTATAAAACTTGCAATCAAATCAAGTATAATAAAAAAATGGAATAATATAATACTTTCTTGTGTCAATCGTTTTCACTGCTATTAGCTATGGTGAAAATTAAAACTTTTGTATATTGGTCATTATCTCTACCTAGCCTAATTGAATGATCTCTATAGGAATATTTATTTTTGGATTTTGCAAGGATAATCATGTTTGTTGCAATATTAGAACTAGAATTAAAAGATTTTTTGAAACTTGTTTAATTATCATGGGTGATGTCCCTAGTTATGTGGTCGTATAATTTGTCTATTCATCATTATATACTATTGATTTGTGTCTTTGAAAATGGCCAGAATAATTTTAAGAGTTAGTTTGTTAATATGATGAGGTGGGGTGGAGGAGATATTATGGAAAAATTAGTAATTTCCAAAATATCTCTTCCCATCCCCACCCTCATGTATGGATAATCTTTCCCTAATATGTCCTCCGCCATCACCATCATCGTCATGGTCACTGGGACCCTCATATCCGGGCAAGGAAAATTATAGGGGCTAATATTGGCAAGTGGGCTAATTTTCTGCTAATTTCCATTTTTCTAAAAATTATTCGCCCAAATTTTATAGTATAAAATTGTATTACCTTACAAATCGGCAAAATGTTATATAGAGACTATTTAAAATTATCATAAATTTGAATATTTTTGCAAAAATATTTGCAAACATTTTACAGATCGCATATTATGGACTAGATAGATTTGCCAAGGTTTCTAAACTTTAAAATAAATTCGCATCCCTAAAATTTTCCCCGAGAGTTGGGGGAGTGTTTATTGGAAGGGTGCAAATGAGAGATAAAATGTGCATTTAGTGCATATTAACCACTAAGAGTTAAAAGAAAATTAATCACATCACATATAGATAATCCCCATGGTATGTAACTTGAAAAATTCCAAATACCTTATCAAATTAAACAATCTTTACACCAAATGTGAAATGCACACACAGTAGAGTAGATTGAGATATACTTAAATCATTACTTAATGTAGTCTAATAAGTATTTTATAAGAGTGCAACAATGAGGTCCCTAATGATAATGGAAAAAGGTGCATCCTTCTCCTTAATCACTTTGATCTCTCAAAGCTCATTCATTAATGCATTTCCAAATACAAAGCAAACACTTTGATCTCTCAAAACTCATTCATTAATACATTTCTAAATACAAGACAAAGATAGTCTTCTTTCAAAAGATTTATGAGTTAAGTATACAGTTATATTTAAAATCTCAACATTATTCAATCATATTTAAATTATATAATAATAATGATATATTTTTTTCATTATTATATTTCTAATTCATTCATATTTTTCTTATTATTTTATCACAAATAAAATAATAGAATTTCTAGTTGTTTTTATTATTTTCAAGATTAATATATTTCTTTCTTTTATTTTTATTTTTCAAAAAATAATACTTAGTATTAATTCTTTTAAATAATATTATATATTCAATTTTAATTGAAAATTAAGTTTATATAAATTTAGCTAAATTGTATTGATATATACTGTTCATACATTAAAACTAGCAATTGCACCTAATGTTGCAAAGGAAACGCCGTAAGGAAGAAGCTAGAAAGAAATCAATTGTAATTAATTTGATGTTAAACAGAGGAATTAAGATATTGATTGTCAAAAATAGATATGAAGGAATTAGGATACAGATAGCCAAAACAACAAAAACTGATGATGTTTAAAAGAATGTTGGAGGGATAGAAACTATAGAAAAACCAAAATAAAATCTTCTACAAGACAGAATGGAATTGATGTAGTTGTGGGTCAAATATAAGAGAATATCTAACATATATAAGAATGCAAAGGGCCCAAAAATGACAAAATATAGTTGTCAGAGGTGGACAGTAAGGATGCCTCTGTAAATGGTATCTATGTAAACTTACCATTAATGATAGTTGGCCCTGCATTGGAAAATTATTCTAACAGTCCCCCTTGAGTGAAATGTAAGAGTAAATAAAGAAGACAAAATAGGTCTCCAAAGTCAAATTCTCATCACAAATGAGAAAAACCTGTAGGAAAAAGCTCCTCCCTGAAAGAGAGAAAGCAACATAAACAAAAATGAAAGTAGAAAGACTTAACATGACCCCCAAGCACAACTTCTTTTACCCCAAGCATTAATTGTAACTGAAGAAAAGTAGGTGATTCCTTGGCTCTCGTCCCCCTGTTTCAATATGGAACTCTGTGTATATCCTTTTTGCAGCGTAGAAACTTTAACACAAGGTCTATGTCAATGAATTATTATAAAATAAAAAAAAAATATTGTGGTTTTCACACTGTATCTTGAATCTTTTTAATTAGTGCTGTAAAATTATTGCCGATACCTGTGAGAGTTTTAACTTTTCCTTAAGTTATTTCAACGAACTTCCCTCCATGGAATGAAAATTGATTTTTTCCTCCCCTTTTACCACTTATTCATTATTTGTGTGTGTATAGTATTCTTTCCATTAGATTTTCAATATTGTGTGATTTTACCTTTTGTTTTTCCTGTTCTGATGAAGCTCTGTATCAGATGAATAATTTCTGTTTCATCCTTCTTAGATTGTAATTATTATTATTGTCGATAATTTGGGACTTTCCTGAGTGTTATATGTACTGTAAAAATGTATTGTTTATTCCTTTTCTGCAGCGTGCTTATCATTATTGTCTGATACTCAGTTTTTTAAACATTTTTCCTTTGTGGATATTGTTCTTTTTCACTGCTTTAGCGAAGTGCTGTATGTGGTGAGCAAGTTTACTGCTTTTGCAGCGTGTTTATCATCATTTGTTGGTATTATGTGATTTTTCCATTTTTTGTAGTGTTGGCAAAAGATTTTATCTGGTAAAGAAATGTTCTGTTTTGTCCTTTGTTTGGAGTCTTGACCTCAGTCAAAAAATAAAACAGACAGGCTAGAAGAGAAATAGGCACGTATAGTATTATTTCAGGTTCAGAATTGATATGAATTCTCGGTATGAATTCTCACGAATGATATTCCTTTTTGAGATGTTTTGCAACTATAAAACACCAATTTTTTGCATATGTAAATGTTATGGGGAGAATATGTAAAGTTGCTACTGTCTGTGCTTTGTTGATGACATCCTAATTTTTATGAAATCATAACTTAGGTGCAAATGCTCCATATGCATGGGATGTGCCAATGTTTAATGCAAAAGTAGCCAGTGCTTGCTTTGTTGTTGGCAAGAACTTCAAACCCAAACCATGTACTTTCTGAAGGACTAGTCACTAGATTAGGCATTTGATCATGGAGTATTGAAGATGAATATGGTAATCTATAAGATGACACAAGGAATTCCAAATGAGGTTAGGGATTTTAAACCTTAATTAAGAAACCCCGCCTTCTTTTCCAAGCCATACTGAAGTTTTTCAATTTTGAATGAAGCAGAGCCCATTCCTTGTTGTGATATAAGTGGAACAGTAGAATAACCACCTTTTCAACTTGAGTAGTTTGGATGAAAAGATCATAGGCAAATGAACTGTTCCATTCTCCTCTGCCCAGTTTCTCCAGCTATACTTGCCATTTGTGCTTACTTGAGAAATAGTGCCTTAAGTTGATCTTGTAATGCCCCTTTCTAGGAAAAGTATACATTCTCTTCCAGTTAGAGCTGAAGATGACATGCTTGCTCTCATTGCTTAAGTAGAAAGAGTGATTTTGTGCCACAACTCTCCATTCATTAGCTCCTTGATGTATCATTGTTGTTGTACATCTATATCGATCTATGGTAAAATGATATGATTCATTTTCAATTAAAAAAGGGGAAGGTCTGACCTGGTAGTGGTCACTATATGCTGAATGAACACTGGGAGTCAACTAGAAACAGGCTCTCTCCCTTTTGATCCCATGGTGGTTCACATGGAAATAAATGTCGTTAGTGGTAGTGATCACCATTACTCGAATGCTGGCATTTCTAGTCAACTACCAGTGTTCTTTCCGCATGTGGTGAGCAACATGGAAGTAAATGTTGTTACTTGTGAGGTGTAACAGGACAGTACACCTCACTACGTTTGATTGTTTGTGCAATAAGACTGATTATTGATTATACGAGGTTTCCTGGATCAGGTTGAGTGTTGCTAGTGATCTTGTGACCCCGTATTTGTACCCCTGTTCAGCCAGCTCATGAGTGACCTTCTTATGTCAAGTTGGAAGATTGTTCTGGTGGTCAGCACCACTGACAATATGTTGGGACTCCCTTTTATCAGTATTACGTTTTTCTGGTCAATATATATGAAATTGTTTGCTTGTGTCTTACGACTATTCTACTATTATGCAGATCTGAATGTAAATGCCTTTCATCTATATTTCATCTTTGAAATCCATGAAATAGTTTACTTGTCTTATAACTAATCTGCTATTATGCAGATATGAATGTATATGGCTTTTATTCTGTATTTCAACTTTGAAATCCTTGGATTTAATGTTTTGAACTACATATAATAGAGCAAATGGATATTAGTGAGCACAATAAATTGTCTTTGGTGGATGGCTGAGTGTTTTCAGTATTAAAGATTTTATTATAGTATGAAGTGTGTAAAAAACTGTTATCGTGAATCTGAAGGGTTTACGTTCCTAACTGGACCTTTGTACACCTGGAAATTATTTTCATGAAGCTAAGCATACTCCATTAAAGGAATCAGCTATGTATGCCAATTCTCTTGCTTAGCATGCCCGGCATTAAAACCTATTAAGATAAATGCTTTTAATAGAAACCCAACTTGAAACGTTTTTTCTGAGATTCATTATGCCATACTCAGGGAGCAGTTTCTTCACTGCCATTGATGATTCTTCACTTAGCAGTGGCTGCACTTGCCCATAGAAACAATAGTCGTTGTAAGTATCAAAATGTATATGTAAGTATATATATAACTCAAACAAATATTCTCACCCAGCTAATAGTCCCTAGACTCCAAACTAAACAACCCGTTATAAAGATTGACTAGGGCAGATGATAAACTAAATAAGTAATCCACCAAGTCAACTGCACTTTTGAAATGAGAGAGGAAGGCACATACAGTAATATTTCTCTGAATTGATGAGATCATAACCTCAAGGTCATCATCATAAAAATCTTTCATTGCACAATAACTTTAATCCAACTACAGGGCAGAGGATATTGTATTTACTTACATGATGCAAATTACTCTTTTGCCTGTACCAGTCTAATATGATTGTATTTCCACCTTCATCTGTACTGAATCCCACATGTAAAGGCTGCAAATATATTTTTCACTAATCAGTATCAATGAATAAGTTCCCAATAAATTATCCATATCGAAAATGTAAAAATAGACAGGACATGACCTGATGAACATCTCCCATAAAATGAGAGAGAAATAGTAAAGCTTCTATTAAGTTATCTGCAAGTTGTACAAATGGGTATTAGCATCCACTGGTATTTGAATTATACCACACTCAAATATAATTCACTGTGAAAGCACTTAAAGATGTAAAACACATGTCACAGATAGAGAACATTGTAAGATGGTGGCAATACAGGATAAACATACATTTTTCTCTGTCGGCTCTGCTGCCATAAGATTCAAGCTGAGAAGTGTAATTGTTTATGGCACCTTCAAGGCACATGCCTATTTCTCCTTGAGCATTATGGCAGTCCCCTGTTTGCAAACAAATAGAAAAATTCTGAGATCTCTAATAAGGTTGTTCCTCAGATATTTCTTATATGTTGCACATCCTTCAGTTTATCACGAAGATGAGATAATTCTTATATACCAACCAAGTTTAATGCTGCTGTCCCAAATTTTACAATTATCTTTTTCAATCTCTTGGTTTCAGTTCCACTCAGTAAATGTTCACTGTTCACAATAGCAGCATATACCAACCAAGTTTCATGTGATTGTGCTAAATATGAAATGAATAATAAGAAATTTCAAGCATAGTCAAAGTTCTACAATGATCTGCCATATATAAATATGAAATGAATAATAAGAAATTTCAAGCATAGTCAGAGTTCTACAATGATACAGGATTTGTGCATGGTGACATGATGGCTCTATAGGTTTTGCCCAATTCCGAGTCAACTCAGATAATTGAGAAAACAACAATAAGTTCAAAATCAGAAAACATCTAGCACAGACTCGTGTAAACCCTAAACCCTGTTTTGATATACATCCTGAAGGTGATTGCATTAAATATGGATGTGAACCTCTATGTGAACCCCGTTTTCTGATGCACTTTAAAATTGCTAACTCCCAAGATGAAACCCTAAACCCTGTTTTGATATACATCCCGAAGGTGATTGCATTGAATATGGATGTGATTACAGACCTCTATGTAAACCCCGTTTTTTGATGCACTTTAAAATTGCTAACTCCCAAGATGAAACAAGATGTCAGCATGTTACTCGCGAACTGTGATGTACATTGAAATTGCTAACTTTCAAGTTGAAACAAAATGTCCATATCTCAAACACAAACGCCAGATGCATATGTGAAAAAGTTAATCTGGATGCGTATGTGGAAAGGGAAAAGTTAATCCAGTGGTAAAGAAAGAAAGTAATTTTAAAGTTTACTAGGCTCGAAATAAATGAGGCTAATAGGTTTTGCCCAATTCTGAGTCAACTCAGATAATTGAGAAAACAACAATAAGTTCAAAATCATAAAACAACAATAAGTTCAAAATCAAAGTTCCGGATCATTCAAGAAGAGTCAGGGGAGTTTGCTACATAATTAGACCATATTAGTGATTTGAGGGTGCAAACACAGTTGCAGCATTTAATCCCTCTTACCACATAATTGATCCTGTGCAGCTCAAAAGTTAAATGGAATTATGCTCCTCAATTATAGGAAGAGTGGAAGTCTACACATTATAAGATTTAGACTTTTTCACGCAATATGACATAATCACCAGCAAATGTATTTTTTGGTCAAATTGCAATTTCTATGGCTAAAATTGTATTTTTGAACACCTAAATGGATTCAGCTGCCTCAAAACCCTAAACCCATATTATTGCACATGCAATCCTTCAAAACCCTAAAACCTTACTATTGCATCCGGAATTCTGCAATCTCAACGATTGAAATATCCGATCGCAGCATGTTTGAACAATGCCATTTTTCACTACCTATGACTTAGTTTTACGAGTTATTTCCCCACTTAATAGATCGTTGGTTAATCGCTGATTAAGATAAATTTATGCTGGAAAGAGCAGAAGGAAAGGATATGTTGACAAGTAATCTTGGGGGGCATCAGCCATCCGAGGAAGAAGCGGAACAGGGGATGATTCCCCATGGGAACAATGAGAACGCCTTCCCAATACAAGGATCTGGTGTGCCGATGGTGATACTCACGAGCAGGCACATACTCAATAAACTTGCCTCTCTTCAAAGCAGTGGCAACATGGGTGTGGAACCAGGGCTTATACCACCATCCAATCTCATTAATCACATTCCCTTTGCGCGTCGCCTCTTCTCTTGAAGCATACCTGCCTATTGTGATCACAGCGTTTGTGTCGTTGAAGATCATAGTTTCAACAAAATCATGCACCTGCACAACAATCAAATGATAAACACCATTTCATCAAAAAGAGGACAAAATGCCAATAGTGCTTTGCCAGCTCTGTGAAAGTGGGTAACTAAGACAATCCCAAATCCCACCAAAATTCAAATCCTGGTGAGTGATATGCCCTGCCAAGATTCCAGTCCTACCAAAATTCAAATCCCGGTAAAGTGAAATGACCTACCAAGATTAGTCCTACCGAGTGACATTTAAGATTCAAATCCCACAAAAAGACATTTGGTCTTTGTGATCAAATTTACCTTTTCTTCGTAATCGTTTTGAGGGAGGCGATAAGATTCCAGGTAGTGGCTGGCAATGTCGTCTAGGGTACCGGTCACAGGACTGTAAGTGACCTTCATGTATTCCTTGACGGGAGTGAGTCGGAACTCGGCTCCGACAAGCAAGCCAATGGAGCCATGCGACCAGGGCACTGCATGGAAGAGATCAGAGTACTCATTGTCAGCAGTGGCCCTGACCAGAGCACCATCAGCCAAGACGAGCTCATAGGCAACGCAGGTATCGGAAAAGAGGCCAAACAGGTGGCTGCTGCCCTCGACGCCGTAGCCATTGATGACCCCGCCCACAGTGAGATCATCGAGCTCGGGGAGCACCTGGGGTGCCACCTCCCCTTCTTCAGTTCTACTCCCGATACCAAAATCTTTCCCAGAAGATACCAATGTTGGCTCGACCTACACACAACCGTTTACTTACTTTTCCGTAAGGATGCGAAACCCTCTAACCATATTTCAGTAACCCTTGAAAACCAGGGTAGATCAGAATACTCATTGTCAGCAGTGGCCCTGACCAGAGCACCATCAGCCAAGACGAGCTCATAGGCAACGCAGGTATCGGAGAAGAGGCCAAACAGGTGGCTGCTGCCCTCGACGCCGTAGCCATTGATGACCCCGCCCACAGCCTACACACAACCGTTTACTTACTTTTCCGTAAGGATGCGAAACCCTCTAACCATATTTCAGTAACCCTTGAAAACCAGGGTAATGAAAATCCTGTGCCCTGAAGGATAACAAACAGATCTACAAGAAAAACAGTTACAGATCAAGAAATTCGCAAATGGCAAACTAACCTGAAACTGTGTAGGAAGGACGTCCCACGACGAGGTTACCTGAAACTGTGTAGATGCGCAGTTTCCTGCCATTCTCGCTCACGCTCACAGGGAGCTAAGAAACAAACCTCTGTTATCAACACACAGACAGCACAAAAACCCTACGCATCTTTGAAATCCAAAATCCGAGAATGTGCAGGTCGGCCAATGCCCTACCTTCATAACTGCATTGTAAACTAATTTTTAGACACGATGCACATCAGCATCGTCTAACATATAATCTAAGAGTTTCACATTATGACACGATGCACATCAGCAAAGTTGTTTTCAAATAAGAACGCCTTACGGCGTAAATATTCTTTGAGTGTGAAGAATGCAAATATTTATTAATAATAACTATAATTATAAGTATATAATTCTTTTTAAACTTTGAATAAATGTGAGAATCTTCTCCACTTTAAATTTCATGAAATATTTTTATTTTTATATTTTCAAATTGTTTTTAACCTGCTTTATCACAGAAATATAAAATCTGGCTCACCATGACCCACTCCTTACTTTTCCGTATTTTTTTAATTCATGGTTTTGTTATTAAAGTAAAAAACTGATCATTACCCACTTCTAATTCTTCTCATAACTTTTTCTTTTCTCTTTATTTTTAATTTTTTTTTTTTTTTTTTTTTCAAATGATTATCACATCAATAAAATCACCATCACCCGTTTCTTATACTTCCGTATTTCTTTTAATTCGTTGCTTCGTTATTAAGGTAAAATCTGATCATGGCCCAACTTCTTATTCTTACTCTAAACCTTTTTTTTTTTTTAATTTCACTAATTGTTTTTATATTATATTTCAAATTATTATTCGTTGCTTTGTCGTGAGTAAAATCTCTGTCACACCCACTTCTTATTCTTCAGAATATTTTTTTTAATTCATTGATTTGTTATTAAAGTAAAATCTTGTCATCGCCCACTTCTTATTCTTGGCATAAACTTTTTCTTTTTTCTTTATTTTTAAAAAAATTGACATATACTTTCGCTTTAAGATCATTAGAATCGGAATCCACGTAAACTTTCACTGTGTGGACAGATGCCACATTGCACCACAGTATAAATGCCTCATGCTCTTCCTTTCATTGCTCATCACTTTCCCACTGCCCAATATTCCAACTCTCTCCCTCTCCATCAATCAACCAACCTTACTTTTCTGCCACCGCCCAATCCAATTCTGGTCCTCTCAATCAACACTGATTTTCTGCGGCAGTCCCTGGATTTCTCTCTGCTCTGCTCTTCCGGGAGATTTCTTGAGTGCACTTTTGGATAAGAAAACCATGGATATCTTCACTCCAGTCTTCGAGCTTACGAAGAATGTTATGAAGGAGGAAGAAGTGTATGAAATTTTGCAATCTGATTTGAGACCTCTCAATAAACTTCTGCTCGATATTGCCACCCTCTTCGAAGATCAAAGGAAAGAGGACCAGGAGATACTCAAGATTTGGTTGCAACTGCTATATAATTGCCTTACACAGGCCGATCACTTGCTCCATCGCTACGGTCCATCACAACGACAACGGCGTCTCGACTGGGTCAATTGCAGGCCGGGGAGACTCTTGAAACGAGTCGAAGAATGGCAGGTACATTTTGATTACATCTTTCAAGGCCTTCAAACTGATTTTTCAATGTTGAGTGCACTTTTCGATATCTTCACTCCAGTCTTCCAGCTTACGAAGAAAGTTATGGAGGAGGAAAAAGTATATGAAATTTTGCAATCTGATTTGAGACCTCTCAATAATCTTCTGCTCGATATTGCCACCCTCTTCGAAGATCAAAGGAAAGAGAACCAGAAGATACTCAAGATTTGGTTGCAACGGCTGCATAATTGCCTTACACAGGCCGATCGCTTGCTCCATCGCTACGGTCCATCACAACGACAACGGCGTCTCGACTGTGTCAATTGCAGGCCGGGGAGACTCTTCAAACGAGTCAAAGAATGGCAGGTACATTTTGATTACATCTTTCAAGGCCTTCAAACTGAGTTTCCAATGTTTGTTGATCAGATTGTCTACAGAGATCCGACTCTGGCTCCGAGCGCAGAAGAGTCAGCTCAACAGCTCTCTGAAGATGAGGCCGCGTGGATGGTGTTCGAAAGAATAGCTTTCAAAGAGAAGGGCGCTCCAGGTGTGGATATAGAGGGGTGTGCCAGGAGTATTGCGGAGGAGTGTAAGGGTTTCCCTTTGGCAATAAGGTTAGTGGCGGCAGCAATGAGGGGCAAAGCCACAATAGATGAATGGAACACTGCTTTAACTTCCATCAAAAGTGCATTAATTAGGCATCCAGCTTCTTCATCTTATCCACATACTGTGCATCCACAACTTTATCAACTATTGAGATGGTGTTATGATGCTCTGCCTAATTCACATATCAAGAATTGCTTCATTTATTGTGCCATGTATCCCAGAGATCGTAGAATTGCCGTGCAGGAATTAGTGCGAATGTGGATTTCAGAGGGTCTCGTCAGGAGCAAACAGGAGAAGCATTCAATGGACATGGCCATTGGGCGGAGGTACGTAAATCTTCTTCTGGATCGTGGCTTCTTCCAAAATGCTTCTCTTGAGAACGGCGTCTTCCAGTATTCTAATTGGGCCCTTCGGGAGAAAGAATATTGCATAAGAGTTGAGGATGTTAATATTCATGAGATGGCAATATATATCGGCGAGAAGGAGGAGAATTGTTTATTGAAGGCAGGTCAGCGCCTGCAAAACTTTCCAACCATTCAGAATCATGCCGATTGCAAAAGGATATCACTACTTGATAATCATGATATTCAAAATCTCCCCAGCGAGTTGCCGTGTCCAAAACTGGTGAGTTTCTTCTTATCATGTTATTCAATTAAAGAGGTTCCATCAGGATTTCTTGTCAGCCTCACGTCTCTCAAGGTTCTCCATCTGCAGAATAGCAGCAGAATAAATTCAATCCCATCGTCAGTGGGGCAGCTAAAACAGCTTGAGTTTCTCAGTTTACAAGGACTCTATCATATCAAGGAATTGCCTGAGCAGATGTGCAATCTTTCTTTCCTTCAATTTTTGGATCTTTCTGGGTGTGGGTCCCTACAATCGTTGCCGTCTAAGATTGGAGAGCTTCAAAATCTGAACTATCTTAATTTAAGGGACTGTTGGGGGTTAGAGGAGATTCCACATGAAATCTCCCAACTTACTTCATTAAGCACACTAGATTTAGAGGGTGT
This sequence comes from Pinus albicaulis, assembly GCA_034641835.2. NCBI lineage: Eukaryota > Viridiplantae > Streptophyta > Pinopsida > Pinales > Pinaceae > Pinus > Pinus albicaulis. Next base: position 320,971,507 of record CM076578.1, read on the forward strand.
TAGATTAAGTGTGCCAGACGCAGAATCCAAAAGAAGAAGAAGCATTTGGAGGTTGAAGGGTTTGACAAATCTGAGGGAGCTGAGACTAAATGTGACAGAGTTAAAGATGGCAGAGGGGATAATGGGAACATGGTTAGAAATGAGGCACTTATCCTTGGACTTCAATGGCACTGATCTTCCTCGGGACATGAAGGAGATGAGGAAGCTTCAGAGTTTTGACTTGAACTACTACGAGGGGTCAAGTCTGCCGGACTACGTTTGCAACTTCCGACATCTTCAAAACATATCATTGTTTAGCTGTGATCGTCTACAGAAGGTCTCCCCGTTGGAACGGTTGCCAAACCTAAATTGTCTAACCTTGAGTTACTGTGATGGTTTGAAAGAGTTGGGAATAGAGAATTCAGGAAGGGCAAGCCGATTTTTAATGTTAGAGAAATTGGCTCTCTACAGGTTACCCAATTTAGAAAGCATTGCGGGACCATCATCAAATGACAGTGTGTGGAATGAAAGTACGCTACCCAGCTTGCGTATCTTGAAGATAGATTACTGTCCAAAATTGGAAAGATTTCCAGTGGGAATGGAGAGGTTAGTCAACTTGACTACCATATTTGGTCGACAATGGTGGTGGGACCAAATAATTTGGGAAGATGATGCCATGAAAGCACACTTTCAAAAGTTATTTCAGAGATGTTATTATTATTAATTTATTTTAGTATTGTAACAAACCGTCCAACAAATACAATATAAATGTTTATTTCATTGACAGACTTGAAGTCATTTTCATTATGGCGTTTTGTTTCCTTTCTAGTTTATTCTGGACGAGTCTTTCCACTTTATATTATCAGTCATTTTGTTGTAATTTATAAGTTTTATTAAAATACTTAATATGTATTAATAAATTATATTCGATTTTAATTAAATATTTAATAAGTATTAATGAATTATATTTAATTTTAATTAAATCAGTATATATTTATTTAATTTTAATGTAAAGAGTTTAAATTTTTTTATTAGCAAATTTCTTAAAAAGTGTAAAATACAATGTGTAATATTTCATTTTTTAAATTGTATTTTTGAATTATATAACTTAAACTTCCAAGTCAAAAAAATCTTTGTTGGATTTGGGAAAAAACATATACATAAAAAATGATCAAATTGTAAAACAGTAAGACTATTTCAAACATTTTAACCATAAAAGATTTGTTTTTTCATTAGCTTTATACAATATATACATAATTTTTTTTAAACAATATATAATATGTGCATAATTGACATTAAAATATTTTACATCAAATTCAATAAAATGGTTCTTTTTTTTATTAATATATTTTTAAATATACATCAATATTAATTTGTATTAAAATAATTTTTTTTTAAACATTTTTCTTACTTCTAATTATTTTAGTAGAAATTATATTACATTATTATGTGAACATTGTTTTTCTATTTAGAAAATAATTTGTTGTTATTTTAAGAGGGACACTAAGGAGGGACATACTTACACATCACCCCCATATACTAGGTTGTAGAAACATAATTACATATATCCTTCATATACTAGGTTGTAGAAATATACTTACACATAACCCTCATATACTGGGTTGTAGAAATATACTTACAGGAATAGAAGGTTGAAAAAGAGACACTCTACAAAGCATATTACCAAGATCCATTAGACTTGGATCCATATCTTCCTTAGCAAGGTCCCATTAGACTTGGATCCATATCTTCCTTAGCAAGGTCTTCTTCCTCTTTCATCCTGACATCTTGTTCCCACCCAGAAGTGCATGGGTGTTCCTTCTGAATAGGCTTGAAACATATTCTCCATAATTTCTTTGCTACTTTCGTCCTCGTTTGTTTGTACCAGCTTTAGCCTTCCCCTTGTCTTTTCCATCCTTTCTACCCTACTAAGCTTTAACCATTTTTCCTTTAACCCGGTCTCCAGCACCCAGATACTGACCCGACGTGCAATGGCCTGCAAGTGAAATTTGCTAGGAAGACCTGTAGAAGAACACATCATAGAAATATGAAGGTTACAAAGACTATTAACAAGTGTATGATGCTCACTGAGAATAGAAAATGCCTCTCAACCTTGCCATAAGTAATATAGTGCTGCATAATTCAAGACTCCTTTAAAATAAAATGGATTTTTTATTGATATATTTTTAAATATACATCAATATTAATTTGTATTAAAATAATTTATTTAACATTTTTTTACTTCTAATTAATTAAAAGAAATTAAATTGCATTATTATGTGAACATTTCTTTTCTATTTAGAGAATAATTTATTTTAATTTTAAGAGGGATAGTGAGAATGGACATACTTATACAATACCCCCATATACTAAGTTGTAGAAACATACTTACACATAGCCCTCATATACTAGGTTGTAAAAATATGCTTCAAAAAACAATTCCTTATTAAATTGAAATATATATATATATATATATATATATATATATATATATATATATATATATATATATATATATATATATATATATATATATCTTTGCAATTTAAATATAATTCATTTTTAAAACTATATTAAAATATTTTTCAAAATTAAAATGTTAAAGTATATTCCAACTCATGTAAATTAATATTCAAACTTCTTAAACACTTTTATATACAAATAGTTATTTAAAGGACATGTTCAAAGAAAAAACCTTCTCAAAATTTTATCAAAGATTTTCAATGATATTCTTCTTACATAATACAAGTGAAGACAATGAAACTTCACATGATTCTCATTCTAAACACATATATAGTTCATAGCCTATACACTTTCAATTTTGAATTAAATAGTTAGATTCAATTTTTTTTTTGTAAATTCCGGAGGGAGTATTCACATTAATTGACAAAAATAGTGTTACAGAGAAGAGCCAACTTGGCTACAATCCATGGACCTGCAATTTTCTATAAGGATCCCGCACCCAAGAAGAAGGTATACAAGGGAAGAGAAGCTGGGTGGGGAGATCAAAAACCTTGTCTTCAACAAAATTTGAGCGTACAGGCTCGAGACAACAAAAAGCGAGCTCGCAGGCTCGAAACAAACAGAAAGGGGAAACGAATTCATATCCAAGAAAACTAGCAAGAGTTACATCCCTGGAGGAGCCACGGTGTCATCTTCTTCAAAGCCATCCTCGTTTATGTTGATCAACTGCTCCGGGGTGCCAGCCAACTAAGCAGTAGGGGAGCGTCGAGAAGGACCAGCGTCCCGAGGAGAGGTCTTTGAAGGGCCTGCCTCATTTTTGACACTTGCGCTCTGTTGAAGCATGGATCGATTCTTCAGAAGCTCATAATGCGGCGAGGTGCTCTCCAGAAAGCACAGGTGATGCACCGTGTGGACGAAGGTTTCAAATTTCTAAGAGAGGGACTGTATCTTCATTTCAAGATTCCTACTGATTTTGTTTTGCTCCTGCAGAGCGAGAGAGAGGAGAATTTTAGTATTCCAATGCAGGTCGACTACTCTTGTAAAGAGGTTCTCCCTGCTGCGAGTCATACCAGGGTCCGGGATCCACTAAAATTCCTCATCCACCATTTTCGTCAGGGTGGCCCGCCGCTGAGCCACCACCTCTGCATCCAGACCCTCGAAGAATTCCTGTAAAGGCGCCGGGGTGGCTTCCCTGAAATGTCGTGGCGCATTACGAGCCTGGGTCTCAGCCCGAGTCATGGGAGGTCTAGCAAGGTTTTCCCAATGGGAGGCGCAGCTGCGACGGGGGGGACGGGGGGGAAGGGGGTGTCTTCGGCGTGGAGCCATGGTAGGAGCCTTGAAAAGAATAAGACAAAGCGTCTATAGGGAGGCGAGGGAAACCAGAGCAGAGGAGATGGGGGAATTACTTCGCCAGACTGAATCGGAATGAGAAAAAAGCTTGCGGAGGGGGAGATAAATAGGGTGAGGCAAATGGAAACAAGCTACCTTCCCAAGAATAAGATGCATGGGAGGCCAGTTAATGGGATCATGCGAATTCATTGCCGTATGCAGGATGACAGACCTACCTGATCTGAGCCTAGATCACTCCTCTGTGAGATCGCATGCTAGAGTCACGTTTCAGTACATGATCGATATGGATGTCAGGAATTAGCGGCTTGGGGAAGGATGCCAGCTTTGATCAGGTCATTCCTACTTATTTCATTGCAATTAGCCTTTATGTTGAAGTACTTGAGGGAGGTCCAATCCCTGGACACAAGTCTTTCATGTGTGATGACCCCCTGGTTCGCCAAGTAATCGGCCAGGCCATTAGCCTTTCTCCTAACCGCGTGGAAAGAGATCCCTTTTGCCACGTTGATATTATCACTTATCCGCTGGAGTAATCTGTTAATGCGCCATCCAGTTGAGATTTTCTCCAATTTTCTCCCCTGCTAAATTTTTCTACAAGCTTGGGTAGCGATGTGAGAATCTCCCTCCACCAAGAGAGGCCAAAAGTTGTTCTGCTTGGCTATGTCAAGACCTTTAGCCAAAGTCTGAAACTCAACCACATTATTGGTGTTGTGACCTAAATTGTTGTAATATATCCACTTGATGATACCTTGAGCATTTCGAAACACTCCTCCAAATCTGGCCAGGCTCGGATTGTGCTTGGAGGCCCCATCATAGCTTAACTTGAGGAGAGGAGGATTTGGAGGATACCAGACATTCAGAGGCGAAGGAGAAATCGAAGCGGAGAAGGGAGAGAAAGCACTACTGGGAACAGGAAGATCAAGGAGGGTTAGAATCCTTTTTCAGCCACAGAAGGTGGGTTGGGGGCATCAAGGAGCTTTGCAATTGAGGTTGATTCCCTCATGATGATCTTTATGCTGAAGATGCTCTGCTCTTCCGAGGAAGCCACATTCCTGAAGAGCCGCAAGTTACGCTTCTTCCATATTGCCCAACAAATAATGCCTAGGAGCAGATTCCAAGCCAGATTGACAAGAGGTTGGCTGGAGAAATTAGAGCTCCAATTTTCCAGGGTAGTATGGATGGATAGAATAGCATGGTCTGAGGTTTTGAAGACTAAAAGGAACCAAGACCAAATGTTAGAGGCGAAAGGGCAAGTGTTGAAAAGATGATTTATCGATTCAGAATCTGACATGCAAAGACTGCAAACCGAGGGGCCTTGAAAACCTTTTCTTTGAAGGTTGTCCCATGTAAGAGTTTTCCTGTACATCATTAACCAGATGAAGAGGCTGATCTTTGGCTAGTACTTTCAATTCCACAATCTTTTCCATTTAATATCCTCTTGAATATAGGTCGGGTTTTGTAAATGGTTGTAAGCTTATTTTATGCTAAAGGTTCCTGTCGTGTTTGCTCCCCATCGAAGAATGTCAGGGCCTTCCTCTTTTTGAATCTGCCTCTTGCTAATCTCTTGCATGAGAGTGTGAAAAGAATGATGGAGATGGACTGGGAGGATGTCATTGAGATTCTTCCACTCCCTCCAGCCTGTGTTATTTTCATTCTTCCAGTAGTCCCTAACTTTTCTTTTGTTTTTCTCCTCCAAGTACTCTTTTAGGAGTATATAGGTTTCTGTATCCAATCTGGGGCTCTGCTCCCACGCATCATCCCAGAAGAGTGCTTGTTGACCATTGCCTATTTCCCAAAAACAATGCTGTTGAATTAGTAGTTTGTTTTCCCAGGCTTTATTCCACATCGGTGATCCTTTGAGATTTCCAAAAATCCTAACGAGAGAGTCCCATGGAGTCGTGGGAACATATTTAGCCTTCCAGAGGAGAGCCCAGTTGTTTGAGGCATTTGTTAACCATCTCCACCAAGTTTTAGCTCCCAAGGCCCTACCAAGGAGATCAAGGTCTCTAAGACCAAGACTCCCTGCAATCTTAGGAGAGCACACCTTATCCCAAGTGACCAAAGCCCATCTGCCTTTGATGGCTTTACCTTTCCATAGGAAATCCCTTTGGATAGTTCTGATTTGGTTGGAGATCGATTTTGGAGCTGCTATAGCTGAGAAAAGATAGATTAACATGGCTTGGAGGACAAACTTGACAAGGATTAATCTCCCGGTAAGATTAAGAGCCCTGAAGGTCCAGTTTGAAATCTTCTTTTTGAGCTTGGAGATAAGAGATTCCAAATTAGAAAAGGCCAGGGGCTTATCGGTAAGGGGAACGCCTAAATAATTGGAAGGGAAAGAGCTTATTTGAAAACCCATTATCCGAGCAATATGCAATTGAATGGCAGGTGGGGTATTCAAGAAGAAGATTTTAGATTTTGAGTGGTTGACATCCAGACCTGAGGCTAATGCAAAGTCATTGAGGATTTTTTGAATGGCTAGGGCTTCCCTAAGCGACGGGCAACCCATAAGGAGAGTGTCGTTGACAAATTGCTGATGGGTTGAAGGTGGAAGCTGAGGATAAAGCTTAAGACCAGAGATCAGGCCAATTTCTGATGCTGCAGAGAATGATCTGCCTAATCCCTCTGCCAAGATGATAAAAAGGAAGGGAGAGAGGGGGTCTCCATGTCTTATGCCGCGAGAGGGATTAATGATAGCAGTGGCAGAGCCATTGAGAAGTATGGAGAAAAAGGCACCCGAGACTAGGGCCATGATCCAAGCTATGATCTCTTTGTTGAATCCAAACACCGCAAGCATGTGGTGTATGTATTTCCAGTTAATTTTATCGAAGGCCTTGGACATGTCTAACTGGATTAACATCCCCAATTTCCTTTGATCTTTGAGTGTATGAATGATCTCCTGAGACAAAATGATGTTGTCCAGAATTTTCCTTCCCTCTACATAGCCTGTCTAGTTTGCTGAGATAAGGAGAGGCAAAAGAGACTTTAACCAATTGGCAATAATTTTGGAAATGATTTTATAGATTACATTACAGAGGGCAATGGGTCTGAACTGATCCGGGGTCTTGGCTCTTTCCGATTTTGGGATGAGAGTCAGGAAGGTGGCATTGAGAGAAGGGAAAATTGATTTCTTCACCCGAGACTCTTCCGCCAAATCATACACCGAATCCTTAGTAATATCCCAGCAAGACTTGTAGAAGTCAATGGTGAATCCATCAGGACCTGGAGCCTTTCCATTCGGCATTGCTTAAACCACCTCTTCCAACTCCTCCATAGTTATCTTCTTTAACATCATCTGATTATGTTCCTTGGTTAATATTGAAGGAATGTGCATTGTAATTTTTCTGATATGATCCTCATTATTTTGATTACTTTCCTTAAGGATACTTGAGAAATGTCTGTGAAGCTTTTCCTCAATTTGCTGTTGAGTATCCAACATCTGCACCTGTTCATTCATGAGATTAAGGATTATATTGACCTTCCTGTGCTGAATCATCGATTTGTGGAAAAAGGAAGTATTGTGCTCCCCCTCTTTGAGCCACTGGATACGTGATTTCTGTCTCCATGAAATCTGTTCTTGAGTAGCTCGTTGGTCCCATTCTTGCTGAAGCTCCGATTCAATTTGCTTTGTTTCATCGGTTAAACCGTTCTGAATGGTAGTTTGTTGGAGAGCCTTCAGTTTGTTTTCTATGACTTTTTTCTCAATGGTAATATCCCCAAAGGTTTCTTTATTCCACTTTTTTAGCTCTTGTTTCACAAACTTGAGTTTTTGATGGAAGCTCTTCATTTTTCTATTTTGTGGGGGAAGATCTGAAGACCACCATTCTTTTATCTTGTCTTGAAAATCTGAGTGGGAAAACCAGAAGGCTTCAAACCTGAAGGGAGTGTTTTTGGGTCTTAAGGAAATATGAAAATATAGGACAACCGGCCAATGATCCAATCCCACCTGTGGAGCAATGGAAGCCTCTGTTTCCAGAGAGGATAAGTAAAGCTCTTCAGAGAGAAGAAATTTGTCCAAACGAGAGGCAATCTGGCACTCCCCCCTCTCCATTTATTCCAAGTATGAACCCCATTTTTTGTGGGGGTGTCTATGAACTTAAAATCATCAATTAGACTTTGGAAAGCATTGGAGTCCAAGTCCAGTCAATGGAGACCACCCCTTTTCTCCTCCAGATTCATAATCATATTGAAGTCCCCTGCTAGAATATTCATCTGGTAGTTGAATGAATGTAGGTAGAGTTTCAATTGAGTGAGCCAAGCAAGTCTCTCTTTAACCGAATGGGGACCATAAAAATTTGTGATGTAGAGTTTCTCTTTAGTTCCTATGACCTAAAGAATGGTTTTTAAGGCATGCTTGGAAGAAAAAGAGTCTAAAAAATGGAACCTGGAGGCCTTCCAAAAGGTGGCAATTCCTCCTGTCGTGCCTTGAGTAGCGATGGCCATATGGCTATATTGTTTTTTGAAGCAGGTCTTCTGTATGGTTCGCATATCAGCCAGACTGCTTTTTGTCTCTTGCAGTAAAATAATATCAACTTTTCCAGAGATTAATTTTGATTTGAGAATACTATGTTTTGAAGGGCTATTAAGTCCTCTAATGTTCCATGTTGTACAATTCATGATAAAATATTTGGAGAGAGAGTGAGAGCCTTTACCTTGCCAGCATTAATGAGGGTTAATCCTAGTTCGGTTAAGTGTTGATGTTCTTTTTTTCGCCCCTTTCTCTTCTGTTGAGCCTTGGTTATCTGAGTGTTGACCTTGAGATTCGCCTTGATGCGTCCTCCTTGATTCTTCCCACCTTTGTTTTGATTTTCTCTTTGCTTTTGGAAACTCTGTTGAAGATTGTATGCTTGTTCAATCTTTTGAGTTGGTCCTCTGGTATGTCTTCAAAACCTTTGGCGGTCCATTCCTTTGATAATTTTTGTAGATCCATTCCTACCAGTATTTATTCTAAGGCCTTGTCCTCTGAGGTGGGTGGGTTCTGTGTATAGTCCTTTTCAGATACGTCCAGAGTGACCTGTTCCTGCGAAGCTAGATTAGTGTTGTTTTCCATATCTGTGTCCAGGTCTTTGTACTTTTCTAAAGTTTTTTTTGCACTTTTGCTTGGTTGTCCCTTCTCCAATGTTGTAGAAGTGAGGATTTCATATCTGTTATGTGTGGTCTATTTGGGTGCTTCCTTTCCCACTATCTCCCTTCGCGCCTGCTTATTTTTATGAAGAACTTTGGTGAAGCCCTGATCATCTCTAGCTTCCGATGTATCCTCTTTTGGAGGTGGCTTGTTCTGTGGGCAGTCTCTAAATAAGTGACCGTGTTCGTGGCATTGCCTGCATCAGAAAGGGGTGTGCTCATAATCCACTAGTTGAAGCCATATTTCATCTCTGAAGTTCAGGCTAATGGCTTCGGGCAGAGCTCCTGAAACATCTATGTAGGCACATATTCTAGCATATGAGATGTAGTGGCCATTGTGAGTACCTTCTAACATTTTGATGTATTCCCCTAGGCCATTAACAATAGCTTGAAGCATCGATGGTGCCCAATAGTCCGTTGGGAGCGAGTATAGTCTAATCCAGATTGGGACTCTTGTGAAATCTTCTTGTTCCGGCATGAAGTTTTCCTTCCAAAATGTCATGTAAAGGCCAGCAGAGTTAAAAAAGTATGGCCCTCCCTCAAAAATGTGATCTTTGTCTTCTAACAGGGCGAACACCACTATGAAAAAGCCCTTCAAGCCAAGCTGCAGTTCTATGGCCCCTTTTTGGTTCCACTTTGCCTGTATCCATCCTTTCAAAGCTCTTTCCGAAGGCCAGATCCCCATAAACTTACAAATAACTGCATATTATTTCATATAATCTCTATATACCTCTATATCTAGTTCTTGTATTATTATCTCTGGAATTTTTGCAGCCTTCGGGTGACAGGCTTTTGTTGTCTGTCCTTTGTCCTTGTCTGCTTTTTTGATCCCCGAGTTAGGGTCCTCCGGATTCCTTGGAGTGGTAGGGATTCCAGCCGAAGTCCCCGTGATCTGAAGTCCTCCCTTGTCAGGGCCTGGGAGCTTGGAAGCATCGTCGTTATCGTGAAGCTATATTCTGTTGTTAATATCTTGATTCGACCTTGGTCCAGCTGAAGAGGCCATTAATCGGGTAAATAAGGAAGAGCCAGGGGCGTGAGAGGAGCCCAACACCTACTCTTTGAAGGAAGGTCCACCCTTCATGACCGTCGACTCCATGTCAAGCCCGCTCAGAGAGTGCCCTATGGAGAGCAGAGGGAAGCCAGCTGCAGGGACAGAGCCCGCAAAAGCCCTCAGCGCTGCCAGAGGATGCTAGGGTTAGGTTTACGACAGAGTTGCAGAACAAAAAAAAAAAAAAAAAAAATCTCAACTACCCACCATGGTTTTCTAAATTCATAGTTAAATTCAATTTTAATATAACAATTTTTTTAAAAAATTTTTTTTTAACGTTTCATTCAAAAAATTGTTAAATTAATTTTATTTTAAAATATTCTTTATCATTAGAAATATTTCTTATTCTAACCTAAGTTGCCACAATTCCAAATATGTGATTATGTAACTGCCCATCAAGTGTTAGTTATGGCCAAAACAACCATCCCACTAATTGGATTTCTATGGCATTGATCTTTCTCGGGACATGAAGGAGATGAGGAAGCTTCAGAGTTTTGACTTGAAACACTACTGGCGGTCAAGTCTGCCGGACTACGTTTGCAACTTCCGACATCTTCAAAACATATCATTGATTGGCTGTGATCGTCTACAGAAGGTCTCCCCGTTGGAATGGTTGCCAAACCTAAAATGTCTAACCTTGAGTTACTGTGATGATTTGAAAGATTTGGGAATAGGGAATTCAGGAAGGGCAAACCGATTTTTAATGTTAGAGAAAGTGTAAAATACAATGTGTAATATTTCATTTTTTAAATTGTATTTTTGAATTATATAACATAAACTTTTAAGTCAAAAAAATCTTTATTGGATTTAGGAAAAAACATATACATAAAAAATGATCAAATTGTAAAACAGTAAGACTACTTCAACCATTTTAACCATAAAAGATTTGTTTTTTCATTAGCTTTATACAATATATACATAAATTTTTTTAAACAATATATAATATGTGCATAATTGACATTAAAATATCTTACATCAAATTCAATAAAATGGTTTTTTTTTATTAATATATTTTTAAATATACATCAATATTAATTTGTATTAAAATAAATTTTTTTTAACATTTTTTTTTACTTCTAATTATTTTAGTAGAAATTATATTACATTATTATGTGAACATTGTTTTTATATTTAGAAAATAATTTGTTGTTATTTTAAGAGGGACACTAAGGAGGGACATACTTACACATCACCCCCATATACTAGGTTGTAGAAACATAATTACATATATCCCTCATATACTAAGTTGTAGAAATATACTTACACATAACCCTCATATACTGGGTTGTAGAAATATACTTACACGAATAGAAGGTTGAAAAAGAGACACTCTACAAACCGTATTACCAAGATCGGTTAGACTTGGATCCATATCTTCCTTAGCAAGGTCTTCTTCCTCTTTCGTCCTGACATCCTATTCCCACCCAGAAATCAAGGATTTTACGTGCATGGGTGTTCCTTCTGAATAGGCCTGAAACATATTCTCCATAATTTCTTTGTCGGACTTTCGTCCTCGTTTGTTTGTACCAGCTTTAGCCTTCCCCTTGTCTTTTCCATCCTTTCTACCCTACTGAGCTTTAACCATTTTTCCTTTAACCCGGTCTCCCAACAAATTTCCGTTCACCCAACTCCACACCCAGATACTGACCCGACGTGCAATGGCCTACAGGTGAAAATTGCTAGGAAGACCTGTAGAAGAACACATCATAGCAATATGAAGATTACAAAGACTATTAACAAGTGTATGATGCTCACTGAGAATAGAAGATGCCTCTCAACCTTGCCATAAGTAATATAGTGCTGCATAATTCAAGACTCCTTTACAATAAAATGGTTTTTTTATTGATATATTTTTAAATATACATCAATATTAAAATTTGTATTAAAATAATTTTTTTAACATTTTTTTAACTTCTAATTAATTAGAAGAAATTATATTGCATTATTATGTGAACATTGCTTTTCTATTTAGAGAATAATTTATTTTAATTTTAAGAGGGATAGTGAGAATGGACATACTTACATAATATCCCCATATACTAAGTTGTAGAAACATACTTACACATAGCCCTCATATATTCGATTGTAAAAATATACTTACTCCAAAAAAAAATTCCTTATTAAATTGATATATATATATATATGCAATTTAAATATAATTCATTTTTAAAACTATATTAAAATATTTTTCAAAATTAAAATGTTAAAGTATATTCCAACTCATGTAAATTAATATTCAAACTTCTTAAACACTTTTATATAAAATAGTTATTTAAAGGACAAGTTCAAAGAAAAAACCTTCTCAAAATTTTATCAAAGATTTTCAATGATATTCTTCTTACATAATACAAGTGAAGACAATGAAACTTCACATGATTCTCATTCTAAACATATATATAGTTCATAGCCTATACACTTTCAATTTTGAATTAAATTGTTAAATTCAATTTTAATATAACAATTTTTATTTTTATTTTTTGAACATTTCATTCAAAAAATTGTTAAATTAATTTTATTTTAAAAGATTCTTTATCATTAGAAATATTTCTTATTCTAACCTAAGTTGCCACAATTCCAAATATATGATTATGTAACTGCCCATGAAGTATTAGTTATGGCCAAAACAACCATCCCACTAATTCTATATCAATTAATGATCTTTGATGGAAATATTATTAGATTAGAAGGGACTCTAATGTTCATTAAGAACCATGTTAAAAAATATATTTAAGGTTTTATTCCAAAATGATCTATGGCAAAGGATTTCATTAGTTTGATGTTCTTCCATAATAGCATTTTGTGGTAGTTTTTTGTTCTTTCATAATGGCATCTTGTGGATTGTATTAAAGTACATTTAATCAATCGATGTTTGCAGGATGATAACTATAGGTTGTATTTCCTCAAAATATAAATTTTGAGTTTGCTCACTCTCATTAATGTCAATATCCTCAAAGAACCTTGCATTTCTTGCTTCAAAAGGTGATGATTCATCTACCTACTGATGTAAGATTTATCAATTGCATTATAAAGTTATTGATGAAATAATTTGGTGTATTGTAATCTCAGCCCACACACGAGGATTATGATGATAAGAATTTTTTTTAAAGGATTATTAACATGGGTTAATAATCTAAATTATCGTCATATATGAGTGATAACTTTTTTTTTGAATTTTGCAATGACTAGATATGCAATTATGTCTAATGAACCATCTCATGTTTCAATATTAACTAGTGATAATTTTGAGGACTAGAATGCGAAAATTCTCATTACATTAGGGTGCATGGACTTAGATTTTGCATTCCATGACCATGAACCCCCTACAGAATGTAGTACACCAACAGAGTGGGCCTTATATGAATGGTAGGAGTAATCTAATTGTTTAAGTTTAATGTTTTTAAATTTGACAAGATGAAAGGACACATCAAGAAAGAGTGCTTCAAATATACATCTTAGCTTGAAAAGAAAGGTAATATCGTGTATTCAATGTGTTATAAATCTAATATGGTTGATATTTTTCGTAATGCATAGTGGATTGGCTATGATTTTATAATCCATATTTCCAATACAATGAAGGGTTTAATCAACCAAAAGAAACCAACAAAAAGTGAATGTTTCATCCATTCAAGAAACAAGATGAGTGCACATGTGGAATCAGTTGGGACCTTCAAACTCATCATGAAATATGACTTTGATTTAAATATTGAAAGGACATTTTATATACCTTCAATCTCTAAGAATCTTATTTCAATCTCTATACTTGTCCCATGAATTTAGTTTCAATTTTATTCATTATACTTTTAGTCTTACTAAAGACATACTCATTGTTGGATGCGGAACACTTGTGATCATTTATATAGATTCCATTTAATCTATATAGATTTATATTAAATAAGTATAGATTTATATTAAATATAGATTTAATTTTAATGTATAGAGATTAAATTTCTTCATTAATAAATTTCTGTAAAGTGTAAAGTATTTTTTTATTTTTAAACTGTATTTTTGAATTACATAATTTAAACTTCTAATTCAAAAAAATATTTGTTGGATTTGGGAAAAAAAATATACATAAAAAAATATCAAACTGTAAAATACTAAGACTGCTTCAACCATTTTAACCATAAAAAACTTGTTTTTTCATTATCTTTATACAATATATACATAATTTTTTTTAAACAATATATAATATACACATAATTGACATTAAAATATTTTACATAAAATGTACATTAGAACAAAATAAAATGGTTTTTTTTTATTAATATAATTTTAATATACATCAATATTAATTTGTATTTTTTATAACATTTTTTTACTTCTAATTATTTTATATTTAGAGAATAATTTTTTTATATTTAAGAGGGATAGTGAGGACAAACATACTTACACATCACCCCCATATACTAGGTTGTAGAAGCATACTTACACATGGCCCTCATATACTGGGTTGTAGAATGAGCCTCTAAACTCAATAATATATTTATGATTAATTATTGTATTATTAATAATAAGTAAATTACACAATACTTTTTTTGGATTATTTTAGTGAAAAAAAAATTATTGTAGAGAATATTTTCTAATTTGTTATGTTATTTTAATTGATACATTTGACTTGTTTAAGTTAAATTGGCTTAATAAGTTTGTTAAGAAAATTATGAAAAAAAATTAATTCTTTTTTATATATATAAAGATTAATTATGGAGTGGTTTCCATAAAGTGATGGTTAAGTGTCCAAGATACGAGAGTGGTTAGATTAAAAGCATTTATTTGACAATTACCTTTCCTCTGAGAATAAAAAGAAAGGTCGACGAGGAAAAGAGGTTCTGTGCAAAAGGAAAAAGAAAGCAAGAAGGCTGGAAGGTGGGAGTCTCAAGAGCTGGTTGAAGCCAGTGGAACTCTATTAAAACCTGATAATTGGAGAAGAGAATGGACGATTGTCTTGAGGTCTCTCTCCAGAGAAACTACTAAATAATCTTACTCTGGCGAGGAGCACAGGGGGAGCAGAGGACGTAATAGCCTCTCTCATGGTTGGGAGGATACCATCAACCCTGTTCATTTGAAGTAGATACTATAAACCCGAAAGGAATATAATTAAGGGTTCCTTTGTTTTTATAAGTACTTTAATTCTCAAAAGAATCTTTGTATGATGTAAGGATAGAATATGATAATTCTGTTATGAATTGATTAATAGAACTGTACAAGTTTAGAGTAGGATATTTAAAATCTTGATAACTGTAAACTTCTCTAGCTTTAGATTGAATTTCACTAGTTCTGAAAACTATACCCTAATTGCAAAGGAAGGTCTATATGATTGAAATTGAACAATTTAGAGATTTAGTTTGAAAATTCTGTAATGAAGGAGATAACTAATGGAACAATTAGTTACATCCAGAGTAAAACTCTAGATATGACAGTCTACCCTGAAGAGGGATAAATGTACACGGGCGGAGGGTTGGGAAGAAAACCCTCTTTTATTTACAGATGGTCCGGACATCTGGGGAAGGGACTTATTAAAAAGAATGAAAAGAGGAAATTACTGAATGTAAAAGACAAACTGTAGAAGTGTTATTTACAGTGCAAGACAAAAGAAAACAAAATAGCTTAAATTCACAGTGTCATATATTATCATTACAGTAAAAGAATAAAACTCGGTGAAGAATAATATGTAGTGAAAACAGAACAACTTTCCTGAAGGAACAACTTGGAAAGAAAATAAAATTATAACAACTGTAACATATCTCTAGAAAATTTTAAGCTAACATTGCATATAAGAAT
This sequence comes from Pinus albicaulis, assembly GCA_034641835.2. Lineage (NCBI taxonomy): Eukaryota > Viridiplantae > Streptophyta > Pinopsida > Pinales > Pinaceae > Pinus > Pinus albicaulis. The sequence goes on from CM076578.1 coordinate 320,987,246, forward strand.
ATAAGAATTAAAATAGAATATACAAAAAAAACCCAAACAGTGTGAACCATGTTGTAAATTCCAGAAGTAAGCATGAAATCCATACATTACCCTCGATGGGGTGATTTTAGAATTCTATTGCAGTTACATGGTAAGACAAAAAGTATTGATTCCACATGCACGATGAAAAATGCCAGTTTGCGGCACAAACCAAGATTAATAAATTTACAAAAACTATAGACAGAGTTTATATAGTCGAATTAACACTTAAAAATTATAGAGGTCCGATACAAAATTAAATACTCGCTATAAGTTTCAAATAAAAGATGCATTGTCCTCTGAGGACCAGAATGGGGTTTGAAACCCTCCTTTACCTAAAAAAAATGTAAATTTATCACACAATATTTTCTTGAGAAAGCCTTGGAAGGCTAAATCTAACACCCAAAATTTATACAACTTTGACACGAACTCAAATTACAGAGCCCTCATAACATAATCAAATCAATTCGAAAATGTATGAGAACGTCTCGACAGTGATAGCCAGCAAAGTTGGGTACCTGGACAATACACAGAAGGTGCATCATAGGCTGGCTGAGACCAATGCTAGCAATTTTGTGAAAGGTAGGTTTGGAGAAAATGTTACTTGCCTTACCCACAGAGAGTAAAAAAACAAGTAAATACCGTTTCAAGGGTTACCCAGAAAATCAATAAGATAATAATAATGTGCAAACCCAGGATTGAACAAGAAATTACCTCTCATGCGAACGCAACTCTGGAATGGTAAACCTTGAGATGTGGAAAACAAATTTCAAAGACCGTATAAGCATTTACTATATATATATATATATATATATATATATATATATATATATATATATATATATGTATATGTATATGTATATGTATATGTATATGTATATGTATATGTATATGTATATGTATATGTATATGTATATGTATATGTATATGTATATGTATATGTATATGTATGTATGTATGTATAATTCCTCCATTGAACTCTGCATAACCATGAGGCCTTACCTAGGTCATCTCGGTCGAAGTTGAACAAACATTTTCAATGGATGCAAGGTCACGAAACAGGGAACAACATACCAGAACAATGACAAAATTATAATGCAGGTGCAGCCAAGTCGCCATGACTGCAAAGAACCCATAAAACACCCTCAAAATCGAGAAGAAAACATTGACAGAGAACCGTAAATAAAAATAAGTGGAAGATGACACTGTTGGAAGGTCAGAGAGAAGTGTGAAGGCCAATACCTCGCCACTGTGCAAAATAACAACAGGATGAGCCATAAACCAGGACAAAGTTGTAGAGTCGGTGGAATGCAAAGGCAAAATGAATGTGGTTAGGGTTTGGGAGGTAGGGTTAACCCTAACCTCCCCTAAATCATAATCAACCATTGGATTTCCAAGGATCTAAGGGCTCAGAAATGCCCACCTGCCAAGTTAAGAGAAGACCTCGTGTACACCAACCAATTGATGCAGGAATTCAAACAAAATCTATAAAAAAATCAATTCCAATGTAAAACTAAATCATCGCCTCGAAATTCGCAGATGTGACCAGTTGGCATGCCATTCGAACTATCACTCAAATGTGTTAGAACAGTCAACTAAATCATTTGTACAGTAATGGATAGAACTCAAATTATGTCCCTTCCACAAAGTATTTCTATAATGCATGAATTAAGTAGATTGCGTTGGTATAATAATTAGGTTTACATTTGGAGTGTTAATACTCCATGTATATGCAATTTGAAAACCTAGGGAATCAAACCCAAAGGTTCTAATGTTTAATTGTAGTACTTGCAATGTTGAACCTTGTAGTTAAATATTGCAATTTTATGCATAGGAAAGTTATGTTAAATATGAAGTATGTTAATAGAGTTATATATTGGGTTGCAAAATAAAAAAAATTTATGATGGTAAATATTGCTAATGTTTTATGGATAGATGTTACAAGTGGTATCAGATCCAGGTTCACACACTGGGACCCATTTGGGTCACCTAAATAACAAATTGATGTGTAAAATGTGCACAAAAATAAGAAGAAGAAATTGATAGAGTACAATGATAAGAGGCTCGGTACATCAGGTTCCCAGGACTATGGGGGAAGCACACCCCCACTCTAACCCAGAAATAAATCCAGAAATGTGGGTGCAGCTGAGCATGGACAAACATAAAAAACCAGCAGACTACTCGAAGAATAGCAATGAAATACAAATAGACTACTGGATACTGTGCAATTATAAGAAGAGATGGTTCGGGTGAGAAGTGATAATGAAAGGCTGATGCGGAAATAGGAAAGGATTCTTAAAAACCTCTTAGATAGACAAAATCAAGGAACAACTCAGCCTAGCCCTGAAATAAATAATCTAGAAGAGGGTGAACAATGACAACAAACTAATGATAAGTTAGAGAGTAGCCATATGGCCTAGCGGAGTAATAAGAACCATAATTATAATGAAGCCGAGTAAGGAAATGTCTCAGATCAGTGGGAGATGAAAAAAAAGAAAGTGGAGCTGCAAGGTGAATTCCGAAAAATTAAACCTCCTACATTTGATGAAGAGGCAGAAGAGGTAGCAGAGGCATTGATAATTATCATGAATAAATATTTTCAAGTATATGAATATAATAGTAAATTGAAAGCTCGCTTGGCTATTTATCAACTGTGGGAAAAATCCACATTATGGTGGGTGGAAGTAAAAAACGTGCGAGGAATCGTAGACCAGAATGTGACTTGGGACGAATTTCAGCAGTATTTTAAAGACAAATATTTAACCGAGCGTTTTTTCGATGAAAAGTCTCGATAATTTCACGATTTGAGATTGGGACAACTGACAATGGATGAATTCATCACAAAATTTACCTCCCTATTAAGATATGTGTTGTACTTGAGAGACGAAAAAGAAAAAATACAACGATTCTTGAATAGTTTACCTACCCACATGAAGGAAAGAATCGAGTTTGTAAATCCAAAGGCCATGGACGAGGTGATATGAAAGGCACGTATGTGTTATCAACAGTCCAAAGTGAATGGAGAAGCTGGTAGGAATTGACCGCCAAATAAGGTACAAAAAAATAATTTTAATTTCAGGAGCAATAGACCTAGCAACTATAAAACTACTGCCAGAAATACAGAAAATAGATAGCAGGGAAGAAACAAGCAAAATATCGGGTGTCCAATAGAAGAGTGACCCACGTAAGCTTATAGTAGACCCAATCATGGACAGATCTAGAAACTGCCATTACAGTGCTGAGGATGTGATGAAGCACATTACTATAATAATTGCCCTCATCTTGGGAAGAATGAGATTGCAACTAACTTGCAAGAGGCATCTACAGTAGGGGATGCAACAGGGAATATACCAAGAATTAACACAACACTTGAGGATCGGCAAGAAGATTATCAACCAACCATGATTGAGCTAGAAGGTAAGTTGTATTCCCAAACTGCTTCAATTTTGGTTGATTCTAGTGCCAGTTTAAGTTATGTAAATCCTCGGATAGTAGAAAAGTGTGATTTGCAGAGCCATAAATTTAAAAACCCCTAGCTCGTACAATTGGCCACAGGAGCCAAGAGGAGAGTTAATGCTAAAGTTTCCAATTGTCCCCTAGAAGTTGGAGACCAACACATAAATTTTGAATTGAACATCCTACCTTTAGGCTCTTGTGACATTTTACTGTGAATGGATTGGCTGGAAGTGCACTGGTCACTAGTAGACTGCAAAGAGAAAATCATTTATTACAAGGCAAAAGATGGAACATGCCAAGAATTTCAAGGGATTAAGAAACCACTTCAACTGCATCCTATTATTGCATCTCAATTGGGAAAATGCATAAAAAAGGGTTGTCAGATTTATGATATTCAGGTGCGATTCACCAATTCTAAAGATAAGATCCTTATGATGGAGAATATACCGGTGGTACAAGAATTTATGGATGTATTTCAGGAAAATATACTGGGATTTCCTCCAAAACGGGACATTGATTTCCCCATCGAATTAATGCCAGGGGCAGCACCAATATCACATTCACCATATCAAATGAGTGCACCTGAATTAATTGAGCTGAAAAATGAAATTACATGAGTTGATAGATAAGGGATATATACATCCTAGTGTGTCTCCTTGGGGGGCACCAGTACTGTTCCTAAAGAAGAAAGATGGTACTATGCACATGTGTATTGATTATAGAAATATTAACAAACTAACTATTAAGAACAAATACCCGTTGCCACAGATAGATGATCTATTTGATCAAGTAAAAGGTGCAACTGTCTTTTAAAAAATAGATCTAAGATCTTGGTACCATAAAATACAAAAAAGGATGAAAAAATATATAAGACAGATTTCCGTACCCGATATGGGCAATATGAATCTGTGGTTTTACCATTTGGTTTAACTAATGCACCAGCAACATTCATGAGTTTAATGCATGGCCTCTTTCATCCATTTTTGGATAAGTTTGTTTTAATATTTATTGACGACATACTTATATACTTGAAAATTGTGGAGGAGCATAAAGAACACTTAAAAATGGTGTTAAGAATGTTGAAATAACATCAAATTTATGCCAAATTCAGTAAGTGTGATATTTATAAAGAGCAGATTTAATATTTAGGCCATGTTATCTCTGCTGAGGGTATAGTGGTAGACCCTGAAAAAATAAGAACTATCATGGAATAGAGAGTACCTAAGAACGTAGCAGACATACATTCTTTCATGGGGTTGGCTGGCTATTATCAACATTTTATTGAGGCGTTCTCTAAGATTTCTTTTCCTATAACCTCATTACAACGAAAAGGACAAGTGTTTAAATGGACCAAATAATGCCAAACCAACTTCGATGATCCAGGTGGATATTGGTGGCCACCCACCTATTCCACTTGGGGCCCCACCATTGTTTCTTTTAGTTTTTTATTTTCCTTAATTGTAGCACAACTTACTATTTTTAGTAGTTTTTTTGGGTCCTGAACTTCTAGAGCCGTTTTGAGGCCCTAACAACGTTTTTTGGGAAAACCGGGAGCAACATGAGCCCATGGACCAATGATGCTCACATCAAAATTTTTAGTCCTCGGATACATATTTCTAACGAGGTATGGTGCACGTCAAACGGAGATCGTATGCCAAAGTTACGTCCTCAGGAAGTTGATGTACCAATTTAACCAAACAGGGCCCATAGTTTTGGCGCTTCATCTCCTAGGGTTAGGCTTTTGGATGTTTATGGTTTTCCATTGTTTCTAAAAAATAAATGGGCCCTCGAGCCTCATTGTAACACAGTTCAAAGGCCTGTAGCCACCACATATCTTCTCAAAGATAAGCTACCAACGCCCTAGCTAGTTATTTCCATTCTCTGTGTAAACAAATTTTAGTTCTTTGATATTAATGAAATGAAGTATTATTTCCACTGCATATTTGTATTTATGGTTAGATGTGTATTCTTTTGTGTTCCTGCTTAAATCTGGATCAGTGATATCAAAGCGGTCTGCTCTTTTTTTATCCTTCTTTGCATGTCTCCAATGAGGTCAGGGTATAAGGTGTTAGGGTTCGATTTGGTGGAACCTTTGCAAGATCAACCTCACAAACCCCTACGGCCTCCCATGGGGGATGAAAAGAAAGATGAGGGAGCAGGAGATCCTATCAAAATATTGTTCAAGGAGGCCCTCGAAAAACAAAGGAATGTGATGATGGACAACTTTGCCCAGATCCTTCAACGACTACCCATAGCGGCGCATCTGCATTTGGCAGCCACTCTGGAGGTGCAACTCCTTTTAAGGTACAAGTAAAATTTTACATTCCCATATTTGAATGTTAAATAGATGCAGACGTTGTAGATAGATGGTTGAATCTATTAGAAGGATATTTCTCAGTTCATGACTTTTCCAACTAGGAGAAGATTATTTTGGCACTCCTCAAAGCTACCCCCATGATAAGGACTGGTGGGGAACCTATTGTGAAAAAAAGGACAAGGGGGAACCCAATCTGTTCTCAGTCGTACCCACTTGGAATTATTTCCGAGACACCATCAAGGAACAATATTATCCAATGGGGAGCTATGAGGACAAGTACATACAATGGACTACGCTGCGACAGCAAAGGGATCAAGATGTGCATGAGATGACGAATATGTTCCATACCTTGCGCACAAAGTTGGGTATCAAAGGTTTAGAGAAAAATTTGGTGCTGAAGTCCCACAGTTGTTTGCACAGATACATTTAGGAGGAAATGGAGTTCCTCGACATACCGTTATGTTGCAAGATTGAGAAGAAATTCAAACAGAAGAAACAAGACTTTGGATCTGCGAATCAAAAGAAATGGAAAGGTGCCCCCAAACCACAGAACAAAGGACAAATCCAAGGCATGGCAGCCCAAGACAACCTACCAAAGGGGCAAGAAAAAAACAACACCACGAAGCCAAAGAAGGACACGGGAAAGTGGTGTGAATTCCATAAGATCTCCATTCATAACACAAGTGAGTGTCGGGCCAAGCAATGACTGGTGGCTGAGATGAGGGCTTTTGAATCAGATGCATGCTTCGACTCTGAATCAGAACCCGACAAGGGGAATGATAAAGAAGCGTATTATTGATGTGGAGCCCAATGCCACCGTTGCTGCTGCGAAGATCCAGAAGGAGGAACTAGAAGATCCATAGGAGGAGAAGTGTCTCTTCCACTCCCATATGTGGGTAAAGGGTTCCTTGCTACAGTTCATTGTCGACAATGGGAGCCAAAAGAACCTCATTTCAGCAGAGGTCATGAAGAGGTTGGACTTGCTGACCAAAAAACACCCACAACCGTATACCATTGGGTGGCTTCACCAAGAACGGGATCTCCATGCCAACCATTAGTTTTGCCTCCCCTACAGCATCAAGCCCTTCACAGATGAGATATTATGTAACATTGCTCCTCTTGATGTTTGTGATGTATTATTAGGCCAACCATACTTGTATAAGTGACATGATGTGTATGAGTCTCAACCTCCTGTTGTTATTGTTACTTTGGGCAATAAGTTTTACAGGATACCAGAGGTACCACTGCCTGCCTCTATCTCTTTGGTTACTGCAAAACAATGTAGTAAGATCATTTCCAAAACTAGGAAATTTTTTTTCTTGATGATCCCCCCAGGGCAAGAAGAATATTGTGGCCACGACCTCTAGATAGGGCTCCTTTGCAAGACTACAACAAATGGACAAGGTCATGGAGGAGTACGGGGACATCTTCACCTCACCCACAGGGGTGCCTCTACACTGTCAGGTTAAGCACCCCATCGATATGACCCCAGGTGAGTCACTACCCAATGGAATAATACATCAGCGCTCTGTTATGGAGAATGATTAAATCAAGAGGCAGATTCAGGAGCTGTTGCATAAAGGTCACATCCGACTGAGTTCATCGCCCTGTGAGAGCCCGATCGTGTTGGTGCAACAGAAGGGTGGGACTTGGAGACTCTGTATTGACTATCGATCGTTGAAAAATATCACTATCCAGAATAGGTATCTGATCCCATGGATTGATGACCTTCTGGACCAAATCAAAGGGGTGAAATATTTCAACAAGATTGACTTGAAGTTTGGGTATCTCCAGGTACCAATCAAACCCTGTGATGTGTGGAAGACTGCCTTCAAAGCCAAGGAGGGCCTTTTTAAATGGTTTTTCATGCCTTTCGGGTTGACGAATGCACCCACAAACTTCATGAGGTTGATGGACGACATCTTGCGACCATTCACCAACTCATTTGTAGTAGTGTACTTGGATGACATCCTGATATTCATCCAGACTTGGGAAGAGCACCTCCACCACATCTGAGAGGTCCTCCAAACATTGCAGCAACACAAGTTGTGTGCCAATTTAGAGAAGTGCACTTTTGGCATGACCCAGGTTTAGTATGTGGGATACATTGTTGATGATGTTGAGATTGCAACAAGATGAAGAGCTTAGTGGAAAGAAGTCGCCTTCACTAAGTGGGCCCGCGGGCTATTTTTGGCGCAAAGTCTATTTTTAGACATATGGATCATGTTCTATGAGTTGCAGGATGCTATTTGTGGATGGTTGGTCAAGTCGGAAAAAATAGATGGACTTCTATTTTTAGACATACTAGGCGGAATCTATTTTTAGATTGCCAGTCTAAAAATAGAAATGTCGAATATTATTAGCTCTTAATAATATTTGGACTCTAAACATTATCTTATCCTCTTGGAGCACTTCGGTTAAGTGCACAGATGTGGCACACGCTTGAAGGAATTACGCTATTCACCGAGGGGTTATGTGGAGCTATTGCATGAAGACTTCAAATTTTGACTCATGTGACGAGTTTGGTGGAGTTGTGATTGAGAGATTAATGGAGTTGTATTCGGTTTAACTAATCTAAACATAGTTGAGCTATTTGTATTCAGTTTAACTAATTGATACAATTAGTGAGAGTGGTGTGAATTAATTATTAATTAATTCACTAATTATAAACTCATTAATCAACTAAAGAATGCATCAGTTAACTTCAGTGCATGGACAGTTTCAGTGGAGACCAGTGCAGAAATAGGTGAAAGAGCAAGTTAACTATCAAATGTGACTATACAGTTGCTATTTGCAACACACAAATAGGTGGAGAAGCCCATGAGGATTGCGCAGTACAAGCCAGGTGGTTTATCTATTTAATGAGCCATCCCATAGCATTGATAACGCAATAGAGGCTGGCTATCAAGTGGCAAAAGATTGGAGCATGTGTTTTGCTAGATCTAGTTTGATAGTGTGTAGAAATTGAGGGTGTGCATGAGAGCTTGTGAGGAGTTTTGTACTATGATTGTTACATGATCTCCATGACATATAATATACAAATAGTTGGGGTTTTCAGCTTTAAGCTTTCCCATTACATACTGTGTTCATATGTGTGAATTTTTATGGTTTTAATGTGTGCATGCAATTGATTTTATTTCCGCAATTAATGATCAATGGTAGAAGAGATTCTGTATTATGCGTGAAGCTAAAATAGTGTGTGATCAGGAGAATCTCGGTGAATAATATATCAGTTATTCAAATTTCTATAGATGAATGGGGGGTGCATGTGGATCCAACCAAGATCTAAGTCATTTGGGATTAGCCAGCCCCAACCACTCTAATAGAGCTTCGCAGCTTTCTGGTTTTTCTAATTTCTACCACAGGTTTGTGTTAGGATTCTCTCATATCACTTGGCCCTTGAGTCAAGTAACCAAGGGAGGAGCTAAAGAAAAATTATTTGGTCAGAATCTCAACAGAAGTCGTTCGTAGAATTGAAACATCGCCTCTGCTCTGTCCCAGTTCTCACATTACCAGAGTTACAACAACCATTTGAGATCGATACAAATGCCTCTGACTATGCTATTGGGGCAATTATTACTCAACAAGGAAATCCAATGGCATATCACAGTGAGAAATTGTCTGACACAATTTGCAAGTATCCCACTTATGGAAAAGAAATGTATTCCATTGTGTAGTCTTGGCGACAATGGAAGCTTTACATTTTGGGGAAGTAAATGATCATCCACATAGACCACCGATCCATGTAGTTCATACATTCACAAGGGAAGTTGTAGAACGATCTCCATCAAAAGTGATCCACATATCTACAACAGTTTCATTTGAACATCAAGTTCAATAAGGGAATCACCAATAATGTTGCAGTGCCTCAATCGACAACCGATCGTGGTCTAACCACCATTCTCAATTATTGTGGGAACGAAACTTCTGATTGGCCGCTTCTCTACAAGAGCGACCCAAAATTTGGTCATACATAAAAGACACTCTAGGAGGGTACGCAAGTTCCAAACTTTCACCTATAGGATGCATTGCTATGTCACCTAAGAAATGTTTGTGTTCCTTCAAGCGAGCGTGCCAAGATGACTTGGGAAGCACACCGCAGTCAAATCGCTGGGCATTTTGGGGTCGAGAAAATAGTGGCAGTACTACAGAAGTATTTCTATTGGCCGAACCTTCAATAGGATGTTGGGAAGTACATCAGATCCCGTAATGCTTGCACCATTTCCAAACCGACTATCAAGAAGCAAGGCTTCTATACTCCGCTACCTACCCCTAGTCGACCTTGGGAATCCATCTCCATCGATTACATGTCAGGCCTTCCTTTTACTAAGCATGGAAATGACTGTCTTTTCATGGTCATCGACAAATTCTCAAAGATGACCATTATGGCGGCCTGCAAAAAGAATATCACAACAAAAGCCACTGCTAAACTCTTCTTTGAACTAGTGTGGGTGCAATTTGGGATCCCACAGTCTATCATCTCAAATCGGGACAACAGGTTCCTCAGCACATTTTGGTCTAGTCTCTGGTCAATGTTGGAAACCAAGCTCACCAAGTCCACAACTTTCCATCCCCAAACTGATGGCCAGAAAGAGGTCGTCAACAGGATAAATGTACACATTCTGCGCATGTACAATTCAAAGCATACACGCACATGAGATGAGAGCCTTCCCTATGTACAACACAGTTATAATCATGCTCACCATAGCTCAACCGGCCAGAGCCCCTTTTAGGTGGGCTTGGGATTACAACCACTATGTTCCATTGACGTATCCATGCCATTTGCGGCTACTCAAGCCGATTCGGCTCATGTCCAGTCTGAAGCTGAAAAAGCGAACAACTTCATTAAGCACATTCAACAAATCCGCCAATAGGTTCATGACATATTGGACAAAGCTAATGCTAAGTACAAGAAACGACATGATCAACATTGGGTACCACACAACTTCCAGGTGGGTGACAAAGTGTGGCTACATTTGTAGAAGGAGTGCCTCAATGGACCCCATCGCAAGCTTTTCCCACTCTGATATGGGTCGTACACCATCACCAAGGCTATAGGGGACCAATGCCTTCCATCTCAGTATTCCACCATTCCTTGGTCTGCACCCAATATTCAATGTGGACCGCCTTCAACCCTACTTCCCACCTCTACTGGACACCTCCTACATTACAGAACAACTCACACCAACATAGTTAAACTTGGACTGTATGGAACAGGCCACCACGGATTGTATCATGGACATGCAAATCAAGAACACTCGCCAGCATAAGATCCAACTGTATTGGGTTGTCAGAGCTGGCCAACTCCTACACCAAGGTAAGTGGTTCACCAAGGGCCAAGTTCAAAAGAAGTTTCCTCATCTCATGGAGGAACTCAACACAATGGGGACCACTGCTTATTGAACCCTTAGTTAAACTGAGAGTGGGGGTTGGGGGGGTGGGGGGGTGAATTAGTTTAATACATTCATGGAATTTTAAAACTTTCCTTTAAACTTATTTACACCTTCATTTCATGATCAAATTATTATATAATGAAACAACAGTCTTAATATGTGAGTAGCAAGTATTAAGCAGATTAAATACAGAACATCAACACATAATCATCATGCATATGGACAACATATATAAGTGGAAACCCATAAGGGAGAAAACCACATATTATTATTGTTGTGATGCAAAGGAAAGTTCCAACTCCCTCTCACCATTGATTTTCTAGAGGCTCCAACCTACAGGAGGCTACTACCTCAAATTATGCAAGCTACAACTTGCAAGGAAGCTCCAACTCCCATCTATTTCTGCAAGCTACAACCCACAGGAGGCTCCTACCTCAACCAACTCCAACTAGACATCTATCAAGCTACAACTTGAAATGGAAGCACCAACTCCCATGTATTTTCTATAGGCTACAACCCACAGGAGGCTCCTACCTCAAACAGCTACAACTGGACATCTATCAAGCTACAACTTGATATGGAAGCACCAACCCCCACACTACAACAAAATCATATGCTAGTTTACCTGGTTATCAGATCTATTTTTCTCCTTCTTCACTGCTACCTTTTTAGCCTTTATATCTGCTTCATATCAGCTCCTGATATGAACAACATCTCTATTAGTCCTCTCTTATTCTTTCACTCTCCAACCTTCTCCAGCTTTCTTATATTCTTCTACTCTCTTCCATTCTGCAGCTTTCTAATCTCTTCTGCACTCTTCAAATCTGTCACACCCTCTCTCTTTCTTTCTCTATTTTCATAATGTTTTCACATGGATATTACTTGTTTTATACAGATACCTTCATGATTGTTTGCATTCTCTATGGGAATATGAAGTGAATAGGCGTGACTCTTTACTTTCACCCATTCATTTCCTCACTTAGCATATTTAGGATGCTACAATAATATATACAATGATTACAATATCAAATGGAGTTTTTCTTTTCCTACAGAGACTTGCCTTTGCATCACAAACAATATAAAATAAATAATACATTTACAGTTACAATCAATTATTTTACTCAGCCCTTTTAGTTTCTAAGCTTTGTTGTGTGTTTTTCCTCTTCTTCTTTCTGTCCTTTTGTCTTTTCTGTTTCTGCAATTATATTTCAACTGTGTTGCATAACTGCCCTTTTTTCCCAACTCGACCCATGCAGTTGCACTGTTATGTACGAGGTCAAGTCCTTTTACTTGCACGAGCCTTTACTTGCTGTGTTCAGACTTTTCTTTTGTTACCCGAGTCTTTTCTTCCGCGTTCAACCTTTTCGTTTTCCTTACTGCCACAAATATGTTCTGCATGAGCTCCTGGTCCTTTGTTATGTGTTCATGTCTTTCCTTGTGACCTATGTGGTATGGCCCACATAACTCCCTTTATACACGTAGTAGAGTCCAATTTTGGTGTTTGTTCCACATACATACGTTAGCGATCAAACAACGCATATTAACATACATATGTTTAGCAATCAACCACGCGTATTAACATACATAGTTTTAGCAATCAAACAACACGCACATAACATACACGGACCAGGGGTTATCGGGTCCCAATATACCTTAAATCAATCACATATCATCACAAATACTTTTCGCAAGTTTCCCACTCTACGATAACGATAATCCATAAAACATGCTAGCTGCGATATTGCACAATGTTGCCATGTGCCCTTCTCCACTTCACATCACATACAACATAACTTATCGTGCGAACTTTAAATGCTAAACTCTACCATTTGCGATGTGCGAACGTGCGTAGTGATGACACGCGGCTCCTCCATTTCGCATTGTGACCAACTTAACTTACCATGCAATGCCTTAACGCTAAACTTTAAACGCTGTGATGTGTGATATTTCTTCCAGGCCACTGCAATCCCTATCGTTGGCTTGTCCTGGATCCAACAGTCCACGCAATGCCCCCTCCGATTCATTTTTCATTGCAAACTAATAATATTAGCTTGCGAAATCTCTTAACCGGTACTCCTATTTTCTGTGATGTGCAAAAAACATTGTGGTTGCGACATACTTTATCACCGTTGATCGGTGATGGATCTATGGTCCCTGTCGAGTTTGCAAATCCGATTGGACTAGATTCTTAACACATAAACATTGTAATTCCTGGTTTACGATGTACGCTTTCATTTTCTGTCCGACACACCTCCACATCTCTGCCATTAATATTAAATCTTCAGTTCTGTGATTCAATCCTGACCGTCCGCTCATCCTTCCTTGGAATTCTTCTAAAATTTCTATTTTTATTCGATTTATGTTATTTATACTATCGGCGCTCTGTAACTCCGGTTCCTCCACGTTGTTCCTCTCGAGTCTTCATTTGTTTCCTTTGTTGCCTCAACTACCTCTGCTCCTTTGCTGCCACTCCTGCCTCTGCTTCTTTTCCACCTTTCCTCCTTATTTGGCTTGCTTCTTAGCTACATTCGCTACCTCTACTACATTTTCTACCTCTCTACTTCATTCGTTGTCTCTGTTGTCTCTGCTTCTTTGCCACCTCTATTTCTTTTTTGCCTCTACTCCTTGTCTTCCTTGCTTCTTAGTTGCATTCGATGCCTCTCTGATTTTGTTGCTTCTTTGGTGCCTTTGCTGCCTTTGGCGCCTTTGCTGCCTTTGCTGCCTCTCTGTTTCCTTTGCATTATTGCTAGTTTTGTTGCTAATCCTTTGTGCTCCTCTGCCATCAATGACAATATTTCCAATAGTCTCCCCCTTTGGCATTGATGGCAATACTCCAATACTTCCTGCAAGACTTCCTCCCCCTTTCATTCTGAGAAGTGTCTTTTCTTCCTCTTCTTGATTCTTAGAAGAGCCTTTCTTCTTCTACTTGATTTTCCTCCCCATTTGACATCAATGGAAAAGGGTTGTACATTTCCCAGTGTAGTTTCTATATTTTCATTTCCTCTCTTTGAGTTGTGTTTAGGTCTTCTTCTTCTGAATTTATACCTTGCTGCATCAAACTAGTGTATAAGAGTTGTTGGGAGAAAACTTTTAGAATCATTGAACTTGTATGTATATACACAGTAAGATGATACCATCCTAAAGCACAGACTCCTTTCCCTTGTATAAAGTTGAAAGTGATGATAAGGACACTTCATAGAAAAAACTTATATAATCAAAGATGTAACATTGGAACAATACTAAAATACTAAGAATTCTCTGTACGACATATAAAGTCTGCTCTAAATATACTTTAGTCCATATTAAGATCTTCATCTGAGATACATATCTGTAGTACACATCTTTTCAAATATGATGATGCCAATATATATTTTATAGCTGAGGTTCACCTTTACTTCCTGTTGGTGGTGATATGTGTTATACCGCTGACAGGTATATTACACTAACAACTGAAAGGCCCTTGATACTGATGTGAACAATGAATCAAACCGAAACTTACAACTTATTGTAATTTTAGATAATATCTTTCAATCTAAGAGACCAAATGACTTTACTTGTACAGAGTACTTTCAAAACTAACCCTTGAGGCTAGAAACATTCAATGTATTGGTGAGTCTCACTTATCAACTATGCAATTTTGTTTATAACATAAGGGGATATGTATGTCAATGATCAACCTCTCTTCAATGGTGAAATACCAGCAATTCCTTTCTGCTGACTCTAGGCTTTAGATGAATCATTAATAGACTCTTGAGCTTCAAATGTAAGATTAACATAACTAGTTCTTCATACTTCAGATACTTTAACTGTTCTATCATGATGGTCTTGTTGAGTCCCGAATTTGCCTCTTGTCCATACACTTTTCCATATCTTTTTCACTCACCTAAACCTCCAAAATTGTCAATATCATGTGCAAAAGGGTATCTAACATGGTTTTTAATTATGTTTTTGTGTTTTCTATTTGATTTAGATTTTGTTCATACAGCTGTGGAAACTTGTCACTTTCACTTGTTCTTTCACTATTCTCACATGACTATTTTGTGGAAATCTATACTCCCTGGAGAATACGAAGAGGGGAAAGCAATACATGGCGAGGCTAAGACTAGCGAGACACAGTTTAAAGTGCTCTAATGGTTCAAGTAAATTCGTCAAAGAAAGCGCGGTCAAAACCATCACGTGGAAGTCAACTATGGAGTTCTATGTCGGCTGGACTCTGTTTCGTGGCATATAAACTTCCATACGGCCGTTTCTAAGCTTGCGGAGGTTAATTGACATCTGTGCAAAGTTCTGGAGTTGAATTCAAGCACCCACCTTCCATAGATCCGTTTTCCAACAGGGCCATACTCCTATATCCGTGGCCTTAGTGGTCTACGTGCTGGCTGCTATCATAAACTTCAGGAGACAGTTACAGTTTATTGCTTTATATAGAGCGTTTGCATACGCATGTAGAGTTAGTTGATAGTTGTTAGTTGATCATAGCTGTTGAGTTGTTAATTGATAGTTGATGTGCGTACTCTGTTATGTAGTGATTACGCTGCCTTGAGCCGTAATACTACCAGTCTGTAATGAACTGCTTCTTAATGTGAAAAGACTATGTTTTCAATTTAATTCGTGTTGAGGATCGTACCAGAGCTGTGTAGAGGGCCCCTGCTCAGCCGAGGTTCTGTGTATTAATGTATATATATTTCATTTCATTTCTTTAAAAAGTCATTGTATCATAATCCATTACATGTTCATATTTCATAGTTGTTTCATTTCTATTCATACATTTCTATAATTTCCATTGCATTCTTGTCTTTCATGTTTTTATGATTGTTAAATCACTGATCAGTTTTCTTGTGCAGGTTTTAGGTAGACAGCCCGGGCATTTTCATAGTATTTTGGCTAATGATATGAGACTAACATTATTCTGCTGCTAGTTTCCTTTTTATAGCATTTGTTTAACTTCAGTCTTGCTTTGTACATTTCAGTTTTGTTTATCTGATTCAGTAGTTAAATTTAAATATATTAAGCTGCTCATAGCGTCTTCAGTTACCTCCGAAAGTCACAGCTGGACTGATGGTGAGGGACTGCATGATGAAATGTGTAGTTTAGTATTAGTTTCTTTTCTGTAAAATTAGATATATTAAGCTGCTAATAGCGTCTTCAGTTACCTCCGAAAGCCACAGCTGGACTGATGGTGAGGGGCTGCATTATGAAATGTGTAGTTTAGTATTAGTTTCTTTTCTGCAAACTTAGATATATTAAATCATGTATGACATCTTCAGTTGCCTCTGAAAGCCACAGCTGGACTGATGGCGAGGGATTGAATTATGTGTGTATGGTTTAGTATTAGTTTACTTTCTGCAAATTAAATAATCAGTTACACAAGTTGTTTATGATTACTTCCGTAAGTCATAGCTGGTCTAATGATGAAGGGTCAGAAAATGAATTGGTGTAATCTGATTTAGATTTATTTCATTGCAATTTTGAATTTCCATAAGCGTAGTTTCTTTTGTGTTCAGTTGGCAGCAAGAATAGTTTAGTTTTCATATTCACTTGTTTCTTGTTTTGATTCATTAGATTAACAGCACTTTCCATTTCAGCAGTTTACTTTCTTTTGTCATTGTAATTCCAATTTGCTTTTGAAGTTTCGAGATTGGAAAATCATTATAGGGGAATATCATTTCCTTGAACAATTATAACCAAGCTTGTTTTTCACTTTAGAATTTCCATTTCACCTTAGAAAGACCATAAACGACAAAAAGATAAGAAAGAGGTTATCTTGCACATATAGTGCGCCGCACTTCATCAGCTTACGATTCCAGGATTGACAATTAAATGCAGCAATTTAGGACACACTAAATTGACCAAACATTTTGGCGCCGTTGCCGGGGAAGTGTAACTAGGTAGCCAATTTCTTAAAAAAAAAAACCATAAAATCATAAAAGAAGGGAAACTTGATAACTTCTTGAAGTATGCTCTCCTCTTGCACCTAGTGTGATCTGGAGGATCAGAAAAGAGAGTTATTGGTTTAGTAATTTCTTAAGTATGCTCTCTTCTTGCACCTAGCGTGATCTGGAAGATCAGAAAGAGAATTATTAGCCCAACTTTAAAAAAAAAAAAAAAGAATAAAAAATGACATGCATAGAGCAAGAGATTCTAGGGGAAGGTTTATAGCTAAAGCCAAGAGTTTGATTTTCACAACTCCATCTTCTTCAAGGCATAGACCAGATTCACCACCATCTACCCCTAGCCTTAAGATTTTTGGAAGTCAAAGAACAGCTGAATTAGAGGATTCTCCTATACCATCTACTAAAACCCACTTAGAAAACAAAGAAACTTTCTCTCATCCTTCCTTGGTAGAAGAACTAGAGGACTATAAGGACTCTAAAAAAACTATCATGGCAGAGGAAGTAATAAATAGAGGTGGAGGTAGAGGAGGAGGAGATAATGAAGATAACAATGGTGAAGGAAATAACGGTAGAAATAGGGACAATTTTCTTGGATTCCCTATAGTTGATGAGGAAACTCATGCAACAATGAAAAATATCTCACCATCTGTTCTCCCTAACTTTTATGGATTGCGAAGTGAGGATCCTGAAACATTTCTGTTTGAGTTTGAAGTTGTGTGCCGAACTTATGACTCTATGGAAGATTCTCAAAAACTCAAACTGTTTCCTTCAACATTGAAGGGATCTGCTTTGAAATGGTTCATGGGATTAGCCACTCAATCTATCAGGACTTGGAATGATATGAAACAAACATTTTTGGATAGATACTTGAACTATTGTATGCCCACCAATCACAAGGATGAGGTATTCAAAATGATGCAAAAAGAAGATGAAAATTTGGAAGACTTAATTGAAAGATTTCAATACAACTTGAAAAGAGCAAAGATGAGCAACTTAGATAATGAAACATTGAAAGCCCTCCTATTAAAAGCCATTAGAGATGAATGGATAGACATTTTAAACATGATGGGGAAAGGAGACATTTCTCAACTCCCATTTCATGATATAACAGAACTATGTATCCAGTTCTCAAGGGGAAGATCTAAAACTGGAAAAGGGCCTAGGGATTCTTCTCTTATTAGGGCTAACAAATCTGCAACTGGATCAGTAAGTAGGGCAGAGATTGGTAATATGCTTGATGAGTTTAAAACTAATATCTTAGGGAGTCTTAGTGAACAACTAGACACCCTTAAAATCCAAAACAAGCAGAAAGCAGAAACAGATGCTTTAGCCATCTTTTGTCCGAAATGTAGAAAGAAACATGCTTTAAGGGAATGTCCCTTGGATGCAAAAGTTGTGAAACATGTATGATTTGCTCAGAAAATCATGAAATCAAGGATTGTCCTTCAATCCCTGGACTCAAAGTTGTTTTTCAAGAAGATCCAAATTCAATAGAATCTCTCTGTTTTGTCGCAAGGAGACCTTGGCAGGGACAACAATCTCAAGGGTTTAATAACCCTATGAATCTTCAAACCCCACCAAATTGGACTCCTTGGCAACAACCTTGGCCCCAACATCAAAATTCATATCGGCCATGGGTACAAGGGATGCAAAATCCTTATGGGAGATTTGCTCAATTTTATCAATATCCTCCATCTTTTCAAAATCAACAATCTCCACAACTTCCAAACCCAAATCCACAACTTTCATTTCCATTTCCACAACAACAACCTTCTCAACAAAATCCAAATCCTCAATTCATGCTCCCATACCAACAAAAGACAAATCAACTTCCAGCTCAGCCATTGCCAAATCCTAACAATAAAAATCCTCAGAATACTTACATGGTAGAAGGACAACAATTTCATACCTATATGATTGTTCCTCTCAACGATGTACAACTCAGATCTGGTAGAGTTTTAGAAAAACCTTCTATAGATATTCAAGAGCAAGATACCTCTGAGGAGGACTCTCTTCAAGTCAATAAGGGTTCTGAGGAAGAATCTCTTTAAAATTCAAAAATTCAAAAAGAAAAAGAAAAGCTAACATCCACAACTCCTATAGTTGAGCAACCTGCATCTTCATCTACACCTCCTTTTCCGGAAAGACTACAAATTGATAAGGGGGTGGAAAAACAAATATTGTTGCCTAACTATGACTTTCTAGATGAATTGAAGAATGTTTGTATCAAGATTCCATTGCTACAAGCCATTCGAGAAATTCCTATTCTAGCAAAAACCATAAAGGAGTTGAGTTTCAAAAGACCAGGAAGGAAACTAAAAGACACAAGAAGAATCCACCTGGTAGGAAAGATTGCAGATATTATGATGGGAAAAATTACCATGCCGAAGTATGTAGATCCAGGAAGTCCAATTGTCAAGACACATATAAATGGGATAGAAATTCCAAACACATTGATTGACTTAGGGGCTGCTATCAACATTATGAGTAGACAGACTATGGAACAGTTAAAACTTCCTAACCTTCCTTTTACACCTACTTTATTGCAACTTGCAGATCGATCGGTTATTAAACCAGATGGTGTATTAGAAGATATTTCAGTCTCCTTAGATTCTTGGGAATATCCAGTAGATTTTATGATTTTGACTCCCAAAAGCAATCTAGGAGGACATCCAATTATCTTAGAAAGACCTTGGCTGGCCACAGCTGATGCTTTTATTAGTTGTAGATCTGGAGACATGTACATTTCTAATGGTAATTCGACAAAGAAATTCAATTTGTATCCTCCTGCAAGAGCAATTACAGAAATAGGAGACAATGAATGGGTCGATGGTGAGAACACTATACAACCTGTCTTTACCATTTCTGAAATTAGTGAGGATAGTCAAATTCTGAACACATTAGAAAATTTTGAGATAACTTCAGAATATGACCCCACACAATTTCAGTTGGAATCTGACATAGAATACTTATCATCAAGACAAATGTCTCTCTACTCTATGGAAGAGTTTGGTAATTCTGCTTTTGAGATTTTTCCAGAAAAGACATTGAATATCAACAAACATCTGGAGAAGTCACAACAAGAAGAATTAACCAGAGTCTTGCAAAAACATTCTACTGCATTTGCATGGGAGTATACTGACATGAAGGGTATTGATCCTAAGACTTGCATCCATCATATCTATATTGAGGAAAATAGTAGACCAATCGGACAACCTCAAAGAAGGATGAATCCAAATCTTAGGGAGATAGTGAAAGAAGAGCTCCAAAAACTTCTCAATGTAAACTTCATTTATCCAATTTCAGATAGCCGATGGGTTTCTCCTTTGGTTATAGTACATAAAAAGAATGGTAAATGGAGAGTATGCATTGATTACAGGGAGTTGAACAAAGCAACTTTGAAGGATCACTTTCCTTTGCCTTTTATTGATCAGGTATTAGATACATTAGCAAGTAAAAAGTACTTTTCATTTTTGGATGGTTTTAGTGGCTATAATCAAATTCAGGTAGCACCTGAAGATCAAGATAAGACCACATTTACTTGTCCATGGGGAACTTTTGCCTACCGAGTGCTTCCTTTTGGGTTATGTAATGCACCGACAACATTCCAAAGAGCAGTACTAGGAATTTTTTCTGATCTAATCCATGATTGTGTAGAGGTTTATATGGATGATTTTACAGTTTATGGTAATTCATTTGAAGAGGCATTAGAGAATTTGGAAAAAGTTCTTATAAGATGTAAAGAAACAAACCTTTCATTAAGCCATGAAAAATGCTTTATGATGTTTACTGAAGGGATTGTTTTAGGACATCATATTTCGGGAGATGGGATTAAGGTTGATAGATCAAAAGTTGAAGTCATCTCCAAGTTACCTATTCCAAATTGTCAAAGAGATGTTAGAAGTTTTCTGGGATTTACTGGTTACTATAGAAGATTTATAGAAAACTTCACTAAAATAGCATCTCCACTCTTCAAATTGCTTACAAAATACTGTGAATTTAAATGGGATCCTGATTGTCAATCGGCTTTTGAAACTTTGAAAACAAGAGTATAGAGCACTATATCTTGAGTTGATGAGTAAAACTTCTTTCCAAATTTCTCTGAGATGTGAATACGACTCTTGGGCTTGTGTTGATTAAATTTAATTCACCATACATTTTATTACACAGTGAAATTTGACTCACGAGTTGAATTATCTTTGTGGTAGAGTTCTTAGCTGTTGTTCTTGCAATTAATAAGTTTAGACATTACATAACAGGCTATGAAACTTTTATTCATACTGACCATTCTGCAATTAGATATTTAATGAACCAACCTGTTACTAATGGCAGAGTGACAAGATGGCTTTTACTTTTGCAAGAATTCAATATTACTGTGTTGGATAGACCAGGAAAACAGAATACAGTAGCTGATTTCTTGTCTAGAATTCAAAATACTAAAGAAGATTCTCCTGTAGAAGATAAGTTTCCTGATGAATATTTGTTTGTAGTAACTATTAAGACCCCTTGGTATGCAGATATTGCTAACTATTTGGTTACAGGGAAACTACCTTCACATTTATTTCCAAGAGAAAAACGAAGAATTATTCAGGAGAGTTCAAAATATTCATGGATTTCTAACGAATTGTTTAAAACAGGGCCAGATCTTGTGATCAGAAGATGTGTCAGGGAAGATGAAATGCCTGATATTCTTAAGGCATGTCATGATGAACCATGCGGCGGACACTTTGCGGACAAAAGGACGGACTATAAAATCCTTTCCTTGGGATATTATTGGCCTTCTCTCTTCAAAGATGCAAAACAATATGTCAAAAGGTGTGATAGCTGCCAAAGAGTAGGGAAACCTACCCTTTCAAATGAACTGCCACTGCAAACACAGGTACTCATTGAACCCTTTGAAAAATGGGCATTAGATTTCATTGGACCAATTAATCCACCATCGAAGCAAAAGAAGTATATATTGGTTTGCACTGATTATGTTACTAAATGGGTAGAAGCTAAAGCATTAGTGTCTTCTACTGAAAATTCAGTTGTTCATTTTCTTTATGAGGATATTTTTACTCGCTTTGGTGTTCCAAGAGAAATTGTAACAGATCAGGGGAGCCAATTCACATCAAAATTGGTGGAGAAGTTGATGGAAGAATACAAAATCAAGCACAGAAGATCTACTCCTTACCATCCACAAGAAAATGGTCAAGTGGAGTCCACAAACAAAGTTCTTGAAAGTATCATCACCAAAACGGTTCATCTACATAGAAGAGATTGGGCAGAAAGGCTTCCAGAAGCCTTGTGGGCCTACAGAACTACATGGAGGAATACAACGGGACATTCTCCCTATGAACTTGTTTATGGGAAAGAAGTCTTGTTCCCCATTGAGTTCCAAGTCAAGACCTTCAAGATAGCAGTTCAGTTGGGAATGGACTTGTCAGAAGCCCAAAAGCATAGAATGGAGCAGTTGAATGAGCTAGATGAGATCAGACAAGAAGCAATTCTAAGAACTGATCTAGTTCAATATCAAAGAACTAAATGGCATGACAAATATATCAAAGAGAAGAAGTTTCAAGAAGGAGATTGGGCATTGTTATTTGACTCCAAGTTTAAAGATTTTCAAGGGAAATTTCGGACTCATTGGCTTGGGCCATATGAGATTGACAAGATCTTTAACAATGGAGCTGTAAGAATCAAGACCATTGATGAGTTTCAAACTCCTCTTATAGTGAATGGCCATAGATTGGAAGTTTATCATAAGCCACTCTCTAAAGAGGATTTTGTCAAGTTGTTTCAAGAAAGTTCTGCAATCAGGCTGGTACAGAAGAATCCTTCTTCTCTACCAAGCTAGCTTTTGTTTTTCAAGTTAAAAAAGAAAAAAGAAAAAAAAATGGTATAAGCCTGAAAACCAATCATTGATTGGAAGTCTTATACAGAAAATATGGGGTGAAAATCAGGGACACCTGACACTCTATATTTTCCAAAAAAAATCTGTTTTTCATTTCATTTCATCTCACCACCCACTCCATTTCATTCCACTTCATTTCATTTCATTTCACTTCATTTCACTTCATTCCACTTCATTTCATCCATTCCATCAATAAAAATCTTTTTATGGCCATTTCCACCTGGTCATTTGTCATTTGTTCATTTCTATTGCAGCCAAGTAATAGCTGTGTCAGTTTCCGCAGCTGACATCTGTTTCCGCAGCTGACTCCAGTTTCCGCAGCCAGAAGCAGATTCCGCAGCTACTACTACTCTGTTTTCAAAAAGAATGTACAGTTAGTTGTTATTTTCATAAATTATGAAATAAAATGCAGGAGAGAGGATAAATGGAACATTCAAGACACTAATGAAGATCAATCAGTTGAAGACCAAAGGCAAAAGCAAGGATTCCAAAGGTATGAATAAAGTTTATTTCAAATAGTATCGAAAAACACATTTTTATATAATTTTAAACTATGAGCTCTACCCATAACGCGCAATGATTATATTGACAGTCTCGTAACCTTCCACGATCTCTATGTTATCCTCTTGCATTTATTCACAAACGGTTTCATTATTGAAATTCCGACTCTCACTCATGTTCAAATATCCCGCCGTAGATAATGATACGTATTTGAGTTGACAAAGGACTCTTACAAGCCGCATAACTTCATAATCATTGTTTGAAACGTGTTCATATTTATGACACAGCCACCAAAAATTCAAAATGCGGCCGAATGCATTATACTTTGTTAACCTCTTTGTCGTGTCTCTGTCGTATTTACAAAACCCCACTCTACTCATTCTCACTCTCTGTTTCATTCCATTCCGTTCCTTTTGCTCACTCTCATTCCCGTATATCCACCCACAGTCTTATTCCATTCTGTTTATGGTGCTCATTTCCGTTTTGTGATAACATCCCCACAGTATTGTGCTAGATTCTGTGTATTCCATCGTTCCATTTCCGCTTAAACCCTCATAGAGGCAAGCCTGTGAAGCACAGAGAAGTAAAAATGGGAAAATTATTAAGGGCAGAGCCGGAAGGATCAAAGTTTGTAGAGGGATTTCCACAAGCAAAAGAGATGCTGAGGAAAGCTAAATGGCTGCGTTTTATTCAAAAATTCAGGGGTTACCACAGAGAAGTTACCAAAGCGTTTGCAAGATCATTTGATGGCTCGGAAGCAGAAGTGGGAGACCTCAAGTTTTTGGTCAATGAAGCATCAATAGCAGCAGCCACAGAGCTTCTTCAGGAAGGAGAACGTTGGTTCAAAAATAAAAGTATCAGTGATGAGGCATGGAGAATAATCCTCCGAAATCAAGGTATGGATATCACTGTTTTCAAAAGAGGAATCCCTGTGCATGCAATAAAAGATGAATGGGCCACTTTACTACTCATTGTTCAGAAATTTATCACATGTGAAGGCCGTTTTGGCTCCATGTACATGTATCATACTAGGCTATTGATGAATTTTCTTGAAAACCAAACTCTCAATCTTCCTTATTTCCTATTCAATAGCTTGAAGAAAATGGCTTTCACTGTGCAAAAACACCTAGGAGATGTAGAGCCTCATTTATATCATCATGGGTTTATAAAAATTCTGATTGAAAAGGAGCTAAAAGAAAGAAAAGATACATGGGAACAATTCCTAGTTAGAAACTTCTTTGAAGAACCTCAGGAAATTCCTGAAGGTAGTTCAATTAGAAGAAGTAGAAGAAAGAAAATAAATGTTGAAATCCAAGTTGCTCCTACACAGGAAATTCCCGCAGCTAGCACAACAAAAAGAAGTAGAAGGAAAAGAACAGTAGATGAAATCCAAGATACTTCTACTACTACTATGAAGAAAACTGATAGGGAAGAAAGATTGGTAAAAAGGAAGAAGAAGGAAATCAAAACTAAGAAGCCAATAATACCAAAAGGGAAAGAAATTATTGAGGCTGTCCATAAAAATCCTTCTTCTGAAGAAGAAGATCACCAAATTCTATCTGAAAGATTAGTTTTTCTTCAAAAACAGTCATCTCTATCCAAGAAGGCAGAGACAGGAAAACAAGAACAAAAGGGTAGTGTACCACAACATGTGAGGAGAAGCAGCAGGCTTAAGGGAAAATTGAGAAAAACACAAATTAAAGGTCCTCATTTCATTGAGTTTTGAACAGAGGCCATGAACAGGTCTCAAGCTGACATGGTCCATTCGGTCGGTTAGTGAAACTGTCCCTTCACTCCCAATCGAGACAATGGCGTACTCCATCTTATTCTCGATAAAAATATTGATGTAAGTTCTAAACGACGATTTTGAACATAATTTCTCCCTTGCAACACTTTAGGAGACGGCCAATGAAAAAGACACGAGGAAGTAGACCCCAAAAGCAATGGGGAGGTATATGACTATATAGAATCCTTGGAGAAAGCGACCACACGAGGCCCAAGTACCTCTTCTATTCAGCCTCATA
This sequence comes from Pinus albicaulis, assembly GCA_034641835.2. Lineage (NCBI taxonomy): Eukaryota > Viridiplantae > Streptophyta > Pinopsida > Pinales > Pinaceae > Pinus > Pinus albicaulis. The sequence continues at coordinate 321,012,745 of CM076578.1, forward strand.
CATTGCAGGATGACTTGGTTCAGTCATTAAAACCGGAGATTTTTGAGCTTGAGCTTTTGAATCGGCATATCAAAAATGAAAATGAAACACTCAAAGAGCAAGGCAAACTGGACAAGATTATCCATGACAATACTCTGTTACATTTGGGTATTTGGCAAAAGAAGAATAAGAAGCTAAAAAGGAAATACCAAAAATTGAGCAGAGCACTTGTGAATATCAAATTCAGGTGCCTCATGAAGAAACCCAGAATGATGGCAGTACCAAAGAAGAAGAGAAGGGGGTTAGATGTGCTGGCTGAAGTATCAAGGCACATGAATTGACAAAGTATCAAAATTTTGGTTGCATGAGGACATGCAACACCTTCACAGTGGGGGTATGTTGAGTCCCGAATTTGCCTCTTTTCCATACACTTTTCCATATCTTTTTCACTCTCCTAAACCTCCAAAATTGTCAATATCATGTGCAAAAGGGTATCTAACATGGTTTTTAATTATGTTTTTGTGTTTTCTATTTGATTTAGATTTTGTTCATACAGCTGCGGAAACTTACCACTTTCCGCAGCTGCTGCAACTTTCCGCAGCTATTTTGTGGAAATCTATGCTACAGGTGTCTACGAAGGAAACGAGCCACATGGGCAGGCTAGGAATGACGAGGACATGGTTCGTGTTCTATTGGTTCAAGTAAATTCGTCAAAGAAAGCCGCGGTCAAAGCCATCCACGTGGAAGTCAACTATGGAGTTCTATGTCGGCTGGACTCTGTTTCGTGGCATATAAACATCCATCCGGCCGTTTCCAAGCTTGCGGAGGTTAATTGACATCTGTGCAAAGTTCTGGAGTTGAATCTTCCATAGATCCGTTTTCCAACATGGCCATATTCCTATATCCGTGGCCTTAGTGGTCTACGTGCTGGCTGCTATCATAAACTTCAGGAGACAGTTACAGTTTATTGTTTTATATAGAGCGTTTGCATACGCACGTAGAGTTAGTTGATCATAGCTGTTGAGTTGTTAATTGATAGTTGATGTGCGTACTATGTTATGTAGTGATTACGCTGCCTTGAGCCGTAATACTACCAGTCTGTAATGAACTGCTTCTTAATGTGAAAAGACTCTGTTTTCAATTTAATTCGTGTTGAAGATCGTACCAGAGCTGTGTAGAGGGCCCCTGCTCAGCCGAGGTTCTGTGTATTAATGTATATATATTTCATTTCATTTCTTTTAAAAGTCATTGTATCATAATCCATTACATGTTCATATTTCATAGTTGCTTCATTTCTGTTCATACATTTCTATAATTTCCATTTCATTCTTGTCTTTCATGTTTTTATGATTGTTAAATCACTGATCAGTTTTCTTGTGCAGGTTTTAGGTAGACAGCCCGGGGCATTTTCATAGTATTTTGGCTAATGATATGAGACTGACATTATTCTGCTGCTAGGTTCCTTTTCATAGCATTTGTTTAACTTCAGTCTTGCTTTGTACATTTCAGTTTTGTTTATCTGATTTAGTAGTTAAATTTAAATATATTAAACTGCTCATAGTGTCTTCGGTTACCTCCGAAAGCCACAGCTGGACTGATGGTGAGGGGCTGCATGATGAAATGTGTAGTTTAGTATTAGTTTCCTTTATGCAAAATTAGATATATTAAGCTGCTCATAGCGTCTTCAGTTACCTCCGAAAGCCACAGCTGGACTGATGGTGAGGGGCTGCATGATGAAATGTGTAGTTTAGTATTAGTTTCTTTTCTGCAAACTTAGATATATTAAATCATGTATGACATCTTCAGTTGCCTCCGAAAGCCACAGCTGGACTGATGGCGAGGGATTGAATTATGTGTGTATGGTTTAGTATTAGTTTACTTTCTGCAAATTAAATAATCAGTTACACAAATTGTTTATGATTACTTCCGCAAGTCATAGCTGGTCTAATGATGAAGGGTCAGAAAATGAATTGATGTAATCTGATTTAGATTTATTTCATTGCAATTTTGAATTTCCATAAGCGTAGTTTCTTTTGTGTTCAGTTGGCAACAAGAATAGTTTAGTTTTCATGTTCACTAGTTTTTTGTTTTGATTCATTAGATTAGCAGCACTTTTCATTTCAGCAGTACACTTTTACTTTCTTTCAAGTCTTGTCATTGTAATTTCAATTTGCTTTTAAAGTTTCAAGATTGGTAAATCATATAGGGGAAATCACTTCCTTGAATAAATATAACCAAGCTTGCTTTTCACTTTAGAATTTTCATTTTACCTTAGAAAGACCACAAACGACAAAAAGTTAAGAAAGAGGTTATCTTGCACATATAGTGCGCCGCACTTCATCAGCTTACGATTCCCGGATTGACAATTAAATGCAGCAATTTAGGAAACACTAAATTGACCAAACAGTCTTCAGCAAAACATCTTCAAGTTGTTTAATTGAAATCTCAACAAACAAACTTCACACAATTTTATGAATGATCTTAAGAAAGAGGCCTTGAAGATATATCTGTACTAACTTCAGGAAGGCATGCAATTATATATAAAAATAGATATTACTTCAATTCTCAATATAATACTTCAAGTGTAAATAGGATAATGATCCTTTAGCACTATTACTGACCTTTTCATGCTTTAGTAATGCAGATAATGCTGGGAATACTACCTTGATGTACTTCTGCCATAATACTCTGATCCCGAGGACCCATACCATACCACTGCTCCACTGATGACACTTTGTATTCTGCTGATAGGCAAGCTGCTTGTTCCAAATACCAATTGATACTACTTTAATAAACCATGCAGTAATTTCACTTTAGCTCGCACATACACCGATAGTTAATACAACCTTCATAATTTCTATTATTGATCTCTCCACTGTTCTCAACAACAATCATAAAAATACTAAATCTGATCCTGGCATCATTAAACTTTTTCTTATTATATCATTTAGGTTTAAAGGAATGTCACTGCATATTCCTTTCTAGGACTGCTCCAGAATAATTGCTGCTCTATATACAATTCAACTGTTCTAAACATAATGATCTCCGTGGAGACATCTTCAATTTATTTACTTGGAATCTACAAGGGCAGACCACTCATAGTTTTATCACTCATTTAACTACTTCCCTCCGAGGGGACCTTATATAGATGAAATATGTAATGATATAATGATGATAAGTATTTCTCTCACTCATCCTTCTTAAATTTGTTTCGTTGTTAACTTTTGTAGTGTGATACACAGTGTGATCATCCTCTATGGATATTTTCAATTCTAAAGCTTAAAACATAATTTTTGTGATTTTAACCATTCATCACTTAGTGTGTTGTTGTCTTCTTAGTTTATATGTTCATGGTTGATGTTCCTTCTACCACCATGGCTTCTTGCTGCCTTCTCTCCTTCCATCAATTTGTTGGCTATTGAATACTTCAGGTATCCTTATTCCTCTATAGTTTTCTATCCAAGGAATTTTCCTTTCCCTTCCTGAAATTTTAGATGTTCTTATTCCAAGGAGCTCTTCTTAGACTACTTTTATGGGGACTATTTATGAAATGCTCTCCCCTTGGGATGTTGCTTCTTATATGTTACTGGTTGGATATTTGTGTTTCTTCCTAGAGCAGCTCCCCCTGAGACTATGATGGATTCATTATGTTATTGAGGTAACAGGCTCCCCCTTTCTCTTTTCCTTCCATACTTTATTGAGGTTCTTCATAATGTCTTCACTTCTTTTTTATTCACAGTTTTGTCTGATTTGATTGGATTCCATCATCTGTCTAGAGTTTTTTAATGTATATGGCAACGTACAATATTTTTCTTTGTGACCAAGCTTATGGAATGAATAACATATTATTTTACCTAAGAAAGGCTAAGTTGGTGTATGGCATTTTGTTCCCATTTTTTAACACAATTTACATTCAACATATTTATGTCCAAATTTATTGCATGAAAAAAAGTAGCCATGGAAATGATTTGTGTACCTAGTGATAGATTGTCTTCTCCATTTTTTTTCTTGAGGTAGTCCTTTCATTGGTTGTATCTTTAGTTGGTTGGATTTGATTTTATTTGTCTTACAATATGCTGCAATATGTCTAGGTTTGTGGCTGGAAAAACAAGTGATACTTCTCATAGGAGGAAAGAATCTCCTTTAACATCTTCCGAATTTATTCAATTCATATTCAAGGGTGCATGAGCCTTTTTTAGCTGATTGTTTCTTCATTTAATTCTTTTTAATTTGAGGTTGCTACTTGTTTTTTTTTACTTCATTGCAAATCATGTTCTTGTTGGCTTCTACTTCTGTAAGAATATTTTGAGTTTCTTCATTATCCTTCACATGTTTTACAAAGATGATATTCTTGTTATCTTCTACCTTGGACTTACTGGTTTCTCCTTCATAGCTTATCCCCACCTTTATGAGAGTAGATATTTGAGAATTTAGTATTTTTTCCAACTGTTCAGAGCTTTTCATTCGTGGAGTGTTCATAGATAATTCCCTTTGGGCATTTTCTAGTTTCTTTCTCAGGCATACTACTTCTTCTTCCAATTTCTCTTGCTCCTGATTTTTATCTTTAATTTGCTTTAGCAGAATGTCTTCCACCTTCTTCGCTTCTTCAAGTTCTACTTTCAACTGAATGAGGTTTTCTGAATTTTTTTCTTCCTTTACATATTTCAGGAGAATGTCTTTCTATTTTCTTCACTTGAGTTTATGTCTGTCTATTTCCTCTAGGGCACTCTTTAGCTCCCCCTCAAGATCTACCTCACCTTCTTCCTCATCTTCCAGAAGGAACCTTCAGGCTCTTCCTTGGCCATCAACACAAATTCAGAGGTTCCTTCTTCATTTGAGGATTCATCAGTGCTTTCAGATGCATTTCTATCTTACTGAGCATAAAATGATTTTCTATTAAATCTCTTCCCTTTCTGCCAGTTATTTATTTTGTTTTTCTTTGTCTCTTGTGGCTGGTTCTATGTTTTCTTATGAGTAAATTTAGATTCATAGTGTCCCGCTCTTCCACAGTTAAAGAACTTAAATGGAATTTTACCTTTGTGTTTACTCGTGCCTTTATCCAATCTTTTGAAAAATTTGGGCTCTTCTTCATCTGAGCATGAACATGCATCTTCCTTCTCTTTTATGCACTTGTCTACCTTAAAGGCTTACTCCCTCACATATGACTTCCCCTTTGGAAGTCTCATCTCATAGCCGTCAATTTTCCAAGCAATTGGTTCATGTCAGTGTTTCCCAATTTGTTGTTTCTTCTATCGCAGAAACCTTAGGGTTCAACCTGGATGGTAAATATCTCAATATCTTTTTTACAATTGCACATAACTTAATGGTTTCTCCTAGAGCTTTCATGTTATTCACAACTTCTGCAATCTTTAAGAAGAAACTGGCTGCATCTTCATCTTCATTCATTTTTACATTTTCAAACTGAGCTCTATAGGCTTGTAGTTTGGCCATCTTCACCTTTTTATCTCCCCCATGGATATTTTCTAAAGTATCCCAGATATCTTTGGCAGTCTCGCTCTGCATTACTTTGATAAATTATGTTTCACATAGACCATTCAAGAGTGCATTCATTGTTTTTGCATTAACTATGAAATCTTGTTTGGCTTCTTTCTCTGTGTCAGTATCCTTTGGAGCATATCCTATTTCCACAACAGCCCAAACTTCTATTCCTAGAGACATTATGTACGTCCTCATTCTTATTTTCTAGAAGGCATAGTTTGTGCCAATAAAATAAGGGGCTTTATTTGTTGAGCATCCTTCTAGGCTAGCCATCTTGGGGACCTAGGATCTCCTTCCAGTTGTTAAACTGCTACAAAAGGAACTAGCTCTGATACCAATTGTTGAACCCTTGGTTAAACTGAGAGGGGGCGGGGGGGGGGGGGGGGGTTGAATAAGTTTAATACATTCATGGAATTTTAAAACTTTCCTTTAAACTTATTTACACCTTCATTTCATGATCAACTTATTATATAATGAAACAACAGTCTTAATATGTGAGAAACAATTATTAAGCATATTAAATACAAAACATCAACACATAATAATAATGCACATGGACAACAGATATAAGTGGAAACCCCTAAGGGAGAAAACCACATCTTATTATTGTTGTGATGCAAAGGCAAGCTCCAACTCCCTCTCACCAATGATTTTCTATAGGCTCCAAACTACAGGAGGCTACTACCTCAAATTCTGCAAGCTACAACTTGCAAGGAAGCTCCAAATCCCATCTATTTTCTGCAGGCTACAACCCATAGGAGGCTCCTACCTCAACCAGCTCCAATTGGACATTTATCAAGCTAAAAATTGAAACAGAAGCACCAAATCCCATGTATTTTCTGTAGGCTACAACCCACAGGAGGCTCCTACCTCAACCAGCTACAACTGGACATCTATCAAGATACAACTTGATATGGAAGCACCAACTTCCACACTACAATAAAATCATATGTTGATTTACCTAGATATCAACTCTTTTTTTCTCCTTCTTCACTGCTGCCTTTTCAACCTTCATATCTGCTTCATATCAGCTCTTGATATGCACAACATCTCTATCAATCCTCTCTTATTCTTTAACTCTCCAACCTTCTGCAACTTTCTTATATTCTTCTGCTCTCTTCCATTCTGCAGCTTTCTAATCTCTCCTACACTCTTCAAATTTGCCATACCCTCTCTCTTTCCTCCTCTGTTTTCGTAACTTCTGCACATTGATATTACTTGTTTTATACAAATACCTTCATGATTTTTTGCATTCTATATGGGAATATAAAGTGAACAGGCACGACTCTTTCCTTTCACCCATTCATTTCCTCACTCAGCATATTTAGGATGTTACAATAATATATACAATGATTACAGTATCAAATGGAGTTTTTCTTTGCCTACAGAGACTTGCCTTTGCATCACAAACAATATAAAATAAATAATATGTTTACAGCTACAATTAATTATTTTACTCAGCCCCTTCAGTTTCTAAGCTTTGTTGTGAGTTTGTCCTCTTTTTCTTGCTGCCATTTTGTCTTTTTTGTTTCTGCAGTTATATTTCTACTGTGTTGCATAACTTCCCTTTTTTCCCAACTCGACCCATGCAGTTGCACCGTTCTTTACAAGGTCGGGTCCTTTTACTTTCCCGAGCCTTTACTTGTTGTGTTCAGACTTTTCTTTTGTTACCCGAGTCTTTTCTTCTGTGTTCAGCCTTTTTGTTTGCCTTACTGCCACAACCCCGTTTTTCACGAGCTCCTGGTCCTTTTTTATGCGTTCATGTCTTTCCTTTGTGACCTGTGGGGTATGGCCCACATAACTCCCTTTATACACGCAGCAGAGTCCAATTTTGGCATTTGTTCCACATACATATGTTAGCGATCAAAAAACGCATATTAACATACATACGTTTAGCAATCAACCTCGCGTATTAACATACATACTTTTAGCAATCAAACAACACGCACATAACATACATGGACCAGGGGTTATCAGGTCCCACTATACCTTGAACCAATCACATCTCATCGCAAATACTTGCCCACAAGTTTCCCATTCTACCGATAACGATAATCAATAAAACATGCGATCTACGATATTGTGTAGTGTTTCCACGTTCCCTTCTCCACTTCGCATTGCATACAACATAACTTACCGTGTGAAATTTAAACGCTAAACTCTACCATTTGCGATGTGCGAACATGCGCAGTTCTGACACGTGGCTCCTCCATTTCGCATCGCAAACAACCTAACTTACCATATAATGCCTTAACGCTAAAATTTAAACGTTGTAATGTGCGATATTGCTTCCAGGCCGCTGGAATATCTACCGTTGGCTTGTCCTGGATCCAACGATCCATGCAATGTCCCCTCTGATTCACTTTGCATCACAAACTAATAATATTAACTTGCGAAATCTCTTAACCGGTACTCCTATTTTCTGCGATGAGTGAAAAACACTGTGGTTGCAATATACTTTATCACCGTTGATCGGTGATGGATCTACGGTCCCCTTCGAGTTTGCAAATCCAATTGGACTTCGATTCTTAACACATAAACATTGTAATTCCCAGTTTGCAATGTGTGGTTTCATTCTCCGCCCGACACGTGTCCACATATCTGCCGTTAATATTAAATCTTTAGTTCTGCAATTCAATCCTGACCATCCTCTCATAATTCCTTGGAATTATTCTAAGAGTTCTCTTTTTATTTTATTTTTGTTCTTCATACTATCGACGCTCTGTAACTACAGTTCCTCCACATTGTTCCTCTCGAGTCTTCATTTGTTGCCTTTGTTGTCTCAACTGCCTCTGCTTCTTTGTTGCCTCTCCTATCTCTGCTTCTTTGTCGCCTCTACTCCTTTTCTGCCTTGCTTCTTAGATGCATTTGCTGCCTTTGCTACATTTTCTACCTCTCTGCTTCATTCGCTATCTGTGATGTCTCTGCTTCTTTGTTGCCTCTGCTGCATCTTCTCCTTATCTGCATTTCTTCTTAGTTGCATTCGCTGCCTCTATGATTTTGCTGCTTCTCTGCTACCTTTGTTGCCTTTGGTTCCTTTGCTGCCTCTGGTGCCTTTGTTGCCTCTCTGCTGCCTTTGCATTACTTTTGGTTCTGGTGCTGCTCCTTTGTTCTCCTTTGCCATTAATGACAATATTTCCAAAATTTCTTCCTAATGGGGGAGAAATGATCTAGGTGGATATTGGTGGCAACCCACCTATTCCACTTGGGGCCCCACCATTTTTTCTTTCAGTTTTTCGTTCCTTAATTATAGCACAACTTACTATTTTTAGGATTTTTTTTTGGGTCCTAAAATTTCGGAGTCGTTTTGAGGCCCTAAACGACATTTTTTGGGGAAACTGGGAGAAAAATGTGTTCATGGACCAATGTTTCTCACATAAAAATTTGTATTCCTCAGATAGATCTTTCTAACAAGGTATGGTGCGTGTCAAATGGAGATCGCATGCCAAAGTTACGTCCTCAAAAAGTTGATGTACCAATTTACCCAAACCGGGCCCATAGTTTTGGCGCTTTATCTCCTAGGGTTAGGCTTTTGGATGTTTAGGGTTTTCCATTGTTTATAAAAAATAAATAGGCCCTAGAGCATCATTTTAACACAGTTTAGAGGCCTATAGCCACCACATATCTTCTCAAAGATAAGCTACCAGCGCCCTAGCTAGTTATTTCCATTGTGTGTAAAAAAATTTCAGTTCTTTGATATTAATGAAATGAAGTATTATTTCCTCTGCATCTTTGTATTTATGGTTATATGTGTATTCTTTTGCATTCCTGCATAAATCCTGATTATTCGAGTGGTTAAAAAATTACTGACCACAACCCCTGTATTAAAGGTCGTTGATCCAAACAAGGAATTTGAAATTTGGACTAATGATTGCAAAGAAGGAGTGGGAGATGTATTGAAAAAAGACAGAAAAGTTGTGGCTTATGAGTCTAGGAAGCTGAAAGATCATGAAAAATGATATTTCTCATATGATCTAAAGTTGAATGCAGTAGTGAACACATTGAAGGTATGGAGGCACTACCTATTGGGAAAACGATTAGTATTAAAAAACAGATCACAGTAGTTTGACCAGTTATTTTAAACAAACTGACTTGAATGCTCATCAAGCCATGTGGAATGCATTCTTAAGTGAATTTTATTTTGAAATTCAGCATGTTAAGGGAAAAGAAAATCGTGTTGTTGATGCTTTAAGTAGAAAATTACACTACACGTATGAAATCTATTTTAACCAGGTGGAATTTAAGTTCCAAGAACAAGTGAAGGAGGTTGCGTAACATGATCTTGAATATCAGTTTCTATGGAAGAAAACGCAACAAGAAGATTTAAAGAAAGGAAATAAAATAGAGTCCAAGACCAACAAAGAAAAAATGTTGACATTTCAATGGAAAATCTACATTCCTAGTCGAATGAGTTTAAAGGAACTAATCTTAGATGAATATCATCGAAGTTCTTATTCTGGACATCCTCATTACCAGAAAATGTTAACAGAAATCAGGAAAGACTACTTTTGGTTGGGAATGTGTAAAAATATTGCTGAATATTTGACTAAATGTTTGGAATGTCAAAAGGTCAAGGTGGAACATCAACACTCGGTAGGGTTTTTGCAACCTATTCCCGTGTCGGAATGGAAGTGGGAAGTTATATCGTTAGATTTTATTACAGGCCTACAAAAAAAAAAGCAACAAAATGACTCAATAATGGTGGTAGTTGATTGATTGAGCAAGGCAACTCACTTTATTCCAATAAAGTCAAATTATAAAACCATACAGATTGTTGATATCTTTATGAGGGAAGTGTTTAGATTACATGGCATATCGAAAAAAATTATCTCAGACAGAGATGTAAAGTTCACCTCTACTTTTTGGAAGGCCCTGTTCACCGGTCTAGGCACACAAATTCAATTTAGTACTGCGTACCATCCACAAACATATGGGTAGACAGAACGAGTGAATCAAATTTTGGAAGACATGTTGCAGATGTATGTAATGCAGCAACCTATGAAGTGAGAAGATTATTTACACCTCATAGAATTTGATTACAATAACAGATACCAAGAATCCCTCAAGATGAGTACCTTTGAAGCATTATATGGTAGGCAATGTAAAACACCCATTCATTGGAGTATCCCAGAGACCAAGCTAATGCTTGGGCCTGAAATGTTGGCTGAGATGGAGTAAGAAGTGAAGAAGATCTGAAAAAATTTAAAAGTTTCCTAGGATCGACAGAAAGTGTAGGAGGATAGGAAGAGGACCTACTAGGAATTTGAAGTGGGTGATCATGTTTATGTGAGAATTAGACCCAAGAAGAGCACCTTAAGGTGGATTACTTGTGCCAAGTTCCCCCCCCCCGGTTCTATGGACCTTTCCAAATCTTGGAAAGAGTGGGACCAATGGCCTATCACCTAGCTTTACCAGGACACATTCAGGTGCACAATGTGTTTCATGTGTCCATATTGAAAAGATATGTGCATGGCCCAAAACACAAAATACATTGGTAGAACATTCATGTAGGATTGAATTGGATGCTAAGGGTCCTAAGAAGATAATTAGTACTTTGACTAATTCAATTTTTTTCTGGTTGCAAGTCGAACTGGATGACGAGTTTCTAGTAGAACCTCAGTGTATTCTTGAGCAGAGAGAAATAATGCTCCGTTGGCAAGCCATCACCCAAGTTAAAGTTTAGTGGAAGCACTTTGGGCCGGAGGAGGCTACTTGGGAAGATAAAATATTTGCACGAGAGGCCTATCTTGACTTATTCACTGGAATGGAGTAAAACACCGAGGACGGTGTTTAGCTTGAGTGGGGGAAGATGTAACACCTACATTTGATTTGTTATGATGTTTTAATTGATACGTTTGACTTGTTTAAGTTAAATTGGCTTAATAAGTATGTTAAGAAAATTATGAATAAAAGTTTAATTCTTCTTTTCTATATAAAGATTAATTATGGAGTGGTTTCCATAAACTAATGGTTAAGTTTCCAAGATACCAAAGTGGTTAGATTAAAAGAAATTATTTGACAGCTAACTTTCCTTTGGGAATAAAAAGAAAACCCTGATGAGGAAAAGGGGTTATGTGCAAAAGGAAAAAGACAACAAGAAGGCTGAAAGGTGGGAGTGTCCAGAGCTAGTTGGAGCCAATGGAACACTGTTAAATCTCGATAATTGGAGAAGAGACTGGACGATGGTCATGAGGTCTCTCTCTAGAGAAACTGCTAAATAATATTACTCTGGCTAGGAGAACGACGGGAGCAGAGGATGTAATAGCCTCTCTCATGTTTGGGAGGATACCATCAGCCCTATTCATTTGAAGTAGGTATTATAAACCCGAAAGGAATAGAATTAAGAGTTCCTTTGTTTTTATAAGTACTTTAATTCTGGAAAGAATCTTTGTATGTTGTAAGGATAGAATTCGGTAATTCTATTATGAATTGTTTAATAGCATTTTACATGTTTAGAGTAGAATATTTAAATTCTTGAAAACTATAAACTTCTCTAGTTCTATATTGAATTGCTCCAGTTCTAAAAATTGTACCCCTAATTGTAGAGGAAGGTCTATATGATTGAAATTGAACAATTTAGAGATTTAGTTTGAAATTTCTGCAATGAAGGAAATGAACGATGAAACAGTTAGTTTCATCTGAGTAAAACTCTAGACATGGCAGTCTGCCGTGAAGAGGGATAAATGTACATGGACTGAGGGTTGGGAAGAAAACCCTCTTTTATTTATAGATGGTCTGGACATCTAGGGAAGGGACTTATTAAAAATAAAGAAAAAAGGAAATTAGTGAATGTAAAAGATGGACTGTAGAAGTGTTATTTACAGTACAAGACGAAACAAAACAAAATAGCTTAAATTTACAGTGTCATATATTATCATTAAAGTAAAAGAATAAAACTTGGTAGAGAATAATATGTATTGAAAACATAACAACTTTCCTAAAGGAATAGCTTGGAAAGAAAATAAAATTATAACAACTGTAAGATATCTCTGGAAAAGATTTTAATCTAAAATTGCATATAAGAATATAATAATTAAAATAGAATATACAGAAAAACCCCAAATGGTGTGAACCATGCTATAAATTCAGGAAGTAAGCATGAAAACCATACATTACCCTCGATGGGTGATTTTAGAATTATATTGCAGTGACATGGTAAGACAAAGAGTATTTATTCTATTAATAAATTTACAAAAAACTGTAGATAGAGTTTATATAGTCGAATTAATACTTAAACATTATAGAGGGCCGAAACAAAATTAAGTACTCACTGTAAGTTTTAAATAAAATATGAATTGTCCTCTGAGGACAAGAATGGGGTTTGAAACCCTCCTTTACCAAAAACATATGTAAAGTTATAGCAGAAGTTTTTCTTGAGAAAGTTTGGGGGAGCAGAATAAATCCAATCCCATCGTCAGTGGGGTAGCTAAAACAGCTTGAGTTTCTTAGTTTGACAAATACTCATTCATAGCAAGGAATTTCCTGAGGAGATGTGCGATCTTTCTTTCCTACAATTTTTTGATCTTTCTTGGTGTACATAGCTATAATTGTTGTCGTCTAAGATTGGAGAGCTTCAAAATATAAAGTATCTTAATTTGAGGGGTTGTTCCACTTTCATGGTGATTCCACATGAAATCTCCCAACTTACTTTATTAAGCACACTAGACTTAAGCGAAGTTGAGTTAAGTGTGGGAGGCATAGAATCAGAAGCAAGAACCATTTTTAGGTTGAAGGGTTTCACAAATATAAGGAAGCCGAGAGTAGATGTGGGAGGGGGAAGTAAAGTGGCAGAGGGGATAATGGGAACATGGTTAGAGATGATGCAATTATCCTTGGAATTCTATGGCACTGATCTTCCTTGGGACATGAAGGAGATGAGGAAGCTTCAAACTTTTGACTTGAATTACTATAAGGGGCCAAGTCTACTGGACTACGCTTGTAACTTCCAAAATCTTCAAAACATATCATTTATTATTTGTTACCGTCTACGGGAGCTCTCTCTGTCGAAACAATTTCCAAACCTAAAGTGTCTAACCTTAAACTATTGTGATGGTTTGAAATAGTTAGGAATAGGGAATTCAGGAAGGGTAAGCTAATTTTTAATGTTAGAGAAATTAGTTCTCTACAGGTTACTCAATTTAGAAAGCATTGTGGGACCATCATCAAATGAAAATGTGTGGAATGAAATTACGCTACCCAGCGTGCGTATCTTGAAGATACTTCAATGTCCAAAATTGAAAATATTTCTAGTGGGAATGGAGAGGTTAGTCAACTTGACTACCATATTTGGTGAACCACAATGGTGGAACTAAATAATTTGGGAAGATGATGCCATGAAAGCACACCTTCAAAAGTTATTTCAGAGATGTTATGATTAATTTATTTTAGTATTGTAACAAACTGTCTAAAAAATATAATATAAATATTTACGCCAGAGGCGTTCTCTTTGTTGGCTTGGGGTGTTCAAGCACTATTCACCCTAGCCAATAAGAGAGTTTTAATTTCGTCCTTCTAGCCTATCTAAATTGGACATGTGGTTTTTTCTAATTGGTCTAATTTCTATTCATTTCTCTCTCCCGGGAACCTGCTTGCAATTTACGCTACCCTGCTTGTAGTTTCACTATACACGCCAACTATAACACTATAAACACTAGCTATAAATGCTAAAACCTGCATGTACTTCCACAGCAAGGACGATGATGACACAGGTGAGAAAATTTGGATTTATCTGTCAAAATTTGTGTGTATATGTCCTTAATTTCATGGTCATTTACTATTCATCTGTCAGCTTACTTTCTAGCCACGTTTTGTCCACTGACAGATTACTTTCTGCCCACGTTTTGTCCACTTACTTTATGTTTCTCAAGCTATGCCCCCGTCCTTGTTTCTCAAGCTATGCCCCTATCCTTCTTCGTTCCACAATTGGTAGCATCAACTAATAGATTTCAAGGTATGCTGCATGTGATGCTCAGTGTCCAGTCCCAGCAACTGATAGATTTCAGGGTATGCTGTATGTGATGCTCACTGTCATGTCTCGAAGGGCCCCTGGGGAGATGACCGACGAGGAACGTTTTGTAGCAGAAAATAATATGTTTGTGGATGAGTCGGTGACTTTTTGCTGCAGAAAATGATATGTTTGTGGATGAGCCAGTGGGTAATGAGGGTTATGAGGAGATGTTGACAAAGGAGGAGAAATAATAGCTAGAGAAAGCTATGAGCATGGGGAATTTAGAGGCCATCGAAGAGGAGGGGGCGATATTATATGGCCATGTGGACCGGGATGAATGCCATGAGAATGGCGGGTTGTCGCTCTAAGCATGGGGAATTCAAAGGCCATCGAAGAGGAGGGGGCGATATTCTCTAGCCCTGTGGATCGGGATGAATGCCATCAGAATGGCACAACCTCCGCCACTTCCTTTAAATGCTTCTGCTTCAGATTCTAGCAGTTCCTTCCAATGCTCTACTTTAGATTCCAGCAGTTCAGCTCCAAATAACGGGAGGAGGAACCGGGTAGAGGCAGCGGCAAAGGAACAACATGAGCGCCTTTCAAGAACATGAAGATGGGCTGCTTCTGGTGACTGACATGTTTGTGCCAATTGTAATGCTTCTGAATATAAGGGAGGCACTCACGAAAAGAGAAAACAAAAACAACATATTCAACAGCATTTTCGAGGGTTTAATCGCTGATGGAAATAATTTTCCTTAATGTTAAAGTCATTCAGTGCTCTTAATGCCCATTTTTTTATGAACAACACACCCTAAAGGTCATGCAATAAAAATTAGAGCAAAAATCATTGATACCATTTTCCTTGAGATTCAAACTCCTTAGGATAACAAAACAAAACAAACCTGAAATAGGAACTCCTGGAAAGGATCAGCCTGTGTAATTTAAAGGTTGTGCCCATTGATTCAATCACTATATCGGAAAAATATCCTCCATTCCACCCGTCAACTTGAATGTGCTGGAAGAGCGAGGCCAGATTGATATTCGTGGCCCTTATTTATTCAACACTCCCACACTCCGGCATACTCATCGAAAAAGCATTCACATCCCCCATTTTTCCCGCCTGGATGCCCAAAGATATAGACCATCCAGACACAATTACGCTCAATCCTGGGCCTGAAACCTCCATCAAAATTACACTCAATCTCGGGTTTACTGTTATTTGTGAATACCACTATCAATATAAAAATCCCAATGTAGCAAAACCAGAATTATCGAAAAATAGAAAAAACTACTTATATTCTTCACATGAATCTGTGTAGTTTCCCTTGTGGATTCCTGCTATGCTACAATACAGTTACAGTAATGTGTGTCGAGAAGTATTTGACGCTTCGTAGGTTTGATATGATAGACAAATAAGCATGAATTCGACCACTTGGTATGAATCTTCCACGTGTAAAAACTAAACCCCTTGTCTGTCCTCACCAGTTCACTCTCCCTTTAAACTATTAATTGCCTCGTGTATGTCTCTTACTTCACGATTGTCTTTATAGCACATGCAAAATTATATATAAATATCCCAGTTTTATGAATGGTATATTATTATATTGGTTTTTCTTCTCCATGGCTATTCATGGCAGGCCATTCACCAACAATGAGTTCAATTTGCACACATGGACATCTCATTACTGACTGGAAAGTCATTGGCACCTCCCTACTTTATGAAGTTGTAGTGGAATTTTATCAATATTTTATTCATATATTCTTTTTTAAAAAAGATTAATTTCAGAATATATATTTGCTAATTAAATTTAGTTTGGATATTTGAAAATTATTAATTAAAATTCTATATAATGGAGAAAAAAATATTATTCTTTATCGAATTTTTTTCATTTATTTTTAAAATATTATATAAAATAAAAGTTTAAAAATAATTTTATAATTAAATATGAAATTATCACTATTGAATAGATTAATTCGTTTTTTATTTCCCAATAATTAAGAGTAAGAGTAAGCCAAATAATACACTCTAAATATTAAATTATTATTATTCTTATATATGAATGGAATAAAAGCTTTAAAATGTTTGTATTTATTAAGTGTGTTAAAAAATATATTTAAAAATATTAAAAGATGGTTGTTTTTCTCTTGCTTGGGAGAAAAAAAAAACTAGAGAACACTAACAACATATCCTAACCAACATACAGACATGTTTTTGTTTCTCCAATCATATAAAATAAAACATCAATTTTAATTAATATTTAATATTTAATAATTGATAAAAAAAATTGGAATTCAATTTTCAAATTAATCATCGCTCATAATTAATACTTAATATTTTTAATTTCTATAGATATTCAATCCTTTACTTTCGTTAATATAATTTATCAATAATAAATATAATAAATGATCAAATTTATTTGATAATTAATACTTTTACATCATTGTTATTTTGTGGTACAAGAAAAATATATTTCCACTACATATCTATAAAATTATAAGCAGTAGCTACCAAATTTTACCATGTATACTCCTTATGGAACGACACGAGCGCACTGATAGTGTCTAAATCGAACAATTAACTTTTTATCTCAATAAGCGGATGTTCAACTTAGACGGATTCTCTTGCTCCAACTCTATGGGAGGTTCGATTGTTCTGGAGATCCATTGATCAGTCTTTTTAATATAATAGTCAATGATGAACCTGGAAAATATGGTAGCAAATGACCTTTCTTATACTAACGGATGCCCAAAAGACTCTTTAAAAATCACTTCTAACTCAATGATATATACTGAAACTGATATATAAACACCATATTATGTTGCAGAAGCAAATCATATGATGCAGTTGGTTCAGTTCTTTAATTAGGGTTTCAGTCTATATTTAGAAATCTTCTCCAAAGCTGTCAGGAATAGGGTTTACAAATTAATAAATGAAAACTCGGGGTCCCTCTTGTCTATGCCCCAGTGCAGCCCGCACTAAGGAGAGCCGCTACTCTTCCTCATTCTCCCGCCAAATCCCTCTCTACAACACAACCAAATTTATGGAGAAATAGAGGTGTTAACCAGCAGAAACTTTTCTTGATAAATAGAGGTGTTAACCATTGCTTGATAAATTGTCTTTACACAATGAAAAAATGTTCTTTAATTTCAATGGAATTTCACATACAATAGCCAAATTTGGCAAGAGATGCTTCTGAGCCTAGTAGCCAAATTTGAGACATGCTTATGAGCCTATTGTTATATTCGAATGAGCATCATCTCTTTCTCAAGTTTTTTTTTCCCAAATTAATTTTCTTTCTCATTATTGGCAAGGAGCTCCATGATTTTTTTTATTTGATCTAATTTTTGAGGGAGTTCATGAATCCATTATGTATGATTCTTGAGTACAAAGGGTTTCCCTTCCTTCATTTTCTCTCTTCATATTTGTCATTTGTTGATTCGTATCCCACCTTCGTACTTTCTCCACTTCTCAAATGTCATATAGTAAAGAATAGTATGAGAAGGGAGCACGAAGAGGAAGGATACCAGCATTACTATGCCATTACTCGGACAATTGTGTTAGTGTTACTTTATGTTAATGTAACTTTCTTTTTAAATTTAACTTCCTATTACATTCTTTAAAAGATATATAAAACTAAAATTTCCATATATTTCAGTTAATTATTATTTTTGACATTCCCCACTCCCCGGCGTTACTTTGCACCTCTCGATGCAAATTCTAGTTATTTCATTGACATACTTGAAGCCATTTTCATTATGGCATTTTGTTTCCTTTTTAGTTTATTCTGGATGACTCTTTGCACTTTATATCATCAGTGATTTTGTTGAAATTTATAAGTTTTATTAAAATACTTAATATGTATTAATAAATTATATTTGATTGTAAGTAAATATTTAATAAGTATTAATGAATTATATTAAATTTTAATTAAATTAGTATAGATCTATCTTAAGTACAGATTTAATTCTAATGGAAAGAGATTAAATTTCTTCACCAACAAACTTTTTAATAGTGCAAAATACAATGTGTAAATTTTCATTTTTTAAACTCTATTTTTGAATTACATAACTTCTAAGTGAAAAAAATCTTGTTGGATTTGGGGAAAAAAGATCAAATTGTAAAACACTAAGACTAATTTAACCATTTTAACCATAAAAACTTGTTTTTTTATTAGTTTTATACAATATATACATAATATTTTTTAAACAAAATATAATATACACATAGTTGACATTAAAATATTTTACATAGAACACAATAAAATGGTTTTTTTTATTAATATATTTTTAAATATACATCAATATTAATTTGTATTACAATACATTTTTTTAACATTTTTTTTTACTTCTAATTACTTTAGAAGAAATTATATTACATTATTATGTGAACATTGCTTTTCTATTTAGAGAATAATTTTATTTTATTTTAAGAGGGACAATGAGGACAAACATACTTATATATCACCCCCATATACAAGGTTGTAGAAACATACTTACACATAGCCCTCATATATTGGGTTGTAGAAATGTACTTACACATAGGCCTCATATATTGGATTGTAGAATGAGCCTCTAGACTCAATAATATATTTATTATTAATTCTTGTATTATAAATAATAAGCAAATTACACAATAATTTTTTTTGGATTATTTTATTGAAATAAAAATTATAGAGAATATTTCTCCTCCTAAAAAAACTTATTAAATTGAAATTTATGGTATTAAAAAAATAAAAATAAAAAGAATGTATATTTGAGTTAAACATCTTTAATATTTAAATATAATTTATTTTTAAAACTATGTTAAAGTATTTTTCAAAATTAAAAATTTAAAGTATATTCAAACATATGTAAATTAATAATAAAGTGAAGATAATGAAACTTCACATTATTCTCATTCTAACACATATATATGATTTATACCCTACACATTTTCAATTTTGGATTAACCAATTAAATTTAATTTTAATGTGACAATTTATTTTTTTAATTTTAATATTTCATTCAAAAAGTTGTTAAATTAATTTCATATTAAAAGATTCTTTATGATTAGAAATATTTCTTATTGTGGCCCAAAATTTCACAATTCCAAATATATGATTATGTAACTGCTCATGAAATGTTAGGTATGGCCAAAAAAAACCACCCCACTAATTATACACCAGTTAATGATATTTGATGGATATATTATTATAGATACACAGAGATTAGAAGGGTCTCTAATGGCTATTAAGAACCATGTTAAAAAAGATATTTGAGGTTTTATTCCAAAATGATATGAGGCAAATCATTTCATTAGTTTGATGTTCTTCCATAATAGCATCTTGTGGTAGTTTGTTGTTCTATCATAATGGCATCTTGTGGATTGTCTTAAAGTACATTTAATTAATCGATGTTTGCAGGATGATAACTATAGGTTGTATTTCCTCAAAATGGAAATTTTGAGTTTTCTCGCTGTCACTAATGTCATTATCCTCAAAGGACCTTGCATTTCTTGCTTTAAAAGGTGATTAGTCATCTACCTATTGATGTAAGATCTATCGATTTCATTATAAATTTATTGAGAAAATAATTTGGTGTACTGTAATCTCGGCCTACAAGAGGATTACGATGACACACTTTTTTCCTTTAAGTATTATTAACATGGGTTAATAATCTAAATTATGGTCATATATGAGTGAGAGTGTTTTTTTTTTTTTTTTTTTTTTAGCAGTGACTAAATTTGCAATTATGTCTAATGAACCATCTCATGTTTCAATATTAAATGGTGATAATTTTGAGGACAAGAATGAGAACACTTTCATTACAGTAAGGTGCATGGAATTAGATTTATCATTCCATGAGAATGAACCACCCATACATACAAAATTTAGTACACCAACAGAGAGGACCTTATATGAATGGTGGGAGCAATCTAATCGTTTAAGTTTAATGTTTTTAAATTTGACAAGAAGAAAAGACACATCATGAAAGAGTGTTTCAAATATAAATCTTAGCTTGAAAAGAAAGGTAATCTCATTTATTCAATGTGTTATAAATATAATATGGTTGATATTTTTCGTAATGCATAGTGGATTGACTTCGGTTCTATAATCCATATTTGCAATACAATGAAGGGTTTAATCAACCAAAAGAAACCAACAGAAAGTGAATATTTCATCAATTCAAGAAACAAGATGAGTGCACATGTGGAATCAGTTGGGACCTTCAAACTCATCATGAAATATGTCTTTGATTTAAATATTGAAAGGACATTTTATATTCCTTCTATCTTGAAGAATATTATTTCAATCTCTAGACTTGTCCCCATGATTTTAGTTTCAAATTTATTCATTATACTTTTAGTCTTACCAAAGACACACTCATTGTTGGAGATGGAAAAATTTGTGATCATTTTTATAGACTCCATTTAATCCTTTATTTTGATTCCAATTTATTTTACCTTCAATGGGAATTTTGACATTAAGCATATATTATGAATGAAAAATCCTCCATGCTTTAGCATGGGATATTGAGTGTTAGGTCCCTATAATACTGGTGTAGCCCCATATTTTTATTGGTGTGACCCATAGAAGTCCACTATTGTTATTGTTGTGCCCTTAGATTATTATTGTTATGTAGGCCTTGATTATATTGTGTTTGTTATGCAACCAGCTCACAAAATAGAAGAAAAGATAGATCAACGACTTAAAAATTATCCTCTTTGAGAGCGAAACCTCTTTTACATTAAATAAACGAACAATTCTTGGATGATTCAAATGACAAAACCTATTTTCTACACATAGGAGTCTAAGGGGTCACAATATAATCAGATTCGACGTAACAATAATAATGTAAGGGAAAAAAATAAAAATAGTGGGCTTCTATGGGGCACAATAATAAAAATATGGGGACTACATGGGCACAAAAATAACAATAAGGGAGCTACACTAACAATAACAATAAGGGGATACACTAATATTATAGGGACATAACATGCTCTTCTCCTTCAAAAAAATATTGTCCTCAACGCTTGAGTAGTTATGGATTCTTTTGTATAAAATTCTCATCCTCCAATGTGGAATATTCAACAGGTAAGTTCTTCCACTTGATGAGATACTTTGAAATTGAACAATTTCATAGCTGTCGAGTTCTTGCTTTCATGACAGCTTCAGGTTCCAATATGATTTTTCCTTCCTCATAAAGTTCTGGAAATATTGTTTTAACTGGGAGCTTGTCACCTATAACCTTCTTAAAGCATGAAACATGGAAAACTGGGTGCACTCGAGAATGTGCAGGAAGCTCCAATTTGTATGCCATATTACCAATATTTTGTAACACCTTGTAAGGACCATAATACTTCGGCAATAATTTATTATCCTTCTTAGCTTGTTTGAGGGACATTTTTTTATATGGTTGTAGCCATAAAAACACTCAATCACCTACATCAAAACTTCTTTCATTGTGATGTTGATATACCTATTGTTTCATTTGATTATACACCAAAGTGAGGTTATCCTTTAAGAGTCAGAGAACACGTTGTTGATGCTCGATGTGATCTTCCACTGCTTGAACCTTAGAATTTTCTCTTAAATATGATGTGATGGACGGTGGATGGTATCCAAAAAGTGCCATAGATGGGGTCATTTTTTTTGTAGTATGGAAAGAAGTGTTATACCACCATTCAGCCAGAGGTAAATACTTGACCTATTGTGCATGTTTATTAGATACAAAGAACGAAGATACCTTTCCAAATATTTGTTCACTATCTCAGTTTTTCCATCATACTGAGGATGATAAAATGAGTTATGAGCTAATTGAGTACCCAGACAAGAAAATAATTTCGTCCTAAAATTTCTAGTGAAAATGGGATCTTTGTCACTTATAATAATATTTGGGTTTCCATGTAGCTTTGAATTATTTCCATAAATGCAGTAACAACTGTACTGGATTTAATTGAATGAGATAATGCACAAAAGTGTGCATACTTGGTAATTCTATCAACTACCACCATGATGACACTCTTTCCTTCAGACTTGGGTAAAATTTTGATAAAATTCATTGAAACCTACTCCCAATGTTGACTTGGAATGGATAAGGGTTGTAACAAACCCAGGGTCTTAATTGTATCAAATTTATTTTGTTGGAAAACCAAACATTCTGCCACAAACTTTTGAATATCAGATTTAAGGTCATCCCAAAAAAATGCCTTCTTAACCCTATGGTAAGTTTTTAAAAATCATGAGTGCCCTCCTAAGGGAGAGTTGTGAAATTCTGGAAGAATATTTTGTTTCAGTTAGGAATTATTACAAAATTACAAGCAATCTTTGTACCATAATGAATCATTTTTCCAGCTAAATCCCTCATATGTACTGGGATCTTGCTACAACATTTGAATGAGTGCCCACAATTCTTCGTCATTCTTCCATTCATCCCTTACTTCAGTTATCCAACCTAGTTGGGTAATAGAAATGGAAAAAATAAATGCTTCCACATCCTCATCCTTTCTTAAGAGTGCATCTGCAACAACATTTTTATTCCCTTTTTTGTATATTATTTCAAAGTCATAACCCAACATCTTTGTGACCCATTTTTTCTTCTCTTTTGAATATAATATTTTTTCTAAAAAGTATTTAAGACTATCATGATCCGTTTTTACCTTTAAGTGTCTTCCCATTAGGTACAGTTGCCATTTCTTAAGTGCATGTAGTATTTCCAACATTTCCTTCTCATAAATAGGTTTGTGTAAATACTTTCCTTTGATTGGACTACTTTCAAAATCAATGGGTCCTCCTTCTTGCATTAAAAAATCACCAATTCCATTTCCCGAGGCATCACATTCCACAATAAATGCTTTGTGAAGTTTGGCATACCTAAGACTGGTGTTGGTACATTGTCTCTTTAAGATATTTAAAGGCCTTAGTTGCTTCTGGAGTCCAATAAAATGCATCTTTCTTCATTAATGTTATTAGAGGTGTTGTTATTATCCCATAATTCTTAAAAAACTTGCGATAATACCCTGTCAACCTGAGAAATACTCGCAAATGTTTTATGGTTGTGGGAATTTTCCGTTCCTTAATGAATTTAATTTTTTTAGGGTCTACATTAACACCCTCATGAGATACAATATGACCCAGATATTCCACCTCCTGTACTCCAAAGAAACATTTGTTTTTTTCATATAATTGTTTCTCCTCCAATAGTTTGAGCACCTTGTCAACATGATGAACATGATTCTTCCAAGACTTGTTGTAGATTAGTATATTATCAATAAATAATAACATAATTTTTCTAAGGAAGGGTTTTAAAATGGAATTCATCAAACCTTGAAATGTAGAAGGTGCATTGGTAAGGCAAAAAGGCATGACCAAAAAATCATAATGACCCTCATGAGTTCTAAATGTTATTTTTGGAATGTCTCAGTATTCATTATTATTTGATGATATTCTGATCAAAGATCCAACTTGGTGAAGTAAATTTCTCCATGTAATTCATCAATGATAGGAATGGGAAAATTATATTTAATAGTGAGGTTGTTGAGCTCCCTATAATCTGGACACATGCACCATGATCCACCCTTCTTGTGAACCAATAATAATGGAGTAGAGAAATAAAGTTGACTAGGTTGAATTATACAAACCTCTAGCATTTCTACAACCATATGTTCAATTTCACTCTTTTGGGCATAGGGATATATGTAAGGCATGATGTTTGGAGGAACACTTCCTAGAATCAAATGAATAGCATGATCATGATCACGAATACATGGGAGGCCTTTTGGAGTCTCAATTACCTTGGAATGATTGTCCAAGAATTTTTGGAGATCCAAAGAAATAGATGATTTCAATGTTTGAACCTCTAGTGAGAATAATTGTGCAATTACACCCCAGTGTTATTTCTTCAGAAGTTTTTTTGTGTCATTAGAGTTGATTATCTTTCCTAGTTTCCCTAAGATACCCCTTTATTGAGCTTCCTTTCCTTCCCAAAGAAATATCAAGAAAAGTTTTTGAAAATTAGATGTTGTAGTACCCAAAGATTTTAACCATTGGACTCCTAGTACAACATGTAGAAATTATATGCACTAAGCATGCATATGTCCTAGATTCACCTGATCTCACACTATTTAACTTTATGCAAGATACTTAATCATTCCACTTGTTAATCTTTTGCAAAAAAAAATTAATTGCACACACATGTAAAGCATAAATAAAAATAATCACACATAACACAATTGTTTTTAACCGGGAAAGCCTACAGCTGAAAACCCCAACTATATATTATGTATCATGGAATCATATGAAAATCCTCATACAAATATTATCAAGCTCTCAGTACAGTACGATCGTCATACACTAATCAGGAACAATCTTTCAAATCCATGCACCGATCTCTGCCTCCTGCTAGCTTGCCTCCACTATGCAATCCCTACTGAATAATAGCTCTGAATGAATTCGAATTACTCTTGCCTTGACTGCGCACTCCTCATTGGCAACTCCAATGTGTGTGTGATGCAATCAAAAGATAGTCTATCTTTCCCTTTCACCTATCTCTCCACTGGGTCTCCATTGAAACTGTCATGCACTGTAGTTAACTATTGTATTGTTCAGTTGATTAATGAGTTATTATTTGTGAATTAATTAACTAATTAATTCACTCCACTCTCACTAGTGTATCAATCAGTTAGAATAGATACAACTAGCTTAACTGAGTCTAACTGAGTTAAACTGAATACAACTCCATAACTACTTCTTCCAACTGTGTCATAACTCTGCCACTTGAGTTCTAACTGAGTCCTCCATGCATTAGCTCCAGTAAACCCTTGGGAATTGCATAATTCCCTCAGTCCACTGATGTGCCACATCTGTGCACTAAAACAAAGTGCTCCAAGAGAATAAGTTGATGTTTAGTGTCTGATTATTATTAAGAGCTAATAATAATCGACATGCATCTATTTTTAGATCAGCGATCTATAAATAGACTTCGCCCAATATTATAAAAATAGAATTTCATCTATTTTTCCAACTTGATCAACCATCCACAAATAGCATCCTGCAACTTCTAAAATATTATCACCATGTCTAAAAAATAGACAGTCTAGAAATAGACTTGTGCCAAAAATAGCCTACAGGCCCACTTAGTGAAGGCGACTCTTTTCACTATGCTCATTATCTTGTTGAATCTCAACACTCCCTCTCAACAGGATATGGATTATCCTTCACCCCGATCCTGCCTCTATGGTATTTGAATTTTCTCCTGGTGAGTGCCTTCGTCAGAATATCTGCATCCTGATCCTCCGTAGGAATGTACTAAAGCAACATGATCTTCCGCTACACACAATCTCTGATATGATGATATCGAATATCAATATGTTTATATCTATCATGAAACATAGGATTAACCGAGAGTTTAATGCAACTCCGATTATCACAATGTATCATTATGGGATCTAAATGTGAACCAAACAAACCAACCAGGATCTTCCTCATCCAGATAGCCTCACATGCAACTTGACTTGCTGCCATGTATTCTGCTTCCGCTGAACTGAGTGCCACGGATCTTTGTTTCCTGTTGTACCAAGAAATTGTCGTAGATCTGATACTGCAAATCCCTCCTGATGTGATCTTTCTGTCTGTTGGGCTTCTTGCCCAATCTACATCCGTGAAGCCATACAACTTCACCTCATCCATCTGTCTATACCATAAACCATACTGATATGTGCCCCTGAGATATCTCAGGACATGCTTGCCTGCCTTCCAAAAGAGCTTGGTAGGCTTAACCATCGCTTGTGAAAGCTGGTTCACCGCATAGCATATGTCTAGTCTTGTATTGACTAAATACATGAGCGAACCCACCAACTGTCGATAAACAGTGGCATCCACTACCTCTGCCGATGTAGCATCCTCTTTCTTCCAATTTCCTAAAAGAGGAGTGTTGATAGGCTTGCAGCCTTGCATGTGAAACTTCTCCAGTATCTCCCAGGCATACTTGCCTTGAGACACAAACAATTCACCTTCCCACTGCCATATTTCCAATCCAAGGAAATAATGAAGGAGGCCCAAATCCTTCATCTCAGACTCCTTTGCAAGATCTGCCTTGCATGAGTGTATCAACTGCTCATCACCTGTTAGTATTAAATCATCAACATAAAGTACAATGATTAAAAGCTTACCCTCCACCACAATCTGGTACAGGTTTTCATCCACCTACTCTTGGTGAAGCCAAGTCCAGTGAAATAGTTGTCAATCCGAGTGTACCAAGCACGGGGTGCTTGTTTCAACCCATACAACGCTCTTTTGAGCCTGCACACATGTGACTCGCTGCTGAAGATCTCAAATACTTCAGGCTACTCAATTTAAACATCTTCCTCAATGATCCCATTAAGGAACGTAGTCTTCACATCCATCTGATGAATGTGCCAACCCATCTGGGTTAAGAGAGTAAGGATGGTCCGTATGGAAGAATACCATGCGACAGGTGCAAAGGTTTCTTCATAGTCAATCCCCTCAATCTGTGAGAAGCCCTGGGCAACAAATCTTGCCTTATACTTCTCGACACTTCCATCAACAGCTTGCTTTACCTTGTAGATCCATCTTGATCCTACAACTGATTTTCCCACCGGCCTTGGAACAATCTCCCAAGCACTATTTATGACAATGGAGTCATACTCCTCCACCATGGCATCTACCCATGTGGGCTCCTGCACTGCTTCTTCGAAAGAAGATGGCTCTGTCACGATACACTTGCTCATAAGAGCCATGTATCCAGTAAATCGGTCAGGTGACTGTCTCTGTCTGCACTGTGATGTAGGGACTCCTACATTATGTGCCGCATCAAGCTTCAGTCTCTCAGCTTCTGTGGTACGCTTTCTGCCTTGTCTGATTTTTGGTTCTACATGAGTGGACTCCTCCACTCCGTGAATCTCCTCTTGTGGCTGATCCACATCCAGAGGCTCATATTTGGGAATAAGAAGTTCCTCCTCCACATGCAAGTGTAGCTCCCTCTCAAGCGACAACTTCATGGCTTTCACCCCATTGAATTTTATATCCCGTCACACAACAGTCATCCGACTGTCTAGAAAATACACACGATAGTTATGGGGTGTTTCTGTGTACCCAAAAAATATCCCAACTTCTGCAGTTGGCTCCAGCTTCTTCCTGGCGTCCTTTGTCACATGAATGTAAACAGGTGAGCCAAAAATTTTCAATGAGAAATATCAGGCTTCTTACCAGTAAAAGCTTCTTTGGGTGTACTCATGCCAAGTACTCTATGAGGACAACGGTTTTGTACATAAACCACAGTGTTGCATGCTTCCGCCCACAAGTGCATCGGTAGGCCCTGGTCATGCAGCACCCACGATCGTTTTGTTCTTTCTCTCCGCGACCCCATTCTGTTGTGGGTTATGAGGCACTATGAGTTCTCTTCGAATTCATTCTCTACTACAGAAGTATTTGAATTCGACCGAGATGTATTCACCACCATTATCGCTCCATAGAGCTTTCACTTGCTTCCCCGACTCCTTCTCCACCAATGCCTTGAACTCACAGAACTTTGAGAACGTTTCACTCTTCTTCTGCATGAAGAAGATCCAGCATCTACGAGAATATTCATCAACATATATAACATAATACCTGTGTTTTTTTGTTGAAGCAACCGAGAAAGGTCCACACACATCTGTGTGAATTCTCTCCAGGATCACTGACACACAGTTCTCCTTCTCATGAAAGGTGGTCTTCACAAACTTACCCATAGTACATCCCTTGCACTGATATGACTGTGCAAGAGTACCCTTTGGAAGTCCAGTATAAATTTTCTGCAAAATCTTCAAAGCGACATGGTGAAGATGGACCAATCTCCTATGCCATGTAATGTTCCAAATGGGGAAAAATAGGCTCAGTAGGGAATATCTTAAGATATTCCACTATGGAATCAAAACAATATGGAATCACACCAATAGATCTAAACCATAGATAGACTAGTAGGGCATTTATTGGTTGCATCACCTCTAAAGAGAGGGTGAAAACCAGAGGCTTCCTGGCCTGTTCCAGACTCTATCTATAGAATATTGGTGAAACATAGAAAGTGTGGGAATGAAAAAATCCTCTTGGATTTTTCTTCCCTTTGGAACCTTAGATCTACAGATCTAAATAATTTATCCAAAGAGAATCAAAAACCAAACAAGTGAGAAGCGGGAAATTCCACTCTCAGGAAAATCTGCAATACGCTCAAGGAGGACGCTGTATAAGCAAGCCAGTGTTAAAATAACATAGAAAAGGGCTGGGTTCCCTTATTTTAGGCTGTTTGGGACCTCCATGCAGAGTTTCAACAAAAAAAAAAGGTTTAGAGGGCTTAAACAGATCTCCCACAATCAACACTAGCTTAAAATCAGCTAAAGGAGAGGGCTGAGTTAATAGAGAAACCTTCCTTTAGGAATTGTGCAGTTTCTGCTAGGAGTCACTGGAAATCAGCCATGAAACTAATATTATATTATGGAAGCAATAAATCATATCCATAATGAAGTTCCCTTGTATAAGCATTGAATTTACATGAAGCAAGAGTAAGAATCCTTTAGAAATTATAGAAATAACACATGGAAAAGCTGCAGAAAGGCTTGACAACGTTTTATATGAGGAGCTTTAGATGCTGTAGGTTTAAAATCAGATCTAAAACTGATATATGACTAAAACATCAGATCCATACCAGATCTGGAAACTACTCAGCCTTTTTAACAAGATCCCCTTGGGGTTTTATCAAAAGATTGCATAATAAAGTGTAGATCTAGATTTTAATACAATGAACTGTAGAAATCTTCACAGATTTCTGAAGATGGCTTTCATTACATTAGATATCATATCTGAACATGAATAGATCAAAAAGCTACTTTAAAAATCTTCAAAGTGAGAGGCAAGCCTCAATCACCAAGAAGCAAGTACAATGAGAAATCTAGACAACAGTGAAACATGTACATGAAAATAATGCAGTTCATGGAAGGGAATATGCAGTAGCTGGAATGAACTGATACAACAGATACAAATTACAGATCTGAAATCAAAAATGAGAGTGAGATCCTCTTCTGGGTGGTCACAAGACACCCTCCCTGAGAGAAATCTCCTCTAAACAACTAGATCTTGTAGATCTAGTTCACCCACTTGCTGCAACTCACAAGAAGCTACAAAACCCTCAACAGGACCAATGCTGCTATAGAGATGAAGCCTGGCCTCAATGCCGGATAGTGGAGAGATACATCCCAATCTCCTCCAAAGAGCCACTCCATGGAAGGAGAGAGGACTCCTAAACAGTAAATCCTCTTCCCTTAGGCTAAACAGCCAAGAGAATAGAGTTGCTGCATCAACTTCTCAAAACTCTTCAACAACGTTTGCTTGCCGCCTCTCCTTATTTTTATAACATGAGGGCTTGCCAAAACCCTAATCCACATTCTTCAACTTATCCTCTTTCACACAAGAGATCCTCTTCTAGAAGTACGTTGTGCTTGATGGATAAGCTTCCCTCCAAATTGCACTATAGGTGGGGCCAAGTTTGATCCATTCAAATGAATTTCCCCTTTTCACACTTAGGGGTGTTTAATATAATAGCCCAGATTTGTCCCCTTTCACATTGGGCATGTATTTATTCTTAACTTAGGAGTTTAATAAACCTCCTTCACATACTTTTATTAATGAATAAAGCAAACTGATAATAAAATGAAATATTCCCATGAGCTGCAAAAATTGGGAATATTACAGTCTCCCCCGAAAAAATGTTGCTTGCCCTCAAGCAACTCTTATTGTAGATGCAAGCCATCTATTCCCTCCAAATGGCATCCACATAAGGAAGGCTTCCTCCATTTTCTGCAATAGGTTATGTATGTTTGGCTCCAAAGTTGTCTTCTACCCATGCATGAGATGACTTCCAACTGTGAGGTTAGATGTCTTCTTCTTGCCATGAAGCACAAGATGAAAAATACATGATGTCCAACACCAACACACACACATGTGAGACATAAAGTTAGGTAGCTCCTGCCATAAAGGAGGAGCTTCATCATGCAGAACATTCCTCCATCCCATGTTTGTGAACTTGAATAAGCATTGCTATGCCTCCATTCTTAGCCCTGTTGGCCTTGTTGGATCCAAACTCCATCATTTCAACGTTATGCAAAGAAGAAGGGAAGGAGTAACATGGGTAAACAAAATATGTCAAGCCATATTCTCCCAAAATCAACCACTTGAGAAAGGCCCTTCGCTGCCATCCTCCATCTCCTCCATGTAAGATGGACAAGCCATGCTTCCCAAAAGATGATGTGCATGCCTTTCTTTGCTGCAAGTTATCTTTGATACATAAGGCATGAACCAGAAATTTATGAGTCATGGGGTGGTCACCATACTCATTCCAAAGCATCAAAGAAACAAGGGATCTTGCTGTCCTCTTTCCCCCTCATGTGCATCATGAAACCAAGCCATGCTAATGGACATATGATATGTCATCATCCCAATACAGAGTACCATCATCAATGCACATCTTGAGATGATCATGCCAAATTTCTCACCATGAAAAACAGATAGACATAGGAGATGTCATGTGGTGGCCATACCTTCTCAAGTGAAACAAAATTGTACATGCCTTCTCTTGCTGCAACATAACATTGAAATCCAAGGCATGATTCAGAAAATAATGAGCTATTGGGTAGCAACCACACTCACCCAAAAGCATCCATAGCAACAAGGAATTTGCAGCCTTCTTGCCTCATCAACATGTGGATCTTGGAGCAACAACACAATGATGAACATGTAGAATGCCTCATCAACATAGTACAAGCAAGCTCCTCATATCACATCATGTGGGAGTCATCCCTCCTCCCAAGCCAAATTTCATGCATGAAATATACCTCCAACAGAAATGCATGTGGGCATATGAGACATACTTCAAGCATAGGTGAATACATGGACATAAGATTTAAATTGTGATGTCCAACTCTCCTTCTAACAATCACATCATCCATGCTTCCTCTTCATAAAATCTACTAATGATGTACCAAGCATGAGATAAGAGAATGAGAATCCTTAGGTAGAGATCATGCTTACCCCAAGGCAACCAGCACTACCATGCCTCCTTATACATTTCATAACTGCTCTTCAAGGCATAAATCAGAAAAATAGGTGCCTTTGGAGAGTGATAGGAGTCTCACAAGGGCAACCAGTGTAACCAAGCATGCTGGTCCATATATGTCTACAAGTGATCATGTGACCCCTTGCTCACCATCCTCATCCACTCACTCAAATATGGAATTTGAGTGATGTGCTGCATAATCATGGCATTCTCCAATTGCAGAATACCATCTCCTTTAACCCACTGAAGAAATTTGCATCTCATGGAATACTGAAATGCACCTCTATTATGATCTCTTAGTGAGACCTTCTTCTCATGTATGGTCTCCAAAAACCAATGAAGCGTTGAATCTGTAAAACCTCCAACATGCTCCAAGAATGATGAAGCCTCTTTGTCACAGTCACTAAGTGACAGTGCTGTAGATTTGCAAAGTGATGCATGTAATGTCTCAAAGCAAGTGTCATTCCTGATCTCACAATTAGCCATTGAACATAGGATAGTACTAATCCCCTTTCTTGAGACCCTACATATCAACCCAAGAGATTGAATGCAGCTCAACAATGATGCATAGGGATAGCTTCACGTCTCATCCTTGATTAGATCAAGGGTCCTTTGCGCTGTGACATGTCTTTGCTCCAAATCAGCACTTTGATCTAACCCATGGCTTTGCATAGATCTTGAAATAATATGTGCTAAAATCTTATGCATACCTTGGATCAACTGATGTGGGAACCTCTTGATAGAACACAATAGTTCCTCCATCTGGATCAATGATGCCTCCAACTGTCGATAAGAATGATGGCCTCCTTTCTTCAAGTATACCAGCGCTGGAATATTTCTTCTCCTCCTCCTCATGCATCTCCTGATTCATGCATGGGACCCCATATGATAAGAACTCAAGACTACCTTGCAAAGATGCAAGTGCCTTTTCTCTAGATGCAAGCTCCTTAGCAGTAGGTAGTGAAATTGGAGATGTCTTGCCCAAAGTGACAAGATTGACATTCTCCCTTGTTTCCTTGGGAATTGTCTCTTTGTAGCTCATCTTCTTCCTATCTTCCTCAAACTCCTTTATATTTTCTTCAATACTCTTCAATGTTTGAAAAAGAAGCAATGAGATCTCTTCTTCAGTCATTCTCCTTGCCTGGTGATGACATGAAGTGTATAGTTCTTCCTCTTCAACTCGAAACCCTTTAGGAGTTTCCTTGCATCTCTTTCCTTCATTGCTATACCTCTCACATTCTTCAAATAAAGTGGTCATAGTAGATCTATGAGGAGATATTGGATCCTCTGGTCTTCTACTTTGCTGATAGGAAGTGTTAGGGCTTCCTTCTTCTTCTGGAAATCTCGTGCAGCTCTTACTGCAACTTACTTCTTCTCGAAACCCTCTAGGAGTCTCGGTGCCTCTTCTTTCTCTCTTTTGATTGACCTCTTGGGAGAGGCCCTTCTTAGATCTGAAAAAGGATGAGAATAATATCATCTACTCCATCAATCTGATGTTTTCTTCTGCCCTTTGATTCACTGGTAGCTTGATCTCACAAGCTGTGCCAGAGATCATGCTCTGATACCACTGTAATGTTCCAAATGGGAAAAAATAGGCTTAGTAGGGAATATCTTAAGATATTCCACTATGGAATCATAACAATATGGAATCACACCAATAGATCTAAACTAGAGATAGACTGGTAGGGCATTTACTGGTTGCATTACCTCTAAAGAGAGGGTGAAAACCAGAGGCTTCCTGGCCCATTCCAGACTCTGGCTATAGAAGATTTGTGAAACATAGCAAGTGTGGGAATGAAAAGCTCCTCTTGGAGTTTTTTACCCTTGGGAACCTTAGATCTATAGATCTAAATAATGGATTCAAAGAGAATAAAAAACCAAACAAGTGAGAAGGGGGAAATTCCACTCTCAGGAAAATCTGCAATAGGCTCAAGGAGGATGTTGTATAAGAAAGCCAGTGTTAAAATAACACAGACCAGGGCTGGGTTCCCTTATTTTAGGCTATGTGGGACCTCCATGTAGAATTTCAGCAAAAAAAATGGGTTTAGATGGCTTAAACAGATCTCCCACAATCAACACTAGCTGAAAATCAGCTAAAGGAGAGAGCTGAGTTAATAGAGAAACCCTCCTTCAGGAATTGCACAGTTTCTACTAGGAGTCACTTGAAATCAGCCATGGAAATCATATTACAGTATGGCAGCAATAAATCAGATCCATAATTAAGTTCCCTTGTAGAAGCATTGAATTTACATGAAGCAAGAGCAAGAATCCTTCAGAAATTATAGCAATAACACATGGAAAAGCTGCAAAAAGACTTGACAGCGTTTTATATGAGGAGCTTCAGCTGCTGTAGGTTAAAACTTAGATATACAATTGATATATGACTAAAACATCAGATCCATACCAGATCTGGAAACTACTCATCCTTCTTAACAAGATCCCCTTAGGGTTTTATCAAAAGATTACATAATAAAGTGTAGATCTAGCTTTTAATACACTGAACTGCAGAAAACTTCAGATATTTCTGAAGATGGCTCTCATTACATTAGATATCAGATCTGAACATGAATAGATCAGCAAGCTACTTTACAAATCTTCAAAGTGAGAGGCAAGCCTCAATCACTAGGAAGCAAGTACAGTGAGAAATCTAGACAACAGTGAAACATATACATGAAAATAACACAGTTCATGGAAGGGACTACGTAGTAGTTGGAATTAACTGATACAACAGATAAAAATTACAGATATGAAATCAAAATTAGAGTGAGATCCTCTTCTGGGTGGTCATAAGACACCCTCCCTGAGATAAATCTCCTCTAAACAACTAGATCTTGCAGATCTAGTTCACCCACTTGCTGCAACTCACAAGTAGCTACAAAACCCTCAACAGGACCAGCGTTGCTATAGAGATGAAGCTTGGCCTCAATGCCAGATAGTGGAGAGATACATCTCAATCTCCTCCAAAGAGCTACTCCATGGAAGGAGAGAGGATTCTTAAACAGGAAATCCTCTTCCCTTAGGCTAAACAGACAAGAGAATAGAGTTGCTGCAGCAACTTCTCAAAATTATTCAACAACCTTTGCTTGCTGCCTCTCCTTCTTTTTATAACATGAGGGCTTTCCAATACCCTAATCCACCTTCTTCAAATTATCCTCTTTAACACAAGAGATCCTCTTCTAGAAGTACGTTGTGCTTGATGGATAAGCTTCCCTCCAAATTGCACTATAGGTGGGGCCAAGTTTGACCCATTCAAATGAATTTCCCCTTTTCACACTTAGGGGTGTTTAATATAATAGCTCAAAATTTTCCCCTTTCATATTGGGCATGTATTTATTCTTAACTTAGGAGTTTAATAAACCTCCTTCACATACTTTTATTCATGAATAAAGCAAAATGATAATAAAATGCAATATTCCCATGAGCTACAAAAATTAGGAATATTACATGCCATAATTCGCCCTCATCTCGGCTTACCACTTCTTCTGCTTTGCCCACCATTGCAGCGCAACCATCTACCTCCAGCTTGTAGAGATTCTTAATTCGAACCCCTATCTTCTTGGTTTGACCCGTTTTTTTATGTCGAAGGAAGGCTTTTCCCTCACTGAAAACAACATCATAACCTCTGTCTTCCAACATTACGACCGAGACCAAGTTCTTCTTCAGACTTGGAACATGCATAAAATTCTTCAACAAGAATGGATTACCAAAATCCCTCTCAAAGGTAATGGTCCCAATGCCAGTCGCACTGCACCGACCATCGTCGCCCATCTCTATATGCATCTGGAGGTCCTTCTCCTCCAAGTCACTAAACAACTCTTTGTCTCCTATCATATGGAAAGACGCACCACTATCAAGATACCACACCGATCCCATACAGCTTGAAAACAAGCATGTGATCAAGGAGAAATCAAGTTCAAATTGTGAGGCTAAGGCCTCTCCAGCTGCAGATCTAGCAGCCTTCTTGTTCTTGTTCTTCGGTGGACAGTTATTAGCGAAATGTCCATGTTCGTGACAGTGAAAACACTTCACTTTGGAAAAATCATGCTTCTTGCCTTTAGCATCGGATTTTGAATGATTTTTCTTCCCCTTCCCTTTCCTTGATTTGGTAGTCAAAGAACAATTATCTTCATCTTCATTCTTCGATGATGATCCATCCTTGGTACCTCACCTTATCTCCTCCTGCACAATATCCGACCAAAGTCACTCTCATCCCGGTAGTTTCTCCCATCCATTGACAGAGTCTTCATAGCTATGCCAACTCTTCAAAAGCCCAAGGAGAGCCAAGCTCACCAAGTCTTCATCATCAACAATAACCCACACACTTCTCAGTTCATCCTTGCAGTGGACAAAATTCATGAGGTGTTTTGGAATACTGTTGCCTTTCTCCATTTTTATTTTTATGAGCTTGTCTTTAAGCACCAACTTCCTCTGGTCACTTCTGCTTTGGAACAAGTCTATCAAAGCCTTCCACATTAAGAATGGAGTGGATTTCCAATGAAGGCTGGACACAA
This sequence comes from Pinus albicaulis, assembly GCA_034641835.2. Taxonomy (NCBI): domain Eukaryota; kingdom Viridiplantae; phylum Streptophyta; class Pinopsida; order Pinales; family Pinaceae; genus Pinus; species Pinus albicaulis. The sequence goes on from CM076578.1 coordinate 321,048,760, forward strand.
TATGGTCCTTCACACCTTCCAACAGAATCCTCCTCGTCTTTGTTGTCTTCTTTTGCTATGCGTCAAGTAATGTAGCATCGCTAGATCCCGGCTTAGGAACATCGCTATCGATGAACTCCTTCAGTCCATTATACTCCAGAACTGCCTCCATCCTGTCCTTCCAAGCTATGTAATTCGAGCTCCCATCAAGGGCATACCCCAATCGCAACCGATTGAAAGCCATTTCAATGTATACTCAACTTCTGCACCAAGAATCTTCTGTAGCAAATTCGAATTTTCCGCCAGCACAAACTCACTTTACAATTGCAATCTTCAATTAAAAATGCTCTGATACCATGTAGAAATTATATGCACTAAGCATACATATGTCCTAGATTCACCTGATCTCACACTATTTAACTTTATGCAAGATACTGAATCATTCCACTTGTTAATCTTTTGCGGAAAAAATTAATTGCACACACATGTAAAGCATAAATAAAAAAAATCTCACATAATACAGTTGTTTTTAACTAGGAAAGCCAGAAGCTGAAAACCCCAACTATATATTATGTATCATGGAATCATATGAAAATCCTCATACAAAGCTTATCAAGCTCTCATTACAGTACAATCGTCATACAGTAATCAGGAACAATCTTGCAAATCCATGCACCGATCTCTACCTCCTGCTAGCCTGCCTCCACTGCGCAATCCCTGCCGAAGAATAGTTGAATGAATTCGAATTACTCTTTCCTTGAATGTGCAATCCTCATTGGAAACTCCAATGTGTGTGTGATGCAATCAATGCATCACTGTAGTCACAATAGATAGTCTATCTTGCCCTTTCACCTATCTCTCCATTGGGTCTCCACTGAAACTGCCATGCACTGTAGTTAACTGTTGTATTGTTTAGTTGATTAATGAGTTATTATTTGTGAATTAATTAACTAATTAATTCACTCCACTCTCACTATTGTATCAATCAGTTAGACTAGATACAACTAGCTCAACTAAGTCTAACTGAGTTAAACTAAATACAACTCCATAACTACTTCTTCCAACTGTGTCATAACTCAGCCACTTGAGTTCTAACTGAGTCCTCCATGCATTAGCTCCAGTAAACCCTTGGGAATTGCGTAATTCCCTCAGTCCACTGATGTGCCACATCTGTGCACTGGAACAAAGTGCTCCAAGAGAATAAGTTCTTGTTTAGTGTCTGATTATTATTAAGAGCTAATAATAATCGACATGCATCTATTTTTAGATCAGCGATCTATAAATAGACTTCGCCCAATATTCTAAAAATAGAATTTCATCTATTTTTCCAACTTGATCAACCATCCACAAATAGCATCCTGCAACTTCTAAAATATGATCACCATGTCTAAATAATAGACATAGTCTAAAAATAGACTTGCGCCAAAAATAGCCTGCGGGTCCACTTAGTGAAGGCGACTCTTTTCACTAAGCTCATCATCTTGTTGAATCTCAACACGACATCAACACCACCCATTATAATGGAGAGAATTGTACTATTCAATACATATTCTCCCATGGATAACTTTATATTATGAAAATTTCCAGAGAAATTTGTAGTTCCTCTATTTGGAACCATTACTTGACACTTTGGTGCTCGATATAGAAAGAAATCCAATTCCTTCGCTATCTTACAATGAATAAAATTATGGGTACCACATGAATCAATAAAAAATATTACCTTTTTCTTCTTGATATGTCCTTCTATATTGAGAGTTTGACGAGTGGTAATTATTTCCAATGAATTGAAAATATGGTCAGATTCATTTCTTCTTTCTCTGGGGTTGGTTCCTGGTGTATATCCTATTTTTTTGAAGGTTTTTGTTCCTTTTCTTTCTCCTCTTCACAATCTGTGTAAAATAATTTCTTCTCGACACACTTATGAACTTTAGTGTATTTTCTATCACAACTGTAGCAAAGCCATTTTTCTCTTTTTTCTTTGAATTGTTGTGGTGTCAACCTTTTAGGTTGTGGAAGGATAGGAGAAGAAACACTTCCATATTTATAGTTGTGAGAGTTGGGCTTCCTTGTTTCCATAATTTTACTTTCAATTTTTCTTGCCAACCTGAATTCCTTCTCCAATGAATCAGGTTCCCAAAGGCGAACCTCATGTTGGATGCTATCCTTTAAAGTACCTTTGAATACATGAATCCTATGATCCTCTTGAATATCATTTACCCTTATATTCAATTTTTGGAAGTCCTCAATTTTCTTCGCCATTGAAACTTTTTGTTCAATATTTATCAATTGGCTAAAGAAGGTGTTTCTCTTTGTATCCTCATAATGTGTGACCATTTCCTTCATAAAAATTTACCAAGTGACAAGCGATTTATGAGAACAAATATATTAATACCATACAAACTGATTGGGTTCTAAATATAAAGTTGCAATGCATACCTTTTGAGTGTGTTGCACATTATGGAGATCAAAATTTTTCTCTATCTATATTATCCATGTTATGAGATCATTGCCATAAAACTTCCTCATATCGATATTTGGAATGTGGCGGATCTTAAAACCAACATTGGAGTCTCTAAAATCATTATTCATATACTTTTTTATCTCCTCATGATTTTCATGGAATACATTTTATCCATTAGGAAGCCTTTCTTGTAGTAAATTTGTCAAACCTTCCATATCTTCTTTTAAACCATTCATGTCACCTTTTATTTATGCTTTTAATCCATCCATGTCCCCTTTTGAACCCTTCATGTCGCATTTTATTTCATCTTTTAAGCCATCCATATCATCTTTTGTTGCTCTTTGTGAGAGCGAAATTTGTTGCACTTGGTCTCATAGCTTTGATATATCATGTTGAATTTATTCCTATTCATGCATCATAATAGAGCTTGTAGAAGATCCACTTGGATTCAACTGATCTTGTAATATGTTAAAACAAAATAATTGAATCTATTCTACAAATTGCGGAAACCAATTACAATTGCACAATCACATGAACAAGAAAGATAAAGAATTTGAATCAAACAACAAAAAGATGTATCTGGGGAAAGCCTCAAATAAAAACCCCACTATGTGTATATTGCATTAAGTCAAGAATATGAAACAAAGCATTTCTTCTCTCGGGCTTGAGAGCTCTCTGACTGTCTCGCTCTTATCCAAGCAATTTTGGTCCAATACTTAACCAATTCCTTTCCTCTATCTAGCGATCCTTGGTCACGCATTCATGAAAGAATTGAGCCCCTATTAATTAGGAAATTCCAACTAATTTAGTGCATAATACATCCAAGGCATCCCGCTGTCCTCATGCATGACCCATACAATTTTATAATTGTACAATTGATAGTATGCTTCCCTTTAACTCCAATCTCAACTGGGTCTTCCTTATAACTGAAATGCAACAACTATTTAGAGTGAATTATCAATTATATGATTGATCACTTCATGTGAGTTAAATCATATTTTATTCACTGGACCTCTCACTAGCTCATCCATCAGTTAGAACTAGTTAAACTTATTTTAACTCAAATAATGAAGTTAAACAATTACAACTCAAAATAAACTGCAATTGGACCCCCTAAAAGTTAGAGTGAACTCTACATGCCTCAAGTTTGACCCCCAACTCATATTGACTAAGCTAACCAGGTCTTCCCAACTCAGTTAACGTGTACAAGCTATCATGTGACGTGGAATTACAATTTCGTTCTAATTTAATTAAGGGAAAAATAAATTAGAAGCCTCTTCTTGTTGCCGATTTAAACACTCCTTCTCAACAAGAAACATAGTGTCTGCTACCCCCAATCTTTCCTCTGTGGAACTCAAATTTTCCTCTTAATAGTGCATTCGTCAAGATGTCTACATCCCGCTCCTATGTGGGAATGTACTCTAATGACATAATCCTCCTTTGCACACAATCTCTGAGATGGTGATACTAGATATCAAAATTCTTTGACCTATCATGAAAAAATGGATTAACCGAGAGTTTGATGCAACTCTGATTATCACAATAAATCATCGTCATATCCATCTTTCAACCAAAAAAACCAACAAATTGTTGGGTAAACTTGACTCGGGATAGAGTTAAATTTGAATAGGGTAAATAGTAGTGGTTTTGGGCACATGGTATAGTGTACCCATGGTATTAATGCCCATGGTATTACATGTGATGGATCCTATAAAAGGCTGGGAGTAATTCATTTTAATGTAGGCCTAGAGGTGAGTGGTGAAGGCTCACTTGGCCGGATTGGCCAGGGTTTTGGCCAATGACAATGAAATTTCATTGTGTTGGGTTTTTCCTTGGATTTGGGGTTTTCCCTTATAAACATGTGTGTTTATGGTTTATGATTTGTTGCTGGAATTTTTTCATGTTTATTCCTATCAGTAAATGATTTATTATTTCTACAATAAAATCTAACAATTGGTATCAGAGCCAAGTATAGTGCTTTATATATATTGTTGCTACTACATTAAATTTTCTCCTTGACAGATATACGTAAAAGGACAAATCTATGTTTAAAGGTGTCATATCTACATCTAGATCTGGTTAGATATACATGTTAAGATGTATAATTAGCATAGATCTGATTAGATCTTGTGCATAGTCAGCCTAAAACGGGAAGATGCTGGTAAATTTCTTTGGTTGTTGGAAGTCGCTGTAGCTATGGTGAAGATTGATGCAAAATTTTCTTATAGATAAGATTTGGGATCGTGAGGTTGATGGAAAAATATAAGAAATATGGCCACACCTACATCATGGAAAAAATGGTGGCAAAAATGGGCGTTGAGTTTTGGATCTGGCAGTGTGAGCGAGTGTATGGAGCCTAGTGCATGGTTCCTCACCCTAACGGTCCTAGTGGTGTACATATTTATGAGCAAAAGAAAATACCATTGTTGAGAACGCTCAATAATGAACTAGATGTTACCATGGCCTACGATGGAGCTTTCCTCAAGTTATGAGATCTGTTAGGGACATGATCTTGGAGAAAGTTGAGTGACCTGCATAGGTGGTTGCGGATATGCCTCTACATGAGATTTTTTGTTACCCAACATGGCTCCTAGAATGTGCAATCCACGTGAATAAGCCACATCATTTTAGTAATAATTTCCAAAGATATTGCATTTTTGGGGATGTTTAGGAATGTGCTAGTGGGTCCTAGGCATGGGAAGAAAAAGATTTTGTAGTGACATCCATGATATTCTCTCATTACCAGTAGGTGATCTCAGTGACTTTCGAGTGTGGCCTTGGGGTGTGAATTGATGACCAGGGGTATAGTGTCAACCAGGTTATGATATATTATGCCATGTTACTTGTGTCTTGGTCTGCGGGTTTCGAATGGAAGTGGTGTTGGAAATGGAGGTTCATGCCAAAAATGGATTAGCACTCTATAGTCTCAACACCAACTAATCCAAATTTTTGAGTTTCTTCAGAAGCAATGCGGCCTATGTTTGAGTGGATCCCAATTTCCAAGTATTATAAATCCCAAACAAAAGAAGCCAAAATTTGATGCTCTAAATATGTCAGTTGATTCCTCCTTAGTTCCCTACATAAGGGAACGTGCCTGCTGCAACTTCTCAAAGCTTGTTTGGGAGCCAAACGGGCATAAAAATGCAATTGTAGCAGGTGAGAGGATGGAGAATCATTGCATTGTGAAGGTTTTCAATGGTCAGGTGCCCAAAAACTTGTGGAGCTTCAACAACACCATGTGTATGATTTCTTTCTCGCTAGGAAACGATGCAAGCAGCTTGTTGGTGATTATTATAAACCAGAGAACACACCAGGCCAGATAATAGTGAATTCAACCAAGGGCCAAACGTAGGGTTCGCAGAGTTGTAGGTCATGCTGCGAAGAGATTAGGGTTACACTAAATGATATTTATATGGATCATAGGCTTACACATTTTGCGGAGAAATAGTCAAGAAAGTAGAGCCCGGAGTATGTTCCGATAAAATGGCACACAATTCAGATCAAGAGAGAAGAGGCCATGAAAAGGGTCATGAAAAATTAATGGATTTTGTTGCAGTTAGTGAGAAGATTCATGTACAACTATGAATTAATATTTGGAGAGGAGATCATGAATGTCAATATGAGAGAATGGTCATACAAATAAAAGCAACAATGAAACAAAAAAATATTATTATAATGGAGTAAAATTTTTGCATGTAAATGGGCATACTATTGTAAGACCTGGTATGGCATGTGTACCCCTCGATATTCACTGGTAAAGTTTGGGTTAGACTTAGGTGATAGGGGGATGTGAGGTTAAGATATACCCTGGTATTAAATTTGAGTGGGGTAAGGGCTAGAGTGAGCGGGGTTGTCTCACTTAGCAGTTTTGGCTGGATTTAGTCAAGAAACCCCAAGTCAAGTATAAGGGGGGAATTGTTGGTAAACTTGACTCTGGATAGATTCAATGTTGACTAGGGTAAATAGTAGTGGTTTTGGGCACATGTTATAGTGTACTCATGGTATTAATTCCCATGGTATTTCACATGATGGAGCCTATAAAAGGCTGGGAGGACTTCATTGTAATGTAGGCCTGGAGGTGAGCAGTGAGGGCTCACTTGGCCGGATTGGCCATGGTTTTGTCCAATGAAAATGAGATATCATTGTGTTGGGTTTTTCCATAGATTTTTGGTTTTCCTTGATAAACATGTGTGTTTATGGTTTATGATTTGTTGCTAGATTTTTTTCATGTTTATTCCTCTCGGTAAATTGTTTATTATTTCTATAGTAAAATCTAACACAAGTATATTCCTCATCCATATGGCCTCACATGTTGCTTGAATATCAGCCAGGTACTCTGCCTCTGTTGAACTGAGTGCAACTGATATTTTCTTCCTATTGTACGAGGAAATTGTTTTTGACCCAATGTTGAAGATTCCCCCTGATGTGCTCTTCCTATCATATGGACTCCCTTCCCAATCTGCGTCTATGAATCCTTGAAGCTTCACTCCATCTGTCGGCATGTACCATAGTCTAAAATCAGTAGTACCTCTGAGGTATATCAACACATGCATTCCTACCTTTTAAAAGAGCTTGGTAGGCTTAACCATAGCTTGAATAAGTTTGTTAACTGCATAGCATATGTCTGGTCATGTGTTCACCAAATACATGAGTGAACCCACAAGCTGCATGTAGATGGTAGCATCTACTACTTTGCCTAAAGTAGCATGCTCCTTCCTCCAGTTTCCTACTAGAGGATTCTCTATGTGTTTGATTTCCTTCATATGGAAATTATTCTCATTGGCGTACTTTCCCTGAGATGCAAATAACTCCCCATCTCTTTGCCAAATTTCCAATCTCGGGAAATAATGCAAGACCACCATGTCCTTCATCTCAAATTCTCTTGCAAGATGCTCTTTTCAATACTTAATGATCTTTTGATCACTTGTCAGTATCAAAACATTGACATAAATTACAATGATCAAAATTTTACCTTCTACCACAATATGGTAAAGGTTCACATCTACTTCACTCTTGGTGAAGCCCAATCCGATGAAGTAGCTGTCGATACTGGTGTACCAAGCACAAGGTTCTTGTTTCAGTCCATACAATGCTCTCTTGAGTCTGTACACATGCAAATATATATCGAAGGTCTCAAATTCTTTAACATGCTTAATGTACACCTCTTCTTCAATCACTCCTTGAGGAGGGTTGTATTGACATCCATCTGATGTATCTGCCATCCCATCTACATTGAAAGTGAAAGGATGGATATGATTAATTAGTAACTTGCGACTAGTGAAAAGGCTTCCTCGTAATCAATCCCCTCCACTTGAGATAACCCTCTAGCCAAAAATTTGGCCTTGTATTTCTCCACACTCCCATTTGTTGCCTTCTTCACCTTGTATATCCACCTGGATCCTACAACTGACTTCCAATCTGGTCTTGGGACAACTTACGATGCCCTATTTATGACAATGGAGTCATACTCCTCAACCATGCCATCAACCAAAACTAGTTTTTGCAATGCTTCCTCAAAAGAGGATGGCTCTACTTCTACACTCTCGCTCATAAGAGCCATGTAGCCAATGTACTACGTTGGGTTCCTTCTCTTCCTTCACTATTGTTATCACTGGAAAATCAGACAAGAAAATATGACATTATTTAATGTCAGGCAGAAGGATTTAAAGGGCTGAGAAACATTAGAGAATCTAAAGTATTTAAAAATCTCTAAGGTCTAACAGGGAAATCAAATTGCGCACTGAAGGAACTAGTAAAATGCACCTTTGCGCACATAATTCTTCGATAAGCGCGCCTTTGCGAGGCTTTTCCTCAAAAATCCATGTCGACCTGAGAGTGGCAGAAGTCACTTTCCAAGACCACAAGACACACTCTAGGACATTGATCCCACACTTGAGGCCGCCTAAGGACAACTGCCCAAGCCTTCTCAGGACCTCAAGGGAGCATGCAATGGAATAAATGTGGCACACAATGGAATCACCCTCCTCTCTTCGGCCACCATCCACAATGAACCAAGAGAGGGAAGGAGATTTTGAATTCTCCTATAAAAGGCCACCAAGAGATGAACAATATGAGAACACATTGTTATGCTGGCCAGAGTTGCCCCAAGCAATACCAGCAGTGTGTGATCCAGAGCAGAGATAGAGGGGACTCAGTTGTTGGCCATCCAACAACTCCAGTGCACCATAGTAGAGAGAGGGAGACTTTGTGCCAAGGTAGCTCGGAAGTAAAGACATCCTTGCATCGGGAGTTAGAACCCCTAGTTCTAAGGGCCCCTTGGCAAGTGGGTAAAAGTTTCATCCTTCATTCCTACCAGCACTCAATAAGAGGGGATGTAAGCACCACCTTTTGGATTATTGAAGTTGTTTGACTCTATTTAGAGCTTTTGTATTATTTGTTTTAGTTTTAGTTTAGTTTTTATGTTTGAATATGCATGCTATTTCGCTATCTAGTATGTTTATGTTTTAGCATGTTCCACTAACTTTCTTGACTCCATCTATTTTCTGCTTGTGACCAAGAACTTAAGAGGGAAAAACCACCCCTCTTAAGTAGGTGTAATTTGGTACATTCGTGCGCCAAACACACTAACATGGGATTGGTGACTCCACTAACTTTTATTTCCACGTTTATATGGTTGTGCCTTTTTTATAGAGACCTCTTTCTTTGCTGAGGAGTTGGTCTAGAACAACCCCCTTTCTCTCCTTCACTGCCTGATTCACCCTTAGTGACAGGTTGAAGCTGAAGAGCTCACAAAAATTACTTCATAGGAACTTGCGCAGATTTTTCGCAGACAGACGTGCCCCAGTGCGCGTGTTCAAAGGTGACCTGCACGCGACCTTCGCGCCTGTTTCATCCTTTTCCGCATGGAAACCATAAGTAGGATTTTTTCTACTATTTCCATCTTTTTCTTGATTTTAAAGTGAATGGCACCCCATAATACATCTGTTAGCACTGGTTGAGGTGCCCCGCAACTTGTTAAAGCTCACTTTTAGCTACTTTTTGTAGTTAAGGTGTTAGTTTTATTTCAAGTTGATTTTCGCAAAGTTAACACATAGTTTAAGTAGGAAGCAAATTAACTTGCATTCCGAAATAATTTATGTTTTGTGAATTTAGGTACCAAAACACCTAGTTAATTAGCCAAAGTAAGTGGCCCAAGTACACACATGCTTAGCTAAATCTCTTAAATTTTTCTAGTGTAAAAGTTATTAGTTTAGTTCAATTTTTGCACTAGGATTTCGGGACCAGGATCGAATTTTCAGTAGAAGAGCAAGTAATCTCTGTTGCCTTTGCACATTCGGGTGATCCTAGGAAAGCATATGAACACCCTCCATTGATAACTCACCATCTCCCTATAGTTGATCATTTAGATTAACTAGTAAAAATTGAAAGCGGACCATATCCGCTCATGTTTTTCTTTTGAGCAAGGAACAACAAAACACAGTTTAAATAGGGGATTTTGAAAAGTATCATCACATATCCACATGTTCAAACTATGTGCTTGTTCACCTGTTGTTCACACACATCCACAACCTAAGTAAAGTAAATACACCTAAAACTAACTTAACCAAACTCACTAAATTCTCCCCACAGGGGCCACAAAAGAATTTATAGTCTAAGTTAGGACCAAGGGGGTAGGCATCCAATAAGCCACCTTGGTTAGTCTTCATATTGAAACATAGAAATTGACTAGTTAGGTAAGTTTCAAACCCATCTATCAGTCCATGTAAAATAAAACCCGAGCGCGCCAGAGACCCGATTCAGAGGGGGTTAGGATTAGGCCTAGTGCGTGCGGTATCATTCGAGGCTACTTGACTCGTATGATACTCGGTACTGGTATCTGAACTACCAAGAAGCCCAAGACTCGAACGCTCATGTGGGACGATGGTTCTTAGTGGCCGAAATTAGGGCATCCTTCCTTATAGGTGACGGTGCAGGCAAGCACTACATCCTCTACCCTTACCTTGGTGGATTTTCTTCGATTGACAAGGGGCGTCGGGACATTGTGCCAGCATTCGCAAGATATATTATCAAGGCCCAATTACATTTGAGCATGTGAGGACGAGTAGGTATTCTAGGATTTGAGTATCATATGAAAACAAAAAAAAACCATATTTTTTTATTGACTGATCACATAGGATTAATCTAAAGGGGAAAATTATTTTATTTTCTCTTTGTTTTATGTATACGATCGGATTTTTTCTTTGATTATAATCTCTATCCTCTCAAATATTTCCAAAACCATACCTAGTCGACGCCAGAACGAACCCAACGGGACCTCGTCGATCTAGACATCTTTTGGACCTCCCCCCATTACCGGGAGGGGTTCCAGGTATTTCACCATTTAGGCATCAAAGACATAACACTGCCACCCTTATTGGTTCATCCTTTATAGGGGCATCATTAGTTAGGAACCCTAGTCAGTCTCCCAACGCCACACCAGTGAACACCCCCACAAAGTCACCACACACAAATCCTCCCACAACCCCTAGCAGGCAGAGGAGTGCTACCCATTCAAAAAGTCAGGTGAATTCACAACAGGGTACATCATATAAAAACCCTATTCCTAACCAGAACATTGTGTTTTTCAAAAGTTGCAATGACTACAAACTTGCAGTCACCTTTATTAGCTTCATTAAATCTACCAGATTTAACCAAGTTGACAAACGCCCGCATTGCACACAACCCCACATGGCCTCCCATGCCCACGAAGCTCCCTTCAGATATTCCAAAGTTTGAAGGGAAGCAAGTGGAAGACCTCGGAAATCATGTTATGACTTTCCACCTGTGGTGTTCTTCGAATGACATCGTTGATGATACTATTCGACTAAGAATATTTCAACACACCCTAACCAGAATAGTCGTGAAATGGTATGTGGAGTAGCCCTAAGATACACATGGAACCTTTAGCACCCTCGCTACTGCATTCCTAACCTAATTTTAGTCACCCATCCACCACGATTCTAGAATGGAATTACTGACCCACTTTAGGCAAACCCCCGCTGTCCATATCTCAGACCATCTCCACGAATGGCGGCAGCGTCGTAGTTTGTGCCAAGCCAAACTCGATGATCGAGTTCTGTTAGACCTGTTCCTGAAAACTCTCACCACAGAGATTTCAAAGGATGTAGTGAAACAAAATCCCATATCCGAAGAGGATGCCATCAATAAGGCCCAACAGCTCGAGCTGATCTATACGCAGTCAGGGTATATTTACAATATCCTGTCAAACACCCCACGCCTGCAAACTTACAAAGAATTTCCAGGCACGTTGAAGTCTACAGACGGTTTAATTGGGTCGTTGACCCAAAATCACCCAAGTAGCACCGTTCAATACCCCGATTACGTGTATGATTCTACCCAAAACATACCACAACCCGGTTACCAAAGTCATCCCATGCCTCTACAAAATTTGACCATTAGGGCATCATCATACCACCATCAGCATGGTGGACCCTTTCCTCTGGCTTAAGGGACCCAATACGCAGCTAGAAATGTTTATGGAAGAGCTCCCCCCTAACAGTGATTTACAAACCAAGGACCGCAGTATGCCCAATCTCCAGCACAAGACCTACCCATGCAAAATAATGCACATGTGAACTTTGTGCAACCGTCCCAAAACCAACTATGCCAACCATACAACCAGGAGAATCCAAATTATCCTCCTAACGTGGTTAAGAAAAAAGTAAAAAACAAGCCTAAAGGAAATCCTGGACAAGGGGGCAACAATAAATAACGCCCTCCGCGATCTCAGGCTGGAGGAAACTCTAACCGAAATCAAAACCAGGAGCCAAGCAACCCTCGAAGGCAGAACAAGAGGGAAATTCTTTGGACAAACCACTCTTTTTCGATCTATGGAGAGTACAGCCATTACACTCACCACTGTCCCGACCTCCCTAAGCTGAAGAAGCTACAAAGTAACCACGGATAGGGGGGATCCTCCCAGCAGACAACAGTCATGCAAGAGACTTTCCCCCATCAAGGGACAATTAGCACTCAACAACAAACTTCCAAATATTTTGGAAAAAACAACCACGAAATCTACATGATTGGTGAAGAAATGTTTTTTCATACACAGAATCGAAATTACGACACCCCACCAGACACCATTGTGTCAGGGGCTAGGACAAGTGCACCAACATCACCTTTGACCATATCAAAGGTGCCTATTGAACCTCTATCAAAAATGGCTAAAGGGCCAACTAGGCGGGCTAGAAACTATTCTAAAGTAGCCGATAACTGTAGCTCTGTGGATGATCTAGCTCAATCTCCCGCTGATATGTCAGCTTTGGAGGTATTAAAATCATGCCCAAAGCAACGGAAAGCCTTACTTTTTGCATTAGGCGCCATCAACCCTGCTGATTCGTGCCTGATGGCTTTTGATTTAGATAAAGCCACCCCTAGGATTCCTTCAATGGTTGCCTTTCAGATACGGGTGTCAGTCCAAAACATCACCATTCATCGATGTATCATTGAAGAGGGTGAATCCACATGCATCATGTCAAAGAACGTTTGGCAGAAGTTAGGGTCTCCTGAACTAAATCCATCAGACATCACACTTAGAGCATACGATGGTCGCCCTTCAGCCCCCATCGGTCTCTACCAAAACGTTCTGGTCTGCTTATTCGACAAGACAGTCCTTATAGACATTGAAGTCTTGGACGTCCAATTGGACTACAATATACTCCTTGGTCAGAGTTATATGTACGCCATGTCAGCCATCGCCTCCTCCATCTTTCAAACTATGATGTTCCCCCATGAGTACCACATCATTACTGTCGACCAGTTGACACATAGCAAAAAGTGGCCCCTAACAAATACCGATGTCATTCTACCCTATGTAGATACATCTGCTAACGCACTTACATGGTACCAGGAATATGGCCCCAGCCAGTTCAAACCGTCGTCCATCCTAGGGTCATTCCTAGGAGATCCCCCTGTTATACCTGAGTCATCACCCGATGTCATAGGGGCTCCAGTGTGCATGATGTCCTTGTCAAGCACTGAAGCTAGTCAAGACATGGAGATGAGCAATTATGACACTGATTCCTTGGCCTCTCTAGCCTTTCTAGCCTACGCCACCTCCCAAACTCCTTTCCTCTTCCCCCTAGCTAGTTTCGTGTTGCAGCAGGTCATGGCCATAGTGGTCCTACCAAACTTATCATTTGAAATACTAGTTTGGTACCTAGTCCCACCTACTCCAATGGGAGTCGTGCACATCACCTTTATAGGGTTAATCCATATCAATCCTGAACTGGCCCCATCCATTCAAGATATTGTCGCAAACATCCCTACAAAGGAAATTCCCATCGCAAAACCGATGATTACGACTAAGAAAACTGAGAGAAGAGGAAAGAAGGTGAAGAGTCCAACCACGAAGCGGGAATCACCACGCTACACCATATGTGATGTAATAGGACACCCTACCCACATCTGCCTAGAGCTGGATGAATTAAAACCACTCCTTAGCTCTACGGTAGACATTGCGGCACCAAGTTCTCGTAAAAAGGAAATTTCCACCAAAATTCAAGGCAAAGCATTGTGTACTAATCACACATGCGCTATCTGCAGCAATTATGGGCACTATACCCATCATTTCCCAGATATCCCACAATATAGGGACGCCTTACATGCTATCGAGAAGTCCTACCAAGAGGATCCCTCCACCCAGACATCTGTAGATGAACCTCACGTCATTATATACCTACAGGAGGAACGACAGTCGCCAGAAAGACTCCCATTCATATTCCCCCCTCCTATCATACACTGCACAATGTGTGATGAACTTGGTCACTTCATCAAGGAATGCACAACCCTGGAACTCATCCATAAATGGTATCTTATAGAGCATGTTTACTATGTTGGTTTGCGAGCAGCGTAATTCACATTTCCTTTATGTGCTGACAATCACATTTTATAAAAATGCCATTATATCCCCCGATTCCGCTTAGCACTAGCTATTTTACGCTCAAACATAGTCCACCTCTCCCAAGAAGATGGCTCTGACTCGAAATCCATGAATAGCTCGACAACCCAAGAAGATGTGACTAGTAGATCCATCCTCTTTTTGTTAGCTGAAAAGCGACCAATCAAGGAACCCTTAGTTACCCCCAACTTCCCTTTGCAGAGAATACCAACATGTGCGTTGTGTAAAACACCCAATAATGTGGTCGCCACTTGCCTTGACTTAGAAGCACTATGTCGCTAGTACCCAGTCACGCCATCTAGCGAGCCGGACAGGAACCCCATATCTAGGTTGTTTTGCCTAGTATGTCAGGGAAATCACCATGAAAAAAGTTGTACTTCTATTCCATGAGTTCGTCCCCTAATTGATATGATACATACATTAGAAAAGAAACACAACAATCTCCTCAATTGGCATAGAAGGCAGAGCACCCCCAGGCCATCAACCCCGCACCCACATCGACGTAATGGGAAAATTGGGATGACGCACCAACCAAGCATGACCTAGGTCCAACCTAGGATAACATGCGTAATATGAGACCTGATTGACCACTAGGTTAATCAGTGTAAAGAACTGAAGCACCTCCCAAACAGTTTTCGCACAGTTTCTTCTCTCCCGCAGAGACTTCTCTCTAACCAAGAGAAGATCACACACACTTATTGCCAGATTTGTTCACACTTTCATGATACAATAAAATGTGAGCATCTACCAAAGCTTAGAGCGGAAAGAGTAGTGTTAAGTCTACACTCCCCAAAAGAGTTAGACATACCTAAGCCAAAAACTCGGAAATGGAAGTAGAAGCTCTCATCTTCTACAATAGATCCTTTCCAAGCATCCACTTCTGGGACGAAGAGTAGTGTTGATTCCCACACAATATAATCGGCTGGCACAGTGGTACCATGCACCATTTTCACTGGCCATAACCATGAACCAGAGGCATGCCCACTAATGGAAACATTCGGGCACCTCTGCACCAGGCACAATTTCAACCGATAGGAAATTGACCATCCTAACAGGGGACCCAGCCTTGTGCTCACACAAGCTCCCATCACGAAGATTATCCCCCCACCAAACATCGATGACACGATACACCATATATGATTTGTATCATCATGTATTGGATCCAGGACTCAAGCCGCCCACACGTCTTGGGTTCCCAACCCTGTTCCCGTCATAAAAAATGAGGGCACCCTATGCTTTTGCATTGATTTCCACGAGATCCCAAATTTACATGTCTCCATCAAACTCCTTGATGATCCCCAGCCTCTATAACAACGTCTAGTACAATTAGAGCTCGTCGACAAAAGCCAACGACAATCACTACAACACAAAGAGGCCCACAAGAAATGGGTAAAAGCATAGTTTGACTGCCACATCACCCCTCATTCATTCACTGAGGGAGAACTAGTCCTCCGCTACGATGTCGCAAAAGAAGCCCTAGGGCTAGGAAAGTTAGAAACATTGCCTCTTCAAGGGGGCATACACCTTGAATGATCCTAATGGAACATGCCTCAGCAACCCCATCAACGTCCTTTACCTTAAGAAATTCTACCCATAAGGGCCAAGAAGGCCCTCCCTTAGAGTCAATGTACACAGACCCAACCAATTTAAATTTTTGACCAAAAGACTTATTACAAAATGCACTCTAGTGTCACAATGGATTACCAACCAGACCCTTACTTCGAATTTGCTAATGGAGCATCATGATTGTCTCAAATTTTTGCAGTGGCCGCCTGGGTTATCTATCACCCTGACTGATCACCACTCTGCACCAATGGTGTTTATATCAGCTCAGCAACAAACAATCAGGCAGAATATGATGTCGTCATCAGACTTATGTGTGACGCCCTCAATCAGGGCATACACCATATACATATATACCTTGATTCCCAGTTAGTAGTGTCGCAGTTAAACCAAACATTTGAGATAAGAGATTCACAACTGTTTAGAAAATACTTGCGTGCAAAAAGATTAACCAGACAAGTTGACTACATTACATTCACACATGTACCAAGGAGTCAAAACCAAACAAATGATCGCATAGCTAACAATATTCTAAACTGGAATGCATCTTGGATAAACCATCATACATAAAAAACAAAAACATAGATATCCATCAGCATAGCATAATTCATAAAAAAAAAATAGGGGGCACACCATGTAGAGATGCAAAAAATATCTCTCGCATATATATACCAAAAATGTATGTGTCTGAGTATAAAAAATAGTATCTCTGACCCGTAAGTCAGCCCAAAAAAGATACATATATGCAAGTCCAAAAAAATAGGAGAAGCATCCTCATAATGGGTGCTTTCCCCGTGTACAAAAAGACTCTAGGGCAGTGCTCCCCCAGGTGGGGCACCCAGACCCACTACCGCTCCTGGTACCAATACTGGAGCCACTGTTAATACAGAGATCACCACCTGATGTAAAAATGACCGATATCCCCTCTCCCGGGCCATCAATGTCTCTAGCCACACATCCTTGAGGTCATCCAAAAAGCCTCGAGTAGGCATCCCCTGGGTCAAGTGGTCCACTCAACCCCATGCATCCTCTAAAGTTGCCACCTGCTCGGTGTTGGGTGCCAGTTTTGTACACTTTTCCTACACTTGTTTTCCTTATTTTTCCTTATAACCATAACCAATGGGAGTATCTTTACCTCTTTTTCTTACCTTTCTATCCTAACTTGTGTTGTTTCACCTTGTTTTTATTACTCTACCACTTCACCAATTATTATGATATATCGTACCTTTTTATGACTAATTAATGGTGAATGTTTGGAGAATATCGATGGTATTTGTGTTGTCTTTTCAGATGTCATTTATAGCATCAAATATCCTGAGCACGAAGTTCATAGGAGTAGTTAAGAGGGTGTTGTTGCAGCAAAGTGATGCTATTACAGACCCGCCAGCAAACTGTTATTACACTTTGTTGTTACAGACCCGCTGGAAAACTGTTGATACAGTTGTACCATTGACTAATCTCATTAAAACTTGTTGCTGATCTGTCCTCTAGCTGTGACACTACAACTGTGATTCTATTACGATAGTTTTAGAAGTTGTTTAGCATTGTATTTTTGGGATAACAGCCTAAGGGCGGTTTTGATTGTAATCTATAATTTTCTAGTCATAAATTTATTAGGAAATGGCTATAACTCTATCTGTTCTATTTCGATCAGCACAAGAATCATAAGATTCTCATGACTGATCTATCCATTTATTTTATGATGTAACCACTATATATTTCTCAGCCCCAGAGGTCGAGAGGTTAGCGGAGAACAACATTATTTTGAATCTGTAATTGTGTTCAAATTAATACAAATTATTCTGTTATTGCTGTTACATGCATTATTCTATTTAGTTTCCATTAAGTTCTTCCTCTACCTGCACCCTACTAGGGAGGAAGGGCCCTCCTTCTTAGCAGGGATTGCGGTGATTAAAGTAGTTGTGTGTATATATTTATATTTCAATTTATGTATCAGTAGAGTGTTGTTGCTGCTGTTCAGCTGAGAATATATCCGCTTCAATTTCAATACTTTTTATGTTGTTACACATATGATATTAGAGACACCAGCTGGGTACTCATTGTGTGGCGCGCTAGAAAAAATTAATTGAAGTGTGATTCCAATCTTGTAGATCCTTTTATTTCTGCATGAGTGATTTATTTCCTGCATTTACTTCAGCAACGATTTATTTTATTTGGAATTGCTTCTGGTTGGTGTATCGACATGGATAGTGCAACTGTCATTGGAATAAACATACATCCCTGGATTGATAATTAATGTGTGTTGTTTAGTCATTTAACAATGATTTATATAGCCCAGAATTTTGGCGTCGTTTTCGGGGATGGCAGTGACAATCCAATCAATCAGAGTTGTTTCTTAGAAGTGCAATTTATGTGTGTTTTCATAGAGTGTCTCCAGCGACACAATTGTTGGGAAGTAAGACGAGAGGTAAGAACCTATGGAGCTCTCTAACAAAATTGAGCAGGCTCACCAATGTCTTTTTGGGACACTTAAGAGATTGAATTTCGGAGCATTTTGTTTTTTTCTTAAGGTGTCTCCAGTGACAAAATTTTCGGGCGGTAAGATGAGAGGTAAGAACCTGCACATCGCTCTAAAAAACTTGAGCGGGCTCACCAATGTCTTGCTAGGATGCGTAGGAGTTGAATTTTGGGTGTTTTTTTTAGGGTGCCTTCAGCTATACAGTCGTTGGCCAGTAAGACGAGAGGTAAGAACCTACGCATCGCTCTAAAAAACTTGGGCAGGCTCACTACTGTAGAAACTGAAGCACTTATAGGATGAATTGATACACATAGGACCCATGTGTGCCGGTAGGAAAACATCAACATCTAAAAACACCCCCCCACTCTACTAACTACAGGAAAGACGGGTTGTAAGAAGGAAAAGAAGAATGCATATTTGGGAAGAAAGACATTCTTTGGAGATCTGATTTCAAGGGCAGAAAAGGAACAATCCACGTCATACAGAGATAATAGGAAGACAGGACCACAGAAAGAAGCTACCATATCAAGGCCTGGACCATTGGTGTCTTCCGTGTCTGGACCTCACCATCCTTTGAACGGCATATCCACTCCTGATATCAAAACTCCAGATTCAAAGTAGTAGTATAGAATTATTGATCAGGATCTGAGAATTGAAGGACACGGAGAGACCAGTGGGGATCATCAGGGACCTAAGGAACAACATTTAGTTGATCACCAGTTAGATGCTGGTAGCGCTATTAAACAGTTGGTCCTAGAGTAGCTGGATCCTTTTATTTATCAATCTCCAGTTCACTCCAAGGGAAGTTCATCCTATCATGAAGAATCAGCCATGGGGGATGAGAATGTCAAGACAGATAGCTCTGTTACTTTTGAATTCCCAATAGTAGTAACACGGGATGAGGCTCTTATGAAGAATATTCCTTTGTCATCCCTACCATCCTTTCAAGAGATGGTTGTTGAAGACCCTGATACCTTTATGTTCGAATTTGATGTGCTGTGTAGAGGTTATGACTACACTTCAGATGCCCAGAAGATGAAATTATTCCTGGCTACTCTTAAAGGAGCAACATTAAGATGGTTTATGAGATTGGGTGATGGCACAATTTGAACTTGGAATCACATGAGAGAGGCCTTGCTCTTTAAGTATCAGGACTACTGTCGAACCAGGGATTTGAAGGACGAGATTTTCAGAATTGCACAGAAGGAGGAGGAGAGCCTGGAAGACTATATGGAGAAATTTCACTACAATTTACAAAGGTCTAAGTTCAAAAAATTCGACCTTGAAATTCTAAATCCAATATTATTAATAGGTTTAAGAGATGATTGTTTGGAGCATCTAAACATAATAGCAAAAGGAGACATATCGCATGAAACATTTGATGAGATAATGAAGCTTTGCTTGCGTAGCACAAGAGGATCAGTCAAGGGGAGAGTTTCAGTTCGGAACCCTTCACTCCGGATATAGAAGTCTACAAGTGGAGGAGTAACCAGAGCAAAGATCGGGAACTTATTTGAGGGTTTTAAAACTGACCTCCTTAGCACTCTCTCTGCCTAGATCACTACGGTACAAGTCAAGAAAGCACAAGCACAAGCTGAAGCAGCCTTAGCAATATTCTGTCCCCGATGCAAAAAGAAACATTTGGAAAGAGAATGTGGACTAAATAGTGTCAACCTGTGAAACATATGTGAGTTGGCGCACTCTACGAATCAATGTCCTTACTTGCCCAGACTGAAGGCAGTACTTCAAGAATCAAGCAAGGATGTTAAATCCTCTTATTTAATCGGATCACAGAGACCATGGCAGTCGCGACCTACAGGTATGCCTTCAAATTTTTCCTCTTTTAATCCTTGGAATAATGCTTATAATAGTCAACAATGCCCATGGCAGTATCCTACTCCTTCCTCAACACAATTTCCTTCACCATGGAACTAGTGGCCATCTCCTCCACCAATGCAATATTCTCCATCACAACCCAATCCTTGGGGTCATAACTAGAGAGGCAATGGCCAAGGTCCATTACCCCCTCTAATACCAATGCAATAGCAGTAGTTACAACTAACTTCTATTCAAAATCCTACACCTTCTGTCCGACCCCAATTACCTGTGCAACCTAACCCCAATCTAAATAATAAGGTAGCCCAGAGCATGGATGCTTCGGTTACCCTCCAGACTTATCTTATTACTCCTATCAAACTTAATGAGGTTCATCTTCAATCAGGTAAAGTAATCAGATCTGAACATACCCCCATTTTTACCGAAGAAAGTGAATCACCCAGGAAGGATATGGACGATTATGAGGCAACTGTGACACATGTAACAATTGATACATCACCCGCTGTTACATCTATAACAACCATCTTGAGAGGTTATGTTGCTCTTACAGCAGCCAATCTTAGTAAGGCTGGTACATATATGATATCTGACTCAGCTGTTATGATTCAAAACCCCCCATACCCTCACCGTTTAATTGAAACTGGGCTAGTCTCACAACCTGAATCTGAATTCCTCAAGGAGCTGCAAAATTTGTATGTGCGGATTTCGCTGTTACAAGCTCTTAAATAAATGCCTTTCTATGCTAAAAAAGTGAGGGATATATGTGTCAAAAGACCTGGAAGGAAACCTAAAGACCCTACTACTATCCATGTCATGGGAAAATTTTCCGATCTCATGATTAATCAACCTTTGTTGACTAAATATAATGACCCATGGAACCCTACAGTGACTGTCCATATTGATAATCATCCCATAACCAATACTTTGATTGATCTAGGGGTAGCTATTAATGTCATGAATAAAGACCTCTTCATCTCTTTAGTACTTCATGGACTTATACCTACACCCACAGTGCTTGAATTAGCAGATAGGTCTCGTGTCAAGCCTGAGGGAATGGTAGAATATGTGGTTATCACTGTGGCTTCCTGGAACTATCCGGCTGACTTTCTTATTTTACAAACCAAATCCAACCTGGGGGTCATCCTTTAATCTTGGGAAGACTGTGGCTGACCACTGCAGATGCATATATCGGATGTAGGTCCAGGTCTATGGTGATCTCATATGGACATGCCACTCAGAACCTGAACCTTTATCCCCCAGAAAAACCTCATATGGATTCAAGTAGTCCTTGGTGGGACAAATTTGCACCTGAATCTGATCTTTCCATACCTCTTCTCATGCCTGGAAAGGCACAATACTTTAAGGATGAAACAGAGGATGATATCATTAATGGTTTTATTATTAATTCACTCCCTGTTGCGTCCATTAGAGATTTGGGAAAAGAAGATGAGGAAGATGATGCAATTATTGAAAATTTGAAAACAACTCCACTTACTATCAACAGTCCCATTGAAATCGAACCTGGAAAATGTTTAAACATCAATCCTAACCTGACTATTGAATAAAACAGATCGCTGATACAACTATTACAGAAATTAAAAAATGCATTTGCATGGGATTATACTGATATGAAAGGAATCCATCTTGGCCTATGCACTCACCACATTTACCTTAAAGAGGATTGCAAACCAGTTAGACAACCTCAGCGCCGAATGAACCTTGCACTTAAGGAGATAGTGAAAGAATAATTGCAGAAACTCCTTAATGCTAATTTCACCTACCCCATTTCTGACAGTAAGTGGGTGTCTCCACTTGTCATAGTTCTGAAGAAGAATGGAAAATGGAGATTCTGTGTTGACTAGAGAGAACTTAACAAGGCCACTCAAAAGGACCATTTTCCTTTATGGTTCATCGATCAGGTCTTGGACACTCTTTCTGGAAAAAAAATTATTTTCATTTCTAGATGGGTTTAGTGGCTATAATCAAACACATATTGCCCCAGAAGACCAAGATAAGACAACCTTTACTTGCCCATGGGGTACTTTTGCGTACAGAGTCCTTCCCTTTGGCATCTGTAATTCACTAGCAACCTTTCAAAGGGAAATATTGGGTATTTTTTCTGATAGTTTGAATGATCGTCTTGAAATATTTATGGATGATTTTGCACCCTACGGGGATGCCTTTGAGACATCATTAGATAACTTGGAAAAAGTGTTGGAATGTTGTGAACAAACCAATGTTTCTCTGAGCACGGAAAAATGCCACATGATGATGACCGAGGAAATTGTGCTGGGACATTTCATTTCAGCAGATGGAACCAAGGTAGATCCTAAAAAAATTGAGGTAATCTCGAAAATCTCGACCCCTAAGACTCCAAAAGAGGTACGTAGTTTTTTGGGACATGCAGGATACTATAGGAGATTTATATAGAACTTTTCAAAGATTGCATCTCCTCTATTTTCATTACTCATGAAAGATGCAGAATTTGTGTGGACAAGGAAGTGTGAGCAGGCCTTTTTAAAGTTGAAAAACTATGTAAAAGTAGCACCTATTTTACGAGGACCAAACTGGGAAATTCCATTTCATATCACTACAGACGTATCTGACATGGATGTGGGTACTGTTTTTGGGCAGGTGGAGGAGAAAAAACCTTATGCCATTTATTATATCAGCAAGAACTTAACCACATCAGAACTCAACTACACTATTACTGAGAAGGAATTCCTAGTAGTAGTGCATGCTATCAAAAAATTCTGGCACTACATCACCGAGTATCAAGTATTTGTACACACTGACCATGCTGCAATTCGATTTTTAATGAATAAGCCTGTTAATAATGGTAGAGTTACACGATGGTTATTTATGTTACAAGAATTTTATATTTCTATTTTAGATCAACCCGGTAAATATAATGTAGTTGTTGATTTCCTTTATAGATTAACTATAAGTGATGACTGCACTGCCACTGAGGATTGTTTTCTAGATGAGGATCTTTTTGCCATCTCTACTCACTCACCATGGTATGTAGATATAGCCAATTACCTTGTTGTAGGAAAATTCCCACACCAATTGTCTTCCAAGGAAAGAAAGAGGATTATACAATAGAGTGATACCTACTCCTAGATAGAAGGAAATCTCTATCACATGGGGCCAGACTTTTAGATTAAGCGATGTGTTAGAGAAGATGAGGTATTTGAGATCTTGAAGGCTTGTCATGAGGAACCTTGTGGAGGACACTTTTCTGACAAGAGGACAGGACATAAAGTACTCTCAACAGGGTACTACTGGCCAACTATATTCCAGGATGCCAAGAAGTTTGTGAAAGGATGTGATAGTTGCCAAAGGATAGGCCAGCCTCTGAAATCAGATGACCTGCCATTACAACCTCAGATAGTGATAGAGCCATTTGAGAAATGGGCCCTAGACTTTGCGGGACCAATTAATCCTTCATCACAACAAAAATCATACATATTGGTCTACACCGATTATTTCACAAAATGGGTCGAAGCAAAGGCACTAGCTAGAGCAACAGAGCAGGTTGTTTCAGACTTCCTATTTCAAGATATTTTTGTTCGCTTCAGGATACCCAAAGAGATAGTGATAGATGGGGGGCATCAATTCACATCTAATTTGATCAAGAATTTGGTTGAAAATTATGGAATTCATCACAGAATCACTGCACTATATCACCCACAAGAAAATGGTCAAGTGGAAAGCACCAATAAAGTCATTGAGGAAATCTTAACAAAGACAGTAGCCAGCCACTGAAGAAACTGGGCCGAGAAACTTCTAGAGGTACTGTGGGCTTACAAGAAAACATGGAGGAATACTACAGGATTCTCACCATATGAATTGGTGTATGGTAAGAATCCCTGATTCCCCATAGAATTTGAAATAAAGACATTAAGAACAGGATTGCAGATCGATCTAGATTTGAGTACAACACAGACTCAAAGATTAAACCAGCTCAATGAGTTGGAAGAGAAACAACTGGCTGCCATTCAACAGACAGAGATCATTCAGTAGCAAAGAGCCAAATGGCATGATGGGTTTATTAAGAAGAAAAATTTCCAGAAAGGAGATTGGGCTCTTTTGTACGATTCAAAGTTCAAATATTTCAAAGGCAAGCTCTGCACCAGATGGCTAGGTCCTTGTGAATACGGTCATTGACAATGGGACTGTACAATTGGTCACCATTGACAGTGCTAAGATGTCGTTACTGGTTAATGGGCACCATCTAAGGTTATATCATCAACCCGCTTTGAAGGAATCATTTGTCAACATTGTCGCGGACTCTGATCTTCATGTTACGATAGCAGGGGAAGATTCTCCTGTGCATCCTTAAAAACTGAAATTCCAATAAGTGCAGCAATTCAAAACCACCTTTATGGCAGCTATTAAGCTTGTTTTAATATATATATATATATATAACAAAATAAAAAGAAAAACAGAAATAAATCTAACTGTGAAAAATCCTTTCCGGGGCGCAATCAGACAGTCAGTAACAGCTGAAAACCACTCTTGTGGTGGCAGTTACACCCATGTTTTTCTTCGTGAAACATCATCTTCCCTTTCTGATCTATTTTATAAGATGATGGTATTCATGTAATTTCCTTTTATGTACCAATTTCTCCTAATTATTATGTTTTTTTAGAATAATCTAAGGGTTGTCTTGGTTGTTACACATGTAACAGCCAATAGCCACGAATATTGTTTTTATGATTCATTCCATAAACAAAAATAACCATGCCAACCAAATGCAACAACACGAGCGCTGCAAGAAGGATGCTACCAAGTCGAAATATTCCTCCACGTCACCTTAGGTATGTCATTAAAAAGGTAAACAATGTCATTTATGATTCGGTGATTAATTGGCAGAAGTAATAATATTCCTGTGACGACCGTGGGAGGCCATCACCATTAAGGTGGGGGAGGGGATATGTCTTGAAATCATTGCAAAAAGTTGTAATCATAAACATCTATCAAATCCACATGCATCTAATTAATAACAGAATTTCCAATGACGACCGAATCATGTTAGAAAAGAGCGTGTGTACTAAATCCCATTACTTTCCATAATGAGCCATTTATGAATATTAGTGTGAGGTACGATTCGATATATCCATAAAATCCGTCACCTCCCATCAACCTCCTCTACTGAAACCTTGCATCCTCATTGTAAACTCGTCGATTGGGATAACCAGAGACACCAAGAAGGAACGAATTCATAAATGCAATGATATTACAGTGCGACTGAACAAAAAGAAGAAAATTTAGAAACAAACATCAGAGATGGGTGGAGAAGTAGTCAGGCACGAGTTGGATTCTATGGACACCTTGCGGAATTTTCCAGAAGCCCACCATATATTCAAAGATGTTGGATGGATTGATTTTTTCCAGAAGCTTGAAGGCTCAGATGAGGCGGTGGAAATTGAATTTGCTCAGAACTTGAGCAATAATCAAACCTCAATAAGGGGCATGCAAGTGGAGGAGACTGAAGAGGTAATTTCATGGGTAACTTCATTACCAGTATAAGGGCGGATGTGGTTTAAAAGAAAAATCAATGACCCCTCCTTGAAAGAAGACTTCCTAGAATGGGGAAGAAAAACTGGAGAAGAAAGGTAGAGGAATTGACATGTTGTCACTTCCTCATCCTTGGGAAGATGTTGCCCTGGGTTTAATTAGGTTATATCCATGATAGTGTTCAACTATCACGTTCCTTTGCTTAATCACCTTCAGCACCAACGAAGGATTAATCTTCCATTCTATTTGTTAGGGAATATCAAGCATATGGAGGTAGCAGTAAAAACAATAGCACACCCAGAGGCATGTGTGACGAATCACAGGCTCATCAAGCTAATCATGTTGGATGCCCTAGGCCAGCAAGGAAAAACTTGGGAAGAATTCAAGCGAAAGAGGTCAAGGACAAGCCAGGGGAAATAGACCATGACTTCAGGAGGAACTCAGGTAGAAGTGGAAACTCAGACTCGGCCTGCTAGAGTTAGGATTGGGAAAGAGCCTATTGATGAACTAATCGGGGATAGAAGGCCAAAAAAAAGAGTGAAATTCATCATACCTGAAGAACCTTTGCCTACGGCTAGAAAACAAACAGAAGTAGAAGTTTTAGAAGAAGAAAGGCAACCCTCCTCATCAAGTAAGGATGAAACCAATGTCCTGTTTTTAGAACTCAAAAATATAAGGAAAATGAAGAATTAAAGTGGAAATTATCTGAGGGGAAGGAAATCCCAGTGTCTGTATGCATGACATGTTTTCAAGACTTAACAACAGTGAGATATAAGGTCTGTAGAGAAAATATCAGCCCAATGGAAATAGAAACAGAACAACAAGAGGTTGTTACACAAGAACCTGTTGATGATATTGTTGTTACACAAGAACTAACAGTTAAAGCAGAGCCTCCTATAATAATTAGCCTAGAAGCTAACCCACAAGAACCTGTGGCAGCCACTTCTATTTTAGAATAAATAGAAATGAACATAGAGGCTACTCTAAGTGGAAACAAAGGGGCTGACACATAAGAACCCAACAAGGAAGTTGTTGTTACATAAGAACCAGCAGCAGAGGTGGAACAACCCCATGTAGTAGAGGCTGCTACACCCATTAATGATGTGGATATTGAATGCATAAGAACTCTGGGTCCCATCTTGGGATGGAGTTCTGAGAAAATCTTGCTAATTTTAGAATTACAAAAATGGAAACAGGAAGCAATCTTCATTCGGGAGGGGACAATTTCGTTAAAGGAACATAAGAGAGAAATAGACACTTTAAATGAAATGTTGATGAAAGTACAGTTGAATAAAGGATGGGAGAATTAAAAGAAGAAGGAAGCTCTGAAGAAACAGGAAGAACAATTGCTGCTGTTACAACAGCAGATTCAGGACCTCACCATAGATAAGCAAAAACTTCATGACCTCGCCCTCAACTTACTGTTTGTAGGCAGCCTTCTCCATCCTATCCTATCTTTCTATGGGAACATTACTTCCTGTTCCAGATGAAAGCTGTTATGGAGGACATACCTTATTTATGTTCTTCCACTCGTACATTTCTAGATGTTTTCCGTGCCTTCGATTTTGATGAGCAAAGCTTGATGTGTGAGTTATTCTTACACAATATTATTTGTGAACATATGAGTATGCAGATGTTTGTGACAATATTCTCCTATATTGGAGATATTCAGTTGGGAGCTTTTGTTTCCTTCATGAAGAATCAGATTGAATGGAATTTGGCCATTAAATCTATGGAGACTAATGAAGAGAAGATGACATTCTGGGTTCGGGCAAAACCAGGATGGGCTACCGAGTTGAGACGAGAATTCAGGAGAATGATGAGTACCCCTAGATTAAAGAACCAGTTGCCACTTATAGAAGAATAATTGTGAACTTCTGCCTCAATTAGTTCTCGATGATGAAGAGCCTAGCTTTGACAGGGTGCTTGAAACGCATGAAAGCCAACAGTGCTGAGCTATTGAAGGGGGATCCATTCTCCTTCCAAAATTTTGTGGTGGTTGTTACAAATGTACCAGCTTAGTTCTCAGATCTAGAAGTCGAGAGGTTAGTGAAGAACAACATTATTTTGGCTCTGTAATTGTGTTCATATTAATACAGATTATCTTGTTATTGCTGTTACATGTGTTATTCCATTTAGTTTCTGTTAAGTTCTTCCACTACCTGCACCCTACTAGGGAGGAAGGGCCCTCCTTCTTAGCAGGGATTGCAGCGATTAAAGTAGTTGTGTGTATATATTTATATTTCAGTTTATGTATCAGTAGAGTGTTGTTGTTGTTTAGTTGAGAATATATCCACTTCAATTTCAATACTTTATATGTTGTTACACATATGATATTAAAGACATCAACTGGGTACTTGTTGCGTGGCGCGCTAGAACAAATTAATTGAAGTGTGATTCCATTCTTGTAGATCCTTTTATTTTTGCATGAGTGATTTATTTCTAGCATTTACTTCAGCAACACTTTCTTTTCTTTGGAATTGCTTCTGGTTGGTGTATCGGCACAGATAGTGCAATTGTCATTGGAATAAACACACGTCCCTGGATTGATAATTAATGTGTGATTTTTAGCCATTTAACAATTATTTATATAGCCCAACACTTGGTCAGCTCAGCAACATAAGCCTCTTCTACATCGAAATGATCTCGCTCAGCAACAGTCTCGGCAGCAGTAGAGCTGCTGCCCTCCCTCAAAGGGCCAACCTCACCACCTGGTGCTCCACACAAAGGTTGTGTAGCAGCTCCTTGCCAACATTTGCAAGAGTAACCAGGACTATGTCAGTGTCATCATAATACACACATAAACATAAATACTTAAATAAATGCTAAAAAACACAAAGACATACCTGCTAGGCCCCAAACATATCTAGCAGGAAGACCCATGTTTGGATCTCCCCAGAAGTCCATCCCTGCATAAGGGAATTGTAGGAACATCTGAGGGTTGGCGTCAAACCAAGCCTCTATGGTGGCATTCTAATAACGCCCCACCCTACCTCCACCTCCTCAGGGCATCACAGGGGATGACCTCCTCATGCGAGGCTCCTGTGGCCCCCCAAACAAGTATTGCTACCGTAGGTCTCAGCAGCACCACCCGCTCATATAGGATACTGCATAAGATGTTGGCATAAGTAAATAGCTTTGATCCATCTCGGGCCTTGGAAAGTTGTGCCAGCATCCCATCATAACAGAAATGGGAAAATTCAAAAAAGTGTCCGGCCCTCATCCGGCACAAGATACCGATCTGTGGACCCGATGCCCGATGAGGAGCAGATGACCCCGCCAGTCATACAATGGCTTCTAGAGCACACCGCTCGGCCAAGTCTGTCATTGTAGCAATATCTATACGCCCCTTTGTAAGGGGCGCCCCACTACAGTGGCCTGTTGAAAATCTCTCGAGATCCACCCTCCCAGAGGGAAGTGGATATCGAAGCACCTCACCCTAAGGTAGCAACCTGGTCACAAAATAGATATTCATCTTAGTACGGATAGCAAGGTCGTAGCCCTGCAACACCATCACCTTGCGCCGCATGTTACAGCATCAGACCAAGTAGCGCAAAAGATGATCCTGCGATCGTAGCAAGTCATTCTCCATGAATTTGAGAAGACCCCAATGCACCAACTGTTGTTGTGCGTGACCATCAGCATCCAAGGTAGAACAGAGATCAGGCCAATTGCTCTCCCTCCACACCATCCTATCATCAAAATAGGAAAACATCAATCACACTGAAAAATAGACAAAATTTCCAAAATTTTGGCAAAAAATAGCTTCAGCTATCCTTGCGCCAATTCCTCAGACTGGCGCAAGGAGGGCGTGTCTATCCTTCTCGCAGATGCACCAAAGGCACACTAAATGCGTGCAAAACCTTATTTTTGCATGCAATTTACACACCTGTACCTCAACCGCCAGCGTGGTCAAGGTAAAAATTAGCCTATAATTCGTACAAACCCATCTTGTACGAACCCTGGAACCAGCACACTGATGAAGTTAAAGTGCAGAACATCACGAAGCTTACCTGACTAAAAAACCGCTAATCTCAGGTGCTCAGGCTGACTGCAACAACAAGAATTGCTCTGCAAAATCCTATGACCTCTCAACACTCAATAGACACAAATGAACTAAATTGAGCCATATTCGCCTATATGTCACCCTTTTCAGAAACTTTGGAAGACCATAACGAGAGCTCCAAAAGGCCCAATCACCGGACCTAAATCAGCACTGTGATCAGCACTCCATAACGTCCAAGGGTAGTACCACATTTTCGCACCCCTGAAAAAATAATTTTTCAGTGCCAGCAGCTATGCCCTCTCTCATCTTCTTTTTTAAGCACATATCTTTCAAAGAAAATTTGAATGAATAATATGCTTTCACTTGGGGTATTTATTTTTGCAGGTAGTGTGAAAACCATCCACAGCTCCATCCACTGAAAGTTCCAGAGCAGGTATCATTCTACCCCTAGCATGATAGAGTCCTATAAAACTCTACATATACTGACATCATTTCTCCATCAGAAATTAACCATAGGTTCCAAACACTTGACCATGTTTATCATCACCTCACTTTTCACATGATAAACATCCTCGTTGGTCGGTAGAACCTCCCCTCCATGGAACCCGTCACCCATAGTAGACCACATCTCACAAAAATAGTGACGCAATGGCCATACCACTGTAGTCCGGGAAGCACCTCATGCCCATTCACCTACCATGCATCAGGTCAAGTTTTACCATATCGAAATAAAACCCCTTTCTCGGATGACCAGGTTTTGCAAGCATATTGAAAGCGCAGTGCTGCACCTCACATTCGGCCTACCATAGCTCCATCAGTATAGCCCATTTGTGATGCTTTTCCATCCACTTCATCAACCTCACGAGTCACACATGAGACCAACCAATAGGGCCCCCACCCTCAACAAAAACAACTTCCTCACACCATCAGTAAGAGAACACTTTCATGTTTTGGGGCACCTGTCTCTGTGTTTTGTACAAACCAAACCCCATTATTTCATTCTTTTGGTAAGTGTACAAAGACCGCAAACAGTGCACTATGTCCCCCACCCACCCATCCATTTTTTCTCCCATGGGAGCGGTCCCTGGTCACCCTTGGTCAGAGTATCACACCCTCATGCAAAAGCCACCATGACATTCATAACCAATTTATACCCACCCTGGAAGTCCTACCGACTCCAGGGATTTCCCCATCAGAAACACCCATCCATTTTTTCTCCCATGGGAGCAGTCCCTGGTCACCCTTGGTCAGAGTATCACACCCTCATGCAAAAGCCACCATGACATTCATAACCCGTTTATACCCACCCTGGAAAAACTTCCGACTCCAGGGATTTCCCCATTAGAAATAGTTATGACTGTCGCCAAGCTGCTTTTTCTACTCTGACCTTCAGTCGCTGAATCCCCATCATTAGTTTTCAGTCACCCCTCGCCATCATGCCTATGTTAAACCCATCACATCCAGGATCCTGATCCCCTATATCAGTGACCCTCTCATTCGGTTGAGGCTTCCTTTTTGTCGACATCAACACCTATTTTCCAAAAAGGAAGAGGTACCTTGGATCACCCCTCTCCAAACAAGGGACATCCTCGGATGGAACTGTGTGAGACATCATTGCCCATAGATGTCATCAATCCTCCTGAAATTTGAATACGACACAAGCTTTCATGTCAAGATGGTATCGTACCTTACAACCATTGCACTTTGATCAAATTCGTCGAAGACCCATGCCTTTATAAGTGTCTCTTTTAGCAATGCTTACACAGGAAGTTCCCAGCTAGCACCTATGCGTATAATGCGCATTTATACGCCATACCAAGTTTACTCATATGGGTACCACATTCAACCTATTTTTAAAAAAAATATGCCCCTGAGGGCGTCAGCAGTCATCTTCATCAACCAAAAAATCACTATCCTACTAGTGACACAGATATAATCTGTATCTGTCAAGTATATTTGTTTAACTAGCCAAAGCATCATGAGCATGGGACATGCCCGCCTCGTAGAAAATTTGTATATATTATAATGTACCATTACTTGCAGGGATCCCACAGAACATGGTCGCTCTTCGACCCGGTGCAGGGTGTCTCCAACTCTGGGCTACATGCAAGTCTCTCTCTCTCTCCACATAGTACACAGAAAAGAAACTATAATGTATTTCAGCTATACAGTTCTTCCTAGACCTCACACATTTGGGGGCAACTGTTATCACTGGAAAATCGGAAAAGCAAAGATGACATTATTTAATGTCAAATAGAAGGATTTACAGGGCTGAGAGACATTAGAGAATCTGAGTATTTAAAAATATCTAAGGTATAACAAGAAAATCATATTATACACCGAAGGAGCCAGTAAAATGTGCCTTTGCACACATAATTCTTCGATAAGCGTGCCTTTGTGCGGATTTTCCTCAAAAATCCGTGCAAACCTGAGAGTGGTGGAAGTCACTTTTTGGGACCACAAGGAACACTCCAGGACATTGATCCCACACTTGAGGCTGCCTAAGGACAACCGCCCAAGCCTCCTTAGGACCTCAAGGGAGCACACAATGGAATCACCCTCCTCTCTTGGGTCACCATCCACAATGTACCAAGAGAGGGAAGGAGAGTTTGAATTCTCCTATAAAAGGCCACCAAGAGATGAACAATATGAGAACACATTGTTATGCTAGCCAAAATTTCCCCAAGCAATACCAGCAGTGTGTGATCCGGAGCAGAGATAGAGGGGACTCAGTTGTTGGCCATCCAACAACTCTAGTGCACCATAGTAGAGAGAGGGAGACTTTGTGCCAAGGTAGCTCGGAAGTAAAGATATCCTTGCATCGGGACTTAGAACCCCTAATTCTAAGGGCCCCTTGGCAAGTGGGTATAAGTTTCATCCTTCATTCCTACCAGCACTCAATAAGAGGGGATGTAAGTGCCACCGTTTGGATTATTGAAGTTGTTTGACTCTATTTAGAGCTTTTTTATTATTTTTTTTAGTTTTTTATGATTGAATATGCATGATATTTCTCTATCTAGTATGTTTATGTTTTAGCATGTTCCACTAAATTGCTTGAATCCATCTATTTTTTTCCTGTGACCAAGAACTTAAGAGGGAAAAACCACCCCTCTTAAGCAGGTGTGATTTGGTACATTCGTGCGCCAAACACACTAACACAACTGTGATGTGGGTGATACCACATTCTCTCTAGCATCAAGCACCAACCTGTCAGCCTCTCTGGTGCACCTCATTCTGTCTCAAGATGTCTCTACATGAGTGGGTGATTCTACTCTCTGTTCCTCTGCTTTTTCATTCTCCACATGTTTAGGTTCTTCTTTTCGAGCCAAGATCTCCTCAACTACATCCAACTAAAACTCCCTCTCAAGAGAAATTCACATGGCCTTCTCTTCATCGAATTTCACATCTCTTCTGACCACTATCATCCTGTGTGCTGGCAAGTACACACGATAGTTGTGAGGTGAATCGATGTCCCCACAAATATTCCCAAGTCAATTTTTGGATCTATCTTCTTCCTGGAATCTTTGATTACATGGAAATAAACTCACGAACCAAAAAATTTAAAATGTGTCACATATGGTTTCTTTCCTAAAAAAAATTCCTCTCATGTACTCATCCCAAGTATCCGATGAGGAATTATGTTTATATGCACAAATATTGTTGTGTTGCATGCTTCAACCCACATATGTAATGGTAGGCCTTGATCATGAAAAATTTCTCATGTTCCTCCCATAATAGTTTTGTTCTTCCTTTCTGCAACCCCATTATGCTCTGGGTTATGAGGTGCTATCAATTCCCGTCGAATTCCTTTTGAAGAACAAAATTTGTTGAATCCATTCGAGACATATTCTGCACCAATGTCACTTTTGATAGCCTTCACCTTATTCTCTGTATCTTTCTCGACAAGTGATTTGAACTCACAAAACTTTAAGAACATCTAATCTTTCTTTTGCATGAATAAAATCCAACACTTGCATGAAAAAGCATCTACAAAAATCACATAATTAACTTTGTTTTGTTGTGGAGATTGTTGAGAATGGTGCACACACATCTAAGTGAACTCTCTCAAGGATTGCCTTTGTTCAAATTTCCTTATGGTGAAGGGTGGCTTTGGTGTATTTTCCCAATGTACACCCTTTACATGTATCTCACTGCTCGAGTGCACCCTTGGGAAGTCCTGTAGAAATCTGTTGCATGATATTCAAAGTGCTATGGTGTAGATGGCCCAATCTTCTGTGCCATAACTGAGCGATGTCTCAACTCTACACCTTCTTTGCTTTTGTTCCCAAGGAATCACAATATTATACATCCAATTTTTAGATGTTCTTTACTCAAACCCCAATATTCTTCACCTATCTCGTGGCTTTGTGATGAAGGAACACCTTTCCTTTTCTAAATATCACATCATAGCCATGGACTTCCAACATAGTAACATAGAATAAATTATTTTTTAAACCATAAACATACATGACATATTTTAATGTGATAGGAGTACCAAAATCCCTATGAAAGATAATTGTACCTATTCCAGTCGTGCTATACCTCATGCCATCTCCCATTTCGATGTGCATGTGGAGATCCCTCTCCTCCAAGTTGTTGAAGAATTTTTTGTTGTCAGTCATATGGAATGAAGCTCCGCTATCCAATTACCACACATAACCTATCATTGATAACACCATGCATGCTATTAGAGTGAAATCAAACTCGAACTGTGAAGCAAGTGCTTCACCATCTCCTCCTCTTGAGGGCTTCTTGTCGGTCTTCTTGTGTGGACACTTTGTAGTATAGTGTCCAAGATCATGAAAGTGAATTTTTTTTGTCTTTGAAAAGTCTTACTTATTGCCTTCTTGACCAAAATTTGATTTGGAATGAGAAGCCTTCCATTTCCCTTTCTTCGCCTTTCTAACCAAGGCACAATTATCCTCATCACCAGTCTTTAATGAGGATCCATCTCTGGTGTTCTTCCGAATCTCTCCTTGTAGCAAGTCAGACCAATCGCTCCCACTTTGCATTAGGGGAATTTTGAGGTCTAAAATGGGCCTCCTAAGAAAAATGTACAATAAAAATTCACTTTATGAGAACCAATGACATTTTAGGGGATGACATCATCCCTAATGGTTGAGGTGGCATTGCTTGAGTTAAAATTACTTACTTGTTACCTTCTAAATGGTGGATAAAAACTTATGGTTAACCATGTAGTGCTCTAAGTATTTTTAAAGTCATAAAGTAAAGTACTCATAATAAATGTCATTTCACACTTTTTGAATAAAATATTATTATTGTCATTTCATATTTTTTGAAAGAAACAATGCATATCCCTATACAATCTTCATGTATTTACACACTTTTCAATAAATATTATATTTGTATATTTTCAAATATTTATTTATAAATAAAATCAATTCAATATGCAATATAAAATTCATACATAAAACAATATATTATATTATATTATTTTTATATAGTATATTAATTACATGTTATTATATAATTTAAATAATATAAATTTTAATTAATAGTATATTTTATAATTAAGAATTTATGAATTTATATTTAAATTTTATTTTAAGTTAGTTAAGTACAAAGGAAAAATACATTAGTTGTGTAATGATAATGATTTTTTCTTGAAAATTTCATTCTTATTTATAGTCACATCAATACAATTTTTTATTATTTTTATTTTAGTACAAATTTTGAATTGAATTTAACCATGTTTACATTAATTTTGGTGCAAAAAGTGAATTGAAAATTCAAAAATATTATTTTATTGGTTTAGCTATTATTTTATTATTTCCTTAGGAGGCCCATTTTAGACCTCAAAATTCCCCTAATGGTAGCTTCTCCATCCCATTCGTTGAATCCTGGTAGCTTTTCCAACTCTTGGGAAGGCTTAGAAGTGCTAGGCTAACTAAATCAGCCTCAACAACTGTCACACCAATGCTTCCAATCTCATCTTGACATTGAGTGAACTTCATCAAGTATTTTGGTATTGTGACACCCTTCTCCATCTTGATCTTTCTGAGCTTGTATTTCAGCGCCAACTTCCTATGGTCGTTGCTATTATGAAAAAAATGAGTTAAGACCTTCCACATATCATATGGAGTTTCCTTTCCATTTAGGTTCTAGACAATATGATCTCGAACTGCGTCTAACAAAATCCTTCTCGCCTTTTTTAGATTCTTCTTCCATGCATCAAGAGTTTGAGCATATTCTGCTACGAGCCTAGGAATATCACTATCTATGAATTCCTTTAGTCCTTTTCCCTCCAACACTGCCTCCATCATGTCCTTCCAAGCTATGTAATTTGAACTACCCTCAAGGGCATATTCAAGTCTTAATCCACATAAATACATCTTGATCTATTGTTGGTCCTGAAGAATAAATATGAAAATTTAACTATTCAAAAATAACTCGTATTATGCTCTTATATAGTCATTCTTGCTCCTATACCATGTAGAAAATCCACATAGATTCAACTGATCTTGTAATATGCTAAAACAAAATACTTGAATTTATTCTACAAATTGTGGAAACCAATTATGATAACACAATCACATGAACAAGAAAGAGAAATAATTCCAATCGCACAACACAAATATGTATCTAGGGAAAGCTCAGATAAAAACCCCGCTATTTTTATATTGCATTAATTCAAGAATATGAAACAATATAATGCTTCTCACAGGCTTGAGAGTTATGTGCACTATCTTTGACTGTCTCACTCTGATCCAAGCAACTTTGGTCCAATACTTAACCAATTCCTTACCTTTGTGTGACCAGCCTTTCTCACACATTCCTGAGGGAATTGATCCCCTATTAATTAGGAAATTCCCACTAATTGATTGCACAATACATCCAAGGCATCCTACTTGCCTCATGCATGACTTGTACAATTTTATTATTATACAATTGGTAGTATACTTCCCTTTAACTCCAATATCAACTGGGTCTTCTTTAGAAATAACATGCAACAAATATTTATAGCGAATCATCAGTCATCTTATTGATCACTGCATGTGAATTAAATCACATTTAATTCAATGGACCTCTCACTAGCTCATCCATCAGTTAGAACTAGTTAAACTAAATTTAACTCAAATAATTAAGTTAAACAATTACGACTCAAAATAAACTGCAACTGGACCCCCTAAAACTTATAGTGAACTCTGCATGCCTCCAGTTTGACCCCCAACTCAAATTTATTGAGCTAACTAATTCTTCCCAACTCAGTTAACTCATACAAGTTGTCATGTGATTTGGAATTACAATTTCGTTCTAACTCACTTAAGGGAAAATTAAATTAGAAGCATCTCCTTGGTTTCAATTTCAACAGATCATTATGAGGGTTTAATGGGTTTAGAATTATTTTGTTTTGGAGGAATTTTAAAACAAAATACTAATATATATGCTTCATTATTCCCCTTGAATCATTTCAAAATGATTGTTCAAACAAGACTTATGAAAAAATAAAAAAAAATACACACATTTTTCTTGCTTTTTTGGCGCTCTATATTGAAACTATTGTATCTCTGTTATTTCGTATCTCCAATATCTGGACTTCGGTCTTGTGGTAGCCCTCAGAGTCTTCTTTAAAATGCCACAAGTCATACAAAATTGGGATTCTTCAAGGTAAAGCTATGCAAATCGCCCATGATGGCCTCATTATGAACTAGTTCCGTAGAGAAAAGTTGTAAGGGATGCCACGTGTCACTATTTGAAAATTCATCTCTAAAATTGATATAGGAAAAACTAAAGTTCGTTCACGTTCAACTACTTTTTGCAGAATTCACATCTAATTCCTAAAATGAAATTTATGGCGGTATTCCCTCGATCACCTGTTTGAGATTAACTTTTGGAGCCTGCAAAAACCTTAACTTCCTCATATCATATCTCTGCAAATATAGTGAACCAAGATATGAAATTTGTACATGAGGTTAACTAGTATTTTTTTCCCTTGTGGTTTCAATTTCAGCTTTGGAAGCTTCATATAAAAATATTTATAGTGAAAATTCCAAGAATGCTTGTTTGCAACAATGAAACCCTAGAATCCAAAGATCTGATACCAAATGTTATGCAACCAGCTCACAAAATAGAAGTAAATATAGATCAATGACTTAAAAATTATCATCTTTGAGGGGGAAACCTCCTTTAAACTACATAAATGAATAATTATTGGATGATTCAAATGAAAAAACCTTCTTTCTATATATAGTAGTCTAAGGGGTCGCAATATAACCATAGCTCACATAACAATAATAATGTAAGGGTACAAAAATAACAATAGTAGGCTTCTATGTGGCACAATAATAACAATATGGGGACTGCATTGGCACAAAAATAACAATAAGGGGGCTACACTAACAATAATAATAAGGGGATACACTAGTATTATAGGGATCTAACATTGACCCTTTAGACTCCTATATATATCAAGGAGGTATTTTCATTTGTATCATCCAAGAATTGTTCATTTATGTGATGTAAAAGGAGGTTAATTCCCCCTCAAATTGGTTTATTTTAAATTTTTTATCTATATTTTCTTTTTCTTTTGTTATATGGTTACATAAAATTTGGTATTAAAGCTTTGGATCCTAGGGTTTTGCTTCTTCAAACGGGACATCTTGAAATTTTTGTTATAACTTTTTTCTACAAGGATTTAGAAGCTAAACTTTCAAAAATGTGGAGCTGAAATCTCATTGAACATTTTATACAAAATTTAGCATCTAGTTCGCTATAGTTTTGGAGATATGGTCCAAGGAATTCAGGGTTTTGGCATGCCCCATAATTTTTTCTCAAACATGTGTTCGAAGGAAAATCATCATAACTTTATTTTTTTGCATCAAATTTAAATTTAATAAGAAGTGATTGAAAGTACACATACAATAGTTTCTTATATATCATTTTTAGTTCTGAAGGTTAAAAAAGTGACACATTTAATCTCGTACAAGTTCACTCTACTAAACTAATCTATAATTAGGCCATCTTGAGAAAATTGGAATAACTTTATCTTTAACAATCCAATATTTTCCTAGCTAGTGGGG
The DNA here is from genome assembly GCA_034641835.2 of Pinus albicaulis. NCBI lineage: Eukaryota > Viridiplantae > Streptophyta > Pinopsida > Pinales > Pinaceae > Pinus > Pinus albicaulis. The sequence continues at coordinate 321,087,571 of CM076578.1, forward strand.
TCTGAAAGAAGACACATAGGGATATTACCACATAAAATTTCTAACTTTTGAGAGTTGAAATTATAGAGACACAAGAATTTCAATATCGAGCTCCTAAAAGCAATAATAAGGTGTGTTATTTTTTAAATTTGGATAACTTTTGTTTGAAAATTTAGTTTGAAGTGATTCAAAGGGCATATTGAAACAAATATATTATTACTTGGTTCTAAACTTACTCAAAAAAAAAAAAATGGATACACCCAATAAGGAAACATAAATATCTAGTATGACGCATGAAGAAGAGGAAGAAATTCAATATGATTATATATCAAAATTAGGAGACCAAGTGCATCAAATTTTCCTTTTTCAAAGAGTAAAAAAAAATGAATTGGAAGCGATAATTAGTGTTAAGAATGATTGTTTAAAATGGGGCATAGATGGTTTAAAATTAGACATGGAAGCAATGATGAATGTCAAGATGGAAGGGTTGAAGCCATGTTTGACAATTGCTGCAAGAAAGGCTTCCTAGTAGTGACAAGTTTGTCCATGAAAGTCATGATGAGAACAAAATGAAGGGTTGAATAGCAACCATATTTAAAAGATCCATATGAAGAAGTTTTATAGAAAGAATCTCATAACATGGATACTATAGATGGAGAAATTCTTTGATCTACATGATATGCCACACACCCAAAATGTACATATTGTATATTTACGTTTAGAAACCAACCAGTTTGTGTGATATTAATGGATTTATTCTTGTAAATAAATTGTCACTTGGAAATTTTTTACAGAATAATTGATAGCGCATTATGAGGATACAAAAAGAAATACCTTCTTCAACCAATTGATAAATCTTAAACAAAAGGTTTTAATGTAAAAACACATTGAGGACTTCCAAGATTGAATATCACGATAACTGATATTCTATGGGATCATATGATTGATGTCTCATAGGGGCTTTAAAGGATCACATCCAACATGAGGTTCGCCTTTGGGAACCTAATTAATTTGAAAATGCATTCACGGTTACAAGAAAAGTTGAAAGTAAAATTATGGCAACAAGTAGGTCTTCTACTCGCAACTATAAAGATGGACGTGTTGTTTCTTCTAGCCTCCCACAACCTACAAGGTTGACACCACAACAATTGGAGGAAAATAGAGCAAAATGGATTTGTTATAGTTGTGATAGAAAATACACTAAAAGTCATAAGTGTGACGAGAAGAAATCATTTTACATAGATTTTGAAGAGGAGGAAGAAAAGGAATAAGAACAATGTTCTCCCATATATTTTAGATACACCTATATGAAATCTAATGTCGTTGTTTTCTTGGTCGTTTCCAAGTTACTTTCCTTCATATGATGGGATGGAATTAAAAAATTTTGAAGTCAAGGGACTTAGATAAATACAATGAAAAAATAGAATAGTATAATTTTGTCATCGTGTTATAATCATTTTCACTTCTATTAGCTGTGGTGAAGATTTATACTTCTATTTTTTCGATCATCTCCTTCTATCTTATGCTTTTAAGACAATAAACTCTAAATAAAGGATATTGTGTAGCATGCTTTTAATAGTGTGAAAATAATATTTATTGGCTACAAGGATAATATGAATGAGGGTAACACAATATATTATCATCATTTATGTTATAATGTATTAATTTAGTGGATAATTGTGCTTTTAATTCATCAAAATTTCTTTGGATGTGCTCTAATATTATTTTCCCATAATTTTTTTCTTAGTATTTTGTTCTAGTTAGCTCTACAATTTCTTTATAGTCTTATTTTGATCTATCCAATTTGTTATTAAATGCTTTGGTATCTTTTAAGATATCTCAAATGTGAATGATAAAGCACTTGTGGATGGTTGTGACTTTACATTTTTTGAAATTGTATTTTTGTGTATTTTTTAAATATGGTTCATGATCTTTTTTTTTTGGGTCATATTGTTTCTTCTTTGAGATTTGAGCACAGTGAAATTACTTATTGATTGCTTTTTCTAACTTGTGTTTTAGTTGTAGAATACTTGAAAGTGAAATCAACTTGTATTTTTGGTGTGAAAAAACAAACATTAATGTGAAATTTGCCTTCTTTTCAACTAAAAAAAGACGTAATGGAAAGGATTTATGGGATTGTCTTGAGGTCTATTGTATGTGTGTCTTGATTATTAATATTCCAATATTGATAGTATTTTATTCACATTTTCAAGAATGTCAAGGTAAGTGAAAACCACAAATTAAGAACAAATCTGAAATTTCGAAAATAAAATATTTTTAATTCACATATGATCAGAATCAACAATCCTAACCCAAACTAAGTGGAAGGTCTAACTAATGCTTTATTGAAATCAAACTATTATGATTTTTTGTGATATACAACATGTATTTATCTTGCTAACATTTTTTTGGGTTCTAGTTCGTGCTATAATGTATGAGTTTAGTGGTAAAAATTACCATTATAATGAATGTTGTTTTATTCAAACCTATAATTTTTTATCGGCTAGTTGTGTAATGTGTGATGCACTACTTCATACATATGTAGTGTACTAGAATGATATCATGGAAATCTTAAATTAACCATCCATTATTTTGTGTAACATCTACAATGGTATTCCTTTAAAAAAAAATTATGGAATTTGTTAATTAAGTTGATATTATATGTTTTATGATATACGTAACACACCCTCCCACCACCTTCGGTATCTCTTAGGATTTGGGAGTTGTTACATTAAAATTAACCCGACCTCCATGGTCTCAATATGAATATGGGGTTATAGAATTCCCTTTTCCAAATTTTTCACAATCTAAAATAGATATTACCATCATGTTCATCTCAACGAGAGCTTTCTAGAGATATAAATTTTATCTCGATCCTACCCCCAGATTGAAATTCATGCCCTTTCAAAGCTTATAAATTAACTCCTGCCACACTAGAAAGATATTTCCGCATACCACCCACGTGTAACCCATGCGTATTTTCCACATAATCCACAACGCTTACATGGAATCCATGCGATATAACCAAATATCCATGGCAGTTTCTACCTCATCTCAGATTTTGGGTCCCACGGTGCCACAACACCATCATGTCATACCCTATGAAATTCTCTGCATAGAAATTTTGTGGAAAAAAAACAAAGTTTATGTTAGTTACCAAAAGGAACTCCCATCCAATTCCCTCTATCAAGTTGTACCATTGCTCAACTTAATCTCTTCAACGACGTAAATGGGAATTCTACATCAGTTTCGAGGAAGGATTCTTGTCTAATGATTTTTTTCAACCACACCATCAACTGAGGAATCAAACGCCATGATTATGTGGCCCCGTAACACATAGAATCCATGTCAACTCCACATGGAATCACAAATCACTTCCATGGTTCATATAGTTTTGGTCCAATTAGTATTCAATAACACTTATTACAACTACCATGTAGGTGGAACATCAACATCTTATCCATGTCATATATTCACATGATAGGGATGCCAACACATCATGACCATCAGGTATTTTCCAAGTTCTTATTTCATTTCTTAGCACACTGGCATAATTGATAAGAGATGTGAGTGACATCACCTAACGAGAATATTACCATATCACTTATTAGATTCTGTCAATCTCATCTACCATTTTGAAGACTAGGTGTGGTGACGGGAGGTGCAAATGACAACACTTAATGGGAATTTTCATGTCCTACCCATGAATTTTTTCCAATATCTTTTTTCATCGTGAATGTGGGATAAATAGTATTGGTTTTGAATCAATTCCATGGATGCATCCATGAACCTTATGAATGGTTGTAGGGTTTTCATCTCTAGAATCCATATATTGAGCTTCATGTCACCATATCATACCCAAGAGACCTCATTGGAGAGATGAGACTGTGAAGAAGAATCAGAAAAACTATATCAAGTCAAATATATGAGATAGAAGCCCCAAAATTTAAACATAAAAGGAGGGTCATGTACTCATAATGAAACAAAGATCATCAGATGTTCTTCTCATTATATTTCGTCATAATACAATCCATAGATTCATAAAAAAACCCACTAGCAGACTCAAAAAAACTAAGCCATATTTAACACTACTCTGTCATCTCAAACACATCAACATCATATTATAGCATGAAATGAATCCTAATAAAAACTTTCAGATCTACTGGAAAATCGTACATTGAACCATTCTCATCCGTTTACTAGCAAAGATAGGAAATAGTATTAAACAATTACAGATCCATAATATCCACAAAATTTATTTAGGAAACTCTCTCATATCATTCTTACTCTAGGAATTCCCAAGACAATTCAACATTCTATAAATGTTTACATCCACAAAATTCTCTAAACACTCATCTCTCCACAATCATTAATAGCATATGGTGCATGAATAACCTTCGTAAATTGTGAATAACTTACAGTATAAAACAAGGAAAAGTTACATTAGATTCATAAACATACAAGATGAATAAAATCATATGATGTATCATACCAACTAAAGAAATTCAATCATCCATGCACTAGACTAATTCCTCCTCTCAAGAGGGATTCTATAGCTTCCAACAAGACAATCAACCATGATACTTGCAACATGTTAGATTATAGAGATAACATATCAAAACAAATTAGCTAAATCATATTAAGTAATCATGGATATTCATGTAAGTAAATATTTAAATCATAATAATATCAACATCCACATGTATTCATAAGTTAAATCATGACCACAATGGAGGATATTTTAAGGATGTATGTCATGCATTAGCCTAAGAGGTGGGAAGAGTTTTTACATTTGGTAAAATTTTCCTATAACAATGGGTACTAGGAATCATTGAGGATGAGTCAATTTGAGGCTCTATATGGAAGAAAATGTAATACACCTATCAGTTGTAATGAACCAGTGAGCAGGGTGCTTCTTAGACCTGATATGTTGAAAGAAATGGAATAGTAAATGATTTCTATCAAGAATAAATCGAAAATAGCCAAGGATAGGAAAAATATCTATGCAAATCAATAGATAATGCATAAAGAATTCCAAGTGGGGGAATATGTTTACCTATACATATAACAAAGGGAAATTTTGCTGAGAATTTGGTCTCCTTCCGAGTTAGCATCAAGGCTTTTCATACCTTTTAAAATTTTAGAATGAGTGGAGCCAGTAGCTTACAGACTAGCCTTGCCACCAATAGTGAAAGCACATTATTTTTTCCATATTTCTTTGCTTAAAAGTATGTGGATGATGAAAATTGTGTTGTTGAATAGTCCATGACACATGAGGAATCTGGGGGATAATTCTAACTAGAACCACAATGCATTATGGATCAATGGTAGATTGTGCTCCAGAATCGAGTAATCAAGTAGGTCAAGCTGCAGTGGAATCACTTTCGACCAGATGAACCCATTTGGGAAATGGTTTATTATATGAAGGTATCAAAACCATTTTTTCTTACTTTGTAAGTAAATGTAAGAAGAGTTGTGTAGTCATGATGAGAAGAAAAGGAATTTATTCATGATTTTAGAGACTCCAACTTTTGATTGAAGACCCTCCACATTCAGAATATTGATATGAGGAAGTTTGGTGGAAAGGATTTGGTAATATGGATACTACAGATAGAGCATTTCTTTGGTCTACATGATGTGAAATACACACAAAAGGTACACATTGCATATTTATATTTAGATCGCAATTTGTTTGTGTGGTAGTTATGGATTTATTCTCATAAATCACTTATCATTTGGATAATTTCTGTGGAGGAATTGATAGAGCATTATGAGGATACAAAGAGAAATACCCTCTATAGCCAGTAGATAAATCTTGAACAAAGGCATTTAGTTGTGGAGCACATTGAGAACTTCCAAAGATAGAATATTAAGGTAACTGATATTACAAAGTATCATACAATTGATGTCTTCATAGGTAATTTAAAGGATAACATCCAAAGCGAGGTTTTCCTTTCGGAGCCTAAGTCATTGTAGAACATGTTCAAGGTGGCAAGAAATGTTGAAAGAAAAATTATGGTAGAAAGGAGGTCTGCCACTCACAACCATAAATATGGAAGTTTTTTCTATCCCAGCCTCCCACAACCTACAAGGTTGACACCACAACAAATGGAGGAAAAAAGAGAAAAATATATTTTTTACAGTTGTGATAGAAAATAAATTAAAGGTTATAAGTGTGTTGAGAAGAAATTATTTTACATAGATTGTGAAGAGGAGGAAGAACAAGAACAAGAAACATCAAAAGAATAATACTTACACTAGAAACCAACAGTAGGGGTTGAAAAAGAATAAATATATCTGACCATATCTTGTAATGAAATTGTGGGAATTACCACACCTCAAACTCTCAAGATAGAAGGATATATCAAGAAGAAAATGGTAATAGTGTTTCTTGATTTAGGTAGTACCATAATTTTGTGCATTGTAAGATAGCCAAGGATTTAAATTGCTTTCTATATCCAACACCAGAGGGTCAAGTGATGGTTGTAGATGGAGGAACTATGAATTGATTAGGAAAGTTCCATAATATCAATCTAATAATGGTGGAATATGTGTTAAATAGTCCAATGATTTCCTTCCAATGGGTGGTGTTGATGTTGTATTAGGATTCCAATGGTTACAATATTTTGGGATGTTAGCTTGTAATTTTCGAGAAATTTTTTGGATTTTTTTTGGGATGGAAAGGAAATTGAATTAAGGAGTATCACATGGAAACCTAGGAAGATAATCAGCTCTAATGGCATGAAAAAATTTTTGAATAAGGAGTGACGACGAGTAATTTCACAATTAAGCTCATTAGATGTTCAAACATATAAGTCATCCATTTATCTAGATCTCCAAAGAGTTCTTGAAAATTATTCCAAGGTATTAGAGTCTCCCAAAGGTCTCCCACCTATTCGATATCATGATTATGTTATTCACCTGATTCTTAGATGTGTTCCTGTAAACATCAGACCTTATAGAAATCCATATATCCATAAGAGTGAAATTGAATGTATGGTTGAAAAAATGCTAGAGGCAGGTATAATTCAACCTATCCAAAGTTCTTTCTCTTCTCTAGTAGTATTGGCAGACAAGGAGGATGGATCATGGTATATGTGTCCAGATTAGAGAGGTCACGAAGCTAATTATTAAAGATAATATTACGAAACTAGCTCACAAACTATAGAAAATATAGATCAATGACTTTAGAAATATCCTCTTCGAGGGGGGTACCTCCTTTACATTACATAAATGAACAATTCTTGGATGTTACAAATGACAAGGCCTCCTTTGTATATATAAGAGTCTAAGGGGTCAGAATATAATCAGAGCCTAGATAAAAATAATAATGTAAGGGCACAACAATAAAAATATTGGGCTTTTATGGGGCACAAAAATAACAATATGGGGGCTACATGGGCACAATAATGACAATAACAGAGCTACATTAACAATAACAATAAAGGGGATAAACTAGTATTATAGGGACCTAACATGCCCCTCTCCTTCAAAAAAGTGTTGTCCTCAATGCTTGAGTATTTATGGATGCTTCTGTATAAAATTATCATCCTCGCATGTGGAATATTTAGCAGTTAAGTTCTTCCATTTAATGAGATACTCTTAAATTGATCGATTTCGTAGTTGACGGGTTCTTGTTTCCATGACTGCTTCATGCTAAAATATGATTTTTCCTTCTTTGTCAATTTCTATCAAGAATGTTTGAACTGGAAGATTGTCAGTGATAACCTTCTTAAAGCCTAAAACTTGGAAAACTAGGTGTACTTGAGAAGATGCAGGTAGCTCCAATTTGTATGCCATAGTACCAATATTTTGCAACACCTTGTAAGGATTGTAGTACTTGGGTGATCATTTATTATCATTTTTAGCTTGCTTGAGGGACATTTGCTTGTATGGTTGTAGCTGTAAAAATACCCAGTCACCTACATCAAAACTTATTTCACTTCAATGTTGATAGGCCTATTGTTTCATTTGATTCTATGCCATAGTGAGGTTATCCCTTAAGAGTTGGAGAACTTGTTGTTGATGCTCAATGTGATCTCACACTGATTGAACCTTAGAATTTTCTCTTAAATATGATGTGATGGATGGTGGATGATATCCATAAAGTGCCATAAATGGGGTCATTTTTGCTGAAGTATGGAAGGAAGTATTATACCACCAGTCATCTAGAGGTAACCACTTCACCCATTGTGTTTGTTTATCAAATACATTGAAACAAATTTATCCTTCCAAACATTTGTTCACTATCTCAGTTTTCTCATTAGATTGAGGATGATAAGATGAAATATGAGCTAATTGAGTGCCAAGAAGAAAATAATTATGCCCAAACTTATTTCCAGTGAAAATGAGATCTATGTCACTTACTATAATATTTTGGTTTCCATGAAGCTTTTGAATTGTTTCCATAAATGCAATAGAAATTATACTGGATTTAAAAGGATGAGACAATGCACAAAAGTGTGCAGACTTGATAAGTCTCTCAACTACCACCATGATGACACTATTTCCTTCAGACGTGGGTAAACTTGTGATGAAATCCATTGGTACCTCCTCCTAATGCTGACTTGGAATGCCTAAAGTCTGTAATAGAACTAGGGTCTTAATTGTCTCAACTTTATTTTGTTGGAAAACCAAACATTCTGCCACAAAATTTGAATATCAGATTGAAGGCCATCCAAAAAAAATCAATCTTGACCATGTGGTAAGCTTTTAAAAATCCTGAGTTCCCTCCTAACGGAGGGTGTTCAGTTCCAAAAGAATTTTTTGTCTGAGTTGGGAATTATTTCAAAGATATAAGTGATCCTTATACCATAATGAGTCATTTTTCCAACTAAATGTATCAGATGTACTAGGATGTTGCTGCAAATTTTGAATGAGTGTCGACACCTTTTCATCGTTTTTCCATTCATCCCTTGCTTCTGTTATCTACTCAGGTTAGATAATAGAAATGAAACAAATCAATGCTTCTGCATCCTCATCCTTTCTTGAGAGTGCATCTGCAACAACATTTTTCTTCCTTTTTTTGTAGATGATTTCAAATTCATAATTCAACATCTTTGTGACCCATTTTTGCTACTCTTCTGAAGACAATCTTTGTTCCAAAAAATATTAAAGACTATCATGATCTATTTTTACCTTGAAGTTTCTTACATTAGGTAAGGTCACCATTTCTTAGTTCATTTAGTATTGCCAACATTTCCTTCTCATAAATAAGTTTGTGTAAATATTTTCCTTTGATTGGACGACTTTCAAAAGAAATGGGTCTTCCTTCTTGTATTAAAATGAAACCAATTCCATTTCCTGAGGCATCACATTCCACATTAAATATTTTTGTGAAGTTTGGCGTAGCTAAGACCAGTGCTTGGACCATTGCCTCTTTAAGATGTTTAAAGGCCTTAGTTGCTTCTAAAGTCCAAGAAAATGCATCTTTATTTAGTAATGATGTTAGAGGTGCCTCTGTTCTCCCATATTCTTAACAAACTTGTGATAATACCCTGTCAACCTGAGCAATCCTCGAAGATGATTTATGGTTGTGGGGATTTTCTATTCCGTAATGGCTATAATTTTGTTAGGGGCTACCTTAACACCCTCATGAGATACAATATGACCCAAATATTCTACCTCCTGTACTCCAAAGAAACATTTGGATTTTTTTTCATATAATTGTTTCTCCTCCAATATTTTGAGCACCTTGTCAACATGTTGAACATGATCCTTCCAAGACTTGTTGTAGAAAAGTATATCATTAAAAAATGCTAACACAAGTATTCTAAAGAAGGGTTTGAAAATGGAATTCATCAAACCTTGAAATGTGGAAGTTCGGTGATGAGAATAATCATTAGGTACATTTTAAGGGGTTAATTGTCACCTTTTTAGCCTTATTATTCTATCTTTTTCACATTTAAATTGAATTATGGTCATATGGTTCTTAGTTTAGATGGTGTATTAAGGGTGTCATAATTCGAAGGCCTGATGTGGTTTAAATGGAGCAAAATCAATATAATATGCCATTTTTTCTGAAGATTTCACAATCGAGGCTTGAATTAGACATCAAGGAGTGATTGTAGGGGGTTGATCACCTCCTTAACTCCTAAAGGAATCCAAGGGATCCTAGAGATTCTCCTCCAACAGCTCGAAATCAAAGGTAGCCAAGCAAGTGGAAGATCAAGGGGAGCCAAGCTCCACTTCTCTAAAGTTTCAAGGAGACAAACCACCTAATTTTTAGGTAGTTGTTGGTAGCTACCATTTAATATAAATAGGGCAGAGAAAGAGTTCACTAGGATTTTATTTTTGGAGATAGCTAGAGCACTCTTATCTTGTGTAATAGACATTTGTGACTTTCACATGCTATGTAACACGATTGGTTATGAAATAAAATGAGTATTAAGTTTCTTTTCACTAATTTAGCTTCAGCAAGCTGAGCTTGTGGGTTAGGGCCCAATCCATTGGCCTCAGCCTCTCTTATTTATTTTTGTTTACATTTCATGTTATTGTATTTAGTTTCCTTACATTTCATGTTGTTGTAGTTAGTTTCTTTACATTTCATGATTGTTGTAGTTAATATCCTTCATTTCATGTTGTAGTAGCATATAAAACTCCAAACCTGTGTCTTAAAGCCTCCCTCTATCACCTATTTCACTAGAGCTTGAGGAGGGTAGAGATTCACCACATACCCAAAAAAAAATTCCATTTATGTTTCCTTGGAAAATTTAGATATTTTGCTTTGTTTATCATGAACAAGTTGTAGATGTAGAGTTAGTTTTCTGTTTCAAGTGTATAGGTTGGTTTTCTTAAATTCAACTCATCTTTTCCACCATTTTCATGATAGATTTGTCAATTATGAATGCATGAATATGTACTTTTCTTGTAGGTTTGAGTAGGGAAGAATAATAGGAAATCCCCAACACCATTAGCTTTAGTTTCCACCCCTCATCAACCAAATTCTAACCAAATCGCCTTCAACCATGTTTTTGGAAATCTCCACCACCACACCAAGAGCCACCTTGGAGATGCAAGACAGGATTTAAGAGGAGTTCTAAGCTTGAAAAAATGGTTGGATACATTCCATACACATAGATCCACCTTCATTCCACCTCTCCTACCCCTTTCCTCACCATTTATGGCCTCAAACTACCCTCAGCCTGTTTCCTATAGAGTTTCAGGACATCTTGTAGCAGTAGAGGAAATCCTGTAGCAGATCCTGTATTAGCGCCAATCAATCACTTCTTTAACCAAAAACCTCTCCTTCACCTCATCTAGAACTGGAACAACCTCCAAGACACCTTCAAATCTAAAACCATGAGTCCAAGACCCTCTTAGGTCACCTTAGTGCCTCCTTCTTTTGCTACAAAAAAGAGTTATTTACAAGCATAGTTAGCTCATCGATAGATGCATTGTTAAGAATAACAATTAATCATGAGATAGATAGAGTTCAATCATTCATTGGGTTCACCATGTGTGCCTAGATTAGTTTCCCTTTCTGAAGTTCAATTCAACAATTTAAATCATGAATTCCACTTAGTTTAACTTTATTTCTTGCATTAGCTTAAATGTGTATTTCCTTTCTTGCATATAGCTAGATGAGTCATTATGATCTAGAATAGTTTCTTTTCTTGTTGATAGAGTAATGGTCATGATTTATTTTCAGTCTTGGCTCTCATTTAGAAGTGTGACAGATTTCCTTTCCTAGAAGTAACCCTAGCAATAGCACCTCATCATAGAACTAAGAAGAGGATGGCATGAGTAGAATTCATTTGTTGTGTATATAGCACTTTCACCTCCAAGTTTGTACAAACCTTGGGTTGATAAAGTAAAGTAGAGTAGCCTTTGGGAGTTGCAGCACTCTTGGTGCAATACTAGGTATCACCACTTTTTGCCACCGTTGTGGGAGAGGTGTCTAAGTAGATGATTTGATTCTTCTCTAGCATTATTTTCTGATTTTATTTTGCATTCAGTTCCAAAATATTGAAAAATACAAAAACAATTTTACTTTCTTGCCTTGTAGGAGTACAGATAACAAAGAAAAAGTTTTACCAAAAACCCCCACATCCCCACACAGTCACCTTTCACTCTTCTTTAGTGACTGTGAGGTTGAACACACCATAAGTAAGTCACTTGAAAAATTTGAAGAACCCACTGGAGAAGAAGAGGAACTTGCTTCACCTCAGGAACCTACTTCACCAGTTCAAGCCATGGTTGAGATTGGGACCCAAGGAGTCTTTCACATTAGAGAAACAGATTGGGAAACTAGAATGAAAAACATAAATCCCTAAACCCTTCCACATTGCCATGGACTTAATTCTGAGGATCCTGAAACCTTCATGTTCTAATTTGATGTTTCCAATGACCAAAATCTAAAACTATTACCATCCACCCTCAAGGATGCAGCCTTGCACTGGTTCATGGGTTTGCCTGGGAACAACATCACTACCTGGGCACAAATGCAAGATTCATTTAACAACATATACAAAGACTACTGTAGATCCAAAGAAACCAAAGAGGAAATATTTAGGATGACTTTAGAACCTAATGAATCCCTAGAAGATTATGAAGAAACATTCCAGCTAAACTATAAAATAGCCAACTATACCCTTGGTCCTGGATCATTTAAGCTAGTACCCATATGAGAGATCAGGGAAGAGCTGATAGAAACCATTGATATGCTATCAGGAGCAGACCTCTACCATCTAGCTTTTGAGGACATCAAAAATTTCTTTAGAAACCACTCTAGGGAAGATAGGAAGAAAGGTAGAGCTAGCCAAAGCATGACCAACACCCTTTCCTCTTCCACCCCCATCAAGCATGAGATTGGAAATAGGTTGGAGGACTTCAAAAGTGAGATGTTGCACACCTTTTCTTTGTAAATGGACACAATTTAGATCAAGAGGAATCAAGAGGAAGCTTATAGTTCCTTGGCTATATTCTTCCCTAAATGTACTATAAAACACCCTCGGAATGAATATCCACTAAATTTCATAGAGGTTTTCTTAGTTTGTGAAGATATTCATGCCATATATAAGTGTCCCTCCTTACCTGGGCTCAAAAATGTATATCCAGGTGGGGAAGGAGGACGCTAGAAACTATGTTTCATAAATCAGAGGAGGCCTCAAGGGCCTCGGTCATATCAGCAGGGTATGCAAGGTGCACCTTACTCCTACTATCATAAAAATCAGAATGAACCTATGCAATATTGGTACACCTAAACTCCTCTATCATGGCCTACACCTCCTAGTTGGCCTTACAACCCTCTATATCACCATCGCTCTGAAGCAACCATTCCAAAAATATGTTCCTCAACCACCTCAATGAAGTAACCCATCACAAGGGTGGAGGCACCAACACAATCAACCACCTGCTTTACTGCCTCCACCCCAACCTCAACCTTAGCTCACCCATTCTTCTCCATCTAAGTTGCCTCATATGCATGCCCAGCCCAATCTGATCCCGAACAATAAGCAGGCACAACAGGTTTACAATGGGGAAATGATCCTTTCCATCTTATGTTGTGGAGATACATGAGATAAATCTAAAATCGAGAAGAGTAATTCCGGACAATCATCCTCCATATCCACCTGCATAGGTTGAGGAGAAAAAGGAAGATCCAACAACCTCATTTTACTGAGTGATTGATCCACTCTAATCAGCACATGCCACAAGAGACTGAACTTCTAGCATAACTGAAAAATTTGTATGTGAAAATACCCCTTCTCCAGGCCATTAAGGATGTCCCTATTTGCAATAAGCTCATCGAATAAAATTTCTTTAAGAAACCTGGGAGAAATAATAAAGACACCCCCACCATCAATGTAGTGGGACAATTGTCCGACTTAATGTTGGGAAGGGCGATATTCCTAAAGTACCTGGACCCTGGTATTCCAATAGTAGATGTACACATCAATGGTGTCATAGTCCCCAATACTCTGATTGATCTCGTGGTTGCCATAAATGTGATGACCATGGAAACTATGCTTAAACTCAACCTCCAAGGGGCTTTGAGAAACAACACCACTGTTCTACAACTTGCAGACTGTTGGACATTGGGTTCAACGCTCCCCGTGTGTTTCGCAACATGGACTAACCGCCTCTCATGGATCCTGACTCTGGAAATTGTAGCGAAGACTAACGCCTGCATATGTTGTTCTAATGGAAATTGTGAAAACAGCAAGTGGTATCAGAGCAACAGGCCTCGAGTTCGAAACTCACTCGGATCGCGTTAGGGGGGAGATTGTTGGACATTGGGTTCAATTCTCCCCATGTGTTTCGTGACATGGACTAATCGCCTCTCGTGGATCCTAACTCTGGCGATTGTAGCGGAGACTAATTCCTGCGAGTTTTTGTCTAATGGCAATCGTGAAAACAACACAGACAAGTCCATAGTAGCGCTGGAAGGAATTGTTGAGGATGTTATGGTCTTAATCGACTGTTGCGAGTACCATATAGATTTCTTGGTCCTCCATCCAAAAACCAAGTTTAATGGATATCCTCTCATTTTAAGAAGACCTTGGTTAGCCACTGTCGATGCTTACACTAGCTGCAGGGCCGGGAACATGCCTATAAATAATGGGCCCTTGTCTAAACAACTAGTATTATATCCTCCTACCCAACCTTCTATTGACCATGACCTACCTCTGTGGTTGGAGGAGGAAGAAGTAGAAGATGAAGTATACAGTACTATACCCTACCCCATTTGTGCCATATATATTGTTCTTAGAGGGGGACAACCTGATGAGGATGAACTCTTTGACCACATCATTCAAAACCAACCCCCAAATGCCAATCCACTCGATGACCTAGTTAAACAATCTGAACACCACCCTTGGATGGAACTGCACTTAGTTTATTCAACCTCTGAAGCCACCAAGGCTATGGAATTTGGCCAATCAAAATCTCTGAAGATCAACTAATCCCTCTCAACAAAATAAGAAGAGCAGATATGCCAGCTCTTGAAGGAAAAATTTGATGCATTTTCTTGGGAATACAATGACATGAAAGGGGTGCATCCCTCAATGTGCACACATCATATTTATATTACAGAAGGATGCAAGCCTATATGCTAGCCCCAAAGGAGGATGAACCTAGCTCAAAAGGACATAGTGAAGGATGAGATGAAATTTTTTTTGGATGCAGGATTCATATATCCCATATTCGACAGTGAGTGGGTGTCTCCTCTTGTTCTAGTCCCAAAGAAGAATGGAAAGTGGTGAATATGTGTTGACTACCAAGAATTAAAAAAAGCTAGTAAGAAGGACCATTTCCCCTTGCCCTTCATATATCAAGTCCTAGATGGCCTTGTAAAGAAGAAGTTTTTTTCTTTTCTATTTGGGTTCAGTGGGTATAACCAAATCCAAATTATCCCCAAGGACTAGGACAAGACCACTTTCACATGTCCCTGGGGCACTTTCTCTTACAAAGTCCTTCCATTTGGGTAGTGCAATGCCCCTGCTACTTTTCAAAGAGAAGTCTTGATCATTTTTTATGAACTATTCCATGACTCTGTCGAAATATACATGGACAATTTCGCACCTTATGGGTATTAGTTACTGGAAGTGCTCTCCAATCTAGGAAAAGTGCTAAGAAATTACATTGAAATGCATCTCGCTCTGAGTCTGAAAAAGTGAATTCTTAAAAAGAGAAAAGATAGTCCTAGGCCACTCAACATAACAAGCAGGAATACAGATAGACCCAAACAAAATCACCATCAGAAAAAGGGTGCTTTTTCCTCAAAAGTAGAGAGATGTTAGAATTTTCCTAGGTTTGGATGGTTACCATAGGAGGCTCATTAAGGACTTCATAAAAGTGGCTTTGCCATTATTTGGATTGTTAGCCAAAGATTCTGAATTTTTCTGGTCTATTCTTTGTCAAGAGGCTTTTGAGTTCATCAAGGAAAAACTAAACACCGCCCCCATTCTTTGAGGTCCCAACTGGGCTTTTCCCTTCCACATCCACATAGATGCATCAGATAAAGATGTGGGGGAAACCTTGGGGTAGCTATAAGTCAAATTACCCTATGCCATATATTTCATTAGCAAGAATCTGTCCAAAGATGAACTTAACTATATTGTCACAAAGAAGGAACTCTTAGCCATTGTTCATTCCTTAAACAAATTTATGCATTATATTACTAGATATCAAACCTTTGTATATACTGACCATGCAGCCATAAAGTACTTAATGAATAAACCAGATGTTAATGCTAGAATTATTAGATGGTTTTTGTTATTACAATAGTTTGATTTAACAATTGTTGATAAACCAGGAAAGGAAAATGTTGTTGCAGATTTTTTATCTAGACTAACTCTACCTGCAGATGAGGAAGGGATGGTGGATGATCAACTTCTAGATGAATAAATATTTTCTATCTCAACACTTTCTCGTTGGTTTTCTGACATATCTAACTACTTGGTTGCTGAAAGGTTTCCTCCAAACCTTTCATAAAGATAAAAGAGCAATATTATCAGGAAAACCACCACTTTCACCTGGATTGGGGGAAATTTATTCAATTTGGGACCTGACCAAATTCTTAGAAGATGTATGAGGGAAGAAGAGGTTTTTGACATCCCCTTGGCATGTCATGATAGTCCTTGTGGGGGGAACTTTTCTGCTAAGAGGACAACCTTCAAACCTTTGCAAGCAGATTACTATTTCCCTACCCTTCACCAATATGCCAGGAGATACACCAGTAGATGAGATAAGTGCCAAAGGATGGGAAAACCTACACCAAGGGATGAAATTACCTTGCACCCTCAGGTGGGTTTAGAGCCATTTGAAAAGTGGGGCATGGACTTGATTGGACCCATTGATCCACCATCCAGGCATAAGAGGTATATCATAGTCTGCACCGAATACTTGACCAAGTGGCCTAAAACAAGAGCTGTGAAGGTAGAAACAGAAGAAAAGGTAGCTGAGTTTCTGAGAGATAATCTGTTTTACAAGTTTGGATACCCTTGATGGGTATTCACTGATCAGGGGGCTCAATTTACATCTCATCTCATTGAAAAAATCCTGAGGCAGCACAAGATAAAGAAAAATACTTCTACTTCCTATCATCCTCAAGAAAATGATCAGCTAGAAGTGACAAATAGAGCCTTGGAGAACATCCTCACCAAGGTTGTGAGCAATAGTAGAAAATATTGGGTAGATATATTGGTGGAAGCCACTTGGGCTAACAATACCACTTAGAAGACAACCACATGGTTTACTCCATATGATTTTAGTTTATGGGAAGAAAACTCTTCTTTCCATTGAGTTTGAGTACAACACCTTGAGAATGGAAACTCAATTAGACCTGGACGTCACAAAGGCACAACAAGAGAGGTTTCTACAGACAAATTCTTCGGATGTGTTCAGAATGCAGACCCTCCTTCCCACATAGGTAATCTAGCTACAAAATAAATTTTGGCATGACAATCACATCAAAGAAAATACATTTCAAGAAGGATATTTGGCGCTTCTCTAGGAAATTAGATTCAAGGAATTCAAAGGAAAACCAATGACAAGGTGGCTAAGACCTTATCAAGTGGAAAAATTCCATGACAATGGGGTTGTTCAAATGAAAACCATAGATGAGGAGGGGACCCCCTACTTGTCAATGGTTACAAGCTCAAAATGTACAAGAAGCCCCTATCTAGGTCTAGTTTATCAATTCAATAAGCAGGGAGGTGAATGTCAATGGAAGCTATGTAGTTTCCAGATCCTCTCCTTCCTAGAGAAATAAAAAAAATAAAAATAAAAATAAAGAGGTATGGGTGAAAACCTCTCTGAGGCCTCCAAGGCCAACTCCTAGGTTGAAAACCTCCATGAGGTGATCCTGGAGGAAAAAAAAAAGAGAGCGAAAAAAAAAAAAAAAAAAAAAAATATCCTTGGGTGAAAACCTCTATGAGGCACGTAAGGTAGGCTTGTGGGTTGAAAAACTCTATGGAGGCAGCCCACTTGTCCTTTCAAAAAAAAAAAAAAACAAAGAGAAAAAGAGAAAAAAAAAAAGAATGAAACAACACCTATAAACTAACCTATTTTTGTTTTGCAGGTTACTAATCAAGGAAAATTGGGACAATGAGGAGAAGCATCCTTTCTCTCTTATCTCTCCCCTCTACTCACCCACTCCATACTCAACCCCAATATGCATCCATTCATCCATTTCCCCCTCTAGGTGAGCAAAAATCCCATGTTTTTCTTACTCTCTCCAGTGTTATAGGATGTCCTAGGTTGCTACAAGATTTCCTATAGTGCTACAGGAAATCCTGTACTGCTACAATAAATTCATCCAAGAGATAACAAGCTCACTCAAGGAAACGTAACCCTCAAAGAAGACATGAAAATAATTTTTTTTCCCATACCTACCACCCCTAACCATCAATCCACTCCATGCATAAGTATTCACTCACTAAACCCTCTCTTTTTCCACTGTGAACTAGGTCAGCTAAATCCTTACACAGGGCCTCTCCCCTCATCTCTCCACTACTCCATTCAATACATAACTCCATCCCTAGCATCCCTACACTACTTCTCCTCATTTCTCAACTAAGTGGAGCTCCAAAATAACAAAAAGGGGAATGCTACAGGAATATGATCACTTCATGGAGCAATCATGTACATGTAACAACAATTCAAAGTTCTAGAGGTAGTTGATGAAGATGGCTCTAGATGATCACCAGAGGAATCCAGGAGGAGAGACACACCAAAATAAACACCTGAATATATCCATGCAACAGCTGCAAAAATAATCAACAAACAAAAATAATAATCAGCTCACTCAGAAATAAGCTACTCACTTAGGAAAATATGCATAAAAAAATACAGCAAAAGGAAAAACATTGATGGTCATTAACATACTCCAGCTCCCTGCATCAAATAAATTATAAAACTCCTCAATAGCAGGTCAGCTCAAGTATGGCTCCCTCACCCTCTCGCTATGCATCATATTGGCTAAAGTGAATTAATGGCGACAATAGAGAGTTAAAAAGGAAAAAAGGTGGCCAGTTAACTTGGCCACCCTTGTAAAGTTAAAGTGAAGGAGAAGTGGAGTTTTCCATGCCACATGTGTCGTCAAATCAGTTAAGGTAGAGATCACGAGGAGTTGGAGGTGATTATGAGGAAAATGGAAATGATTAGCTCGAGTGGGACCAGTGGTCCAAATGAGGAAACCCCGTGCCAAATCCAAATCACCACTTTGCTCCAAGTCCGCTCAATTTGGAATGAAGGTGTGATTTGGCTCATTCTCTTTCATTCCATTATGCATTTCAAGAATAGTTAGAGCAGGAAAGTGACAGGAGCCATCGAGGAATTTAGCACCAAGGTCAAAGTTTGCATGCAAGCCCGTGCTACAAGAAGTCTACAAATGCTACATAAAGTCTACATGAAGGCTTCATAGTGATATGAACTACCATCAGAGCCACTCAAAGAGTGTATTAACACCTAATACCACCATCTCCCAAGAAAGAAAACATTAGAGTGAAAAGGTAAGTGGATGTCACCCCTCTAAGTTATCATATTTTTCATGGAAAAATTATACACAGTCACAAAAATAAGTCAAAATTTAAAAGGTTGTTAAGAAAATTTGGGTTAAGGAAATCTTAACTTATGTTAAATTAAAGCCTCTGAGGTCCCATATCACCAATGTTCTAATACAAAAACCATCCAAACTTATTCATAACATAGTCACAATATGGGGGGATTTTTTAACAGATGGGAACCAACACATATTAAAATAATTAGATTACACCCTCAGGTGGTTGATATTTTTAGAAATCACCAGTGGCTAGGATTCTTTGAGCTTCTCAAGGTCTTTGATGATGAAGTAGCTCAAAAATTTTCAGTGACCTTACACTCCCAAGGAGGTGATAGGGCCACCATTGTGGTTAGAGGACTAGCCATTACCATAACCCTTGAATTGATTAGCATAGTTACAACCTTGCCTCTAGGAGTCAAGTGGAACAGAGAGGATAGAGTCTCCAACACTGCCTCTAAGAAGAGATTCATTTTTCCTAATGAGAAATACATTGAGGATAAAAATGGAGTGAGAAGGTAAAGTCTCCCTTAACCATGGGATGAATTATCATATCACATCATGAAATATATATCTTATGAGGGAAGACTTAGTGTGGTTTACAGATACCATTTCAGATTACTACATGAGCTTAGATTCCAAGAATATCTGCCTCTAGAACAGAGACTAAACATTCCCTACTTCCTCCTACATTCAATCAAAGACATGAGCTAGAAGGTGAGGGGGAGAAATTATCAACACCTAGCTCATCATGGAATCATCAAACTCATAGTGGGAGATGTGCTCAATAGATTGAACATCCTTGTACCTTGGTCCACCTTTATAGATATGGATAGAGAAGCTTTCATTTGGACACAAGCTATCACTCTTGGACAAACCCCCTCTAGTCTTGGAGAGAGGGGTATTAAAGAATAAGAGGAAGAGATTGAAGGGACAAAGTAATAAGAGGAAGAAGAGGAGATGGAGACAAAAGAAGAAAACATAGAAACCCTAGGAACAGAGGAAGGAAAAGAGGAGGAGGAAGAGAAATATGAATAAGGAAAAGAAGTTGAGAGGGAGGGGGGAGAAAAATAAGAATAAAAGGAAAGAAATATAGGAGAGGAAGAGATAATAGACCCCATCCTGAGCACTAACATCTCTCCTCAACAAACCAGCCTATCACCAGGAACCTTAGAAAAGGAATTGGTTGCCACATTAGCCACTATAAGCACCCTTGTTAAGGAAAAGAGGAAAATATAGGCCCCCATGTACTTCAAGACTAGAAAGAGTGCTAGGGTGAAGAAATAGATACCCCAAACTCCAACTAAAATCCTAATAACTATTGAAGAGCCACCCAATAAAAAATATGAAATAAGCCTAGAAGAGGGAAAATTTCAAGAGGTCACCTCACCTGAGAAGACACATGTGACCTATATGAGGATATACCCTTCAAGGATAGCATCCCTCAAACAAGTATCAACCACCACAGCCTTTTAGGAGACAGAAAAGGAGGGGAAACAAGCAAATGAGGGTTTGGTACAGGAAAAACATTTTTTTCTAAAGGAAACTCCAATAGTGCTACAAGAAACTCTAGATGTGTCACAGAAATAGAAAAAGGTCATGGGGTGTGGAGAAAAGGTAACATTGGAAGGGAAATAGGTCCAAGATGTTGAAAAAGAGGCACAAATTAAGGGGCAATATGCCAATGGGAAAAAAGAGGAGGAACCAAAGGAGGAGCCTACCTATCCAAAATTTGTTACAAAAGATATATCAACAGTTACACATCCTAGCCCCCAGCCAAAAATAAGCTCGTACTACACATTAATTGAAGGAGGAAGGATGATCCCTCAAAATCTATCAGTTCCCTTATTGTATTATCTAGAACAAGAGAGAGCACGCACACATCATTGGATGAAAATTTCAAAAACAAATATTGTGTAAGATGTAGGGATCATGGAAGCAATGTTAAGCAAAATTAGGGAAGAAATTAGGGAAGCAATGATAAAGGAGAAAATACAAGAGACACAAGAAGAAATGCAAGGTTACAAAGCCAAATGTAGCAGAAGGACAAGCAAATTTCCACCATGGAAAATTTGTGCATGGAGGCAATACAATATAGGCATCCTTGAAAATCTTATGATATCTACCTGAAGGAACAATGGCTATAGTTTTAGATAAAAACACTAGCATCCTATGGGTCATTTCCTTTTCAAAATTGCAGACAATTTATTGAATTTTTCTATCAATCCAACATAGAAGATAGGGCCAAGTTGGTAGAATTTTATATTCATAATCTTGTCTTGAATGATCTAAACATTTGGGACCCTAATCCTAGGTTAGGAGATATGCAGTTGATGGCCCTAGCCTCTTGGATGACCAATGCCAGGGCAAAGGAGGTCAAAAATGTGATGAGAAGAGAAGGAAAGGAGCCTCTCCATATAAGGGAAAAACTATTCAGCCCTAGCGGGGTCATTAACAATAACCTAATGATAGAAATTGATGCTAGCCTTGCAGATAAATACCTCAACACCCAAGCACATGCCATTACACACTTTGATGACATTTCTAGACTATTGGGAGAGGAATGTGTAATGGAAATTCAGAGAAGATGGAAGTGCCTTCCTCTTAGCCTAAGAAACATGGAGTATCATACTCCAGAGAGATTAAGAAATGCCTTACAAAGGGCACCTTTGTATAAGAGGGTTATGAAGGCCATAAAGATTCAATGGCTTGGCTTAAAACTCAATCCACCTTTGTTGCTGGGACTAGGTGAAGGAAAATACCAAGCTGAAGAAAACAAATAATGGGAGGAGGTAGAAAAGAATGATGGATTCTACCCTCCTAAGGAGACTCCTTCACTGATTCCTTTGGATGTTAGAGAGGCCACTAAGGCACTAAAAGAGATAAAGAAAGAGCACTAAGTTCCTGAGAGGATGAGTAACCATTTGGTAAGGGGGTGATGATGAGCACCATCATTAGGTACATTTGAAGGGGTTAATTTTCACCCTTTTACCCTTATTATTCTCTATTTCTCATATTTAAATTTCATTATGGTCATATGTTGCTTAATGTAGATGGTTTATTAAGGGTTTCATACTTCAAAGGCCTAATGTGGTTTAAATGCAGGAAAATCAAGAGAAAATGTGAATTTTTCTAAAGATTTCACAATCAAGGCTCGAAGTAGACAACAAGGAGCGATTGTAGGGGGTTGACCACCTCCTTAAATCCTTAAGGCAGCCAAGGGATCCTCTAGATTCTCCTCCAACAACTCGAAATCAAAGGCAACCAAGAAAGTGGAAGATGAAGGGGAGCGAAGCTCCACTTCTCTCGAATTCCAAGGAGACAAACCGCCTACTTTTTAGGGAGTTGTTGGTAGCTACCCTTTAGGATAAATAGGGCAGAGAAAGAGCTCACTAGGATTCGATTTTTGGAGATAGCTAGAGAACTCTTAGCTCATGTAATAGACATTTGTGACTTTCATGTGCTATGTAATAAGATTGGTTATGAAATAAAATGAGTATTCAATTTCTTCTTCATTGAGATAGTTTTAGGGAGTTGAGCTTGTGGGTTAGGGCCCAATCCATTGGCCTCAGTCTCTCTTATGTATTTGTGTTTAAATTTCATGTTGTTGTAGTTAGTTTACTTACATTTCATGTTGTTGTAGTTATTTTACTTACATTTCATGTTGTTGTAGTTAGTTTCCTTACATTTCATGTTGTTGTAGTTAGTTTCTTTACATTTCATGATTTTTGTAGTTAATATCCTTCAGTTCATGTTGCAGTAGCATATAAAACTCCAAAATTGTGTTTTAAAGCCTCCCTCTCTCACCTCTTCCATTAGATCTTGAGGAGGGTAGATCTTCACCACAGTCCCAAAATTGATTTTAGTTTATGATTCCTTGGAGATTTTAGATAGGTTTCTTTGTTTATCATGAACATGTTGTAAATGCAGAGTTAGTTTTCTGTTTCAAGTGTATAGGTAGGTTTTCTTAAATTCAACTCATCTTTTCCACCATTTTCTTGATAGATTTGTCAATGATGAATGCATGAACATGTATTTTTCTTGCAGGTTTGAGTAAAGAAACAGAGTATGACTCCCCCAACACCATTAGATTCAGTTTCCACCCCTCATCAACCAAATTCCAACCAAATCACCTTCAACCATGTTTTTGGAAATCTCCACCACCACACCAAGAGCCACCTTGGAGGCACAAGAAAGGCTTTAAAAGGAGTTATGAGCTTGGAAAAATGGTTGGATACCTTCCATCCACCTATATACATCTCCATTGCACGTCTCCTACCCATTTCCTCACCATTTATGGCCTCAAACTACCCTCGACTAGTTTCTTGTTGTGTTTCAGGACATCCTATAGCACTATAGGAAATCATGTAGCAGTGCCAATCAGTCACTTATTCAACCCAAAATCTCTCCTTCACATCATCTATACCTGGAACAACCTCCAAGACACCTTTAGCCCTGAAACAATGAGTCAAAAACCCTCTTAGGTCACCTTAGTGCCTCCTTCTTTTGCTGAAAAACAAAGTTATTTACAAGCATAGTTGGCTCATTGATAGATGCATTGTTAAGCATGACAGTTAAGCATAAGATAGATATAGTTCAATCAGTCGTTGGGTTTAGCATGTGTGACTAGATTAGTTTCCATTTCTGCAAGTTCAATTCAACAATTTAAATAATAAATACCACTTAGTTTAACTTTAATTATTTTATTAGCTTAAGTGTGGATTTCCTTTCTTGCATATAGCTAGATGATTCATTATGGTCTAGAATAGTTTCTTTTCTTGTTGATAGAGTAATGGTCATGAGTTATTTTCAGTCTTATATTTCATTCATAAGTGTGACAAACTTCCTTTCCTAGAAGTAACCCTGGTAGTAGCACCTCATCATAGAATTGAGAAGAGGATGGCATGAGTAGAATGCATCTTCTATGTATATAACACTGTCACCTCCAAGTTTGTATGAACCCTGGGTTGATAAAGTAAAGTAGACTAGATTCTAGGAGTTACAAGACTCTTGGTGCAATACAAGGACTCACCATAAGGCCAAAAGGAATGACCAAATATACATAATGGCCCTCATGAATTCTGCATGTTTTTTTTTAAATGTATTCAATATTCATTCTAATTTGATGATATCTTGAACAAATTTCTAGCTTGGTGAAGTAAATCGCTCCATGTAATTCATCCAACAATTCATCAATGGTAAGCATGGGAAATTTATCTTTAATAGTGAACCTGTTGAGCTCCCTATAATCGGGACACATACACCATGATCCATCCTTATTGTGCACCAATACTAATAGAGAAGAGAAAGAACTTTTACTAGGTTGAATTATACCATCCTCTAGCATTTTTGCAACCATACGTTAAATCTCACCCTTTTATGCATAAGGATATTTGTAAGGCCTGATGTTTGGAGGAACACTTCCTGGAATCAAATGAATAACATGATCATGATGATGAATAGGTGGGCGGCCTTTGGGAGTCTGAAATACTTGGGAATGATTGTCCAAGACTTTTTGGAGATCTAGAGAAACAAATGAATTCGATGTTTGAACCTCTAGTGAGCATAATTATGAAATTACGCCTGATTGTTTTTTCTTCAGAATTTTTTTCCTGAAATTAGAGCCGATTAAATTTCTTGGTTTCCCTACGATTCCCCTTAATTCAACTTCCTTTGCTTCCCAAAAATATTTCAATAAAATTTCTTGAAAATAAAAAGTTTTCATCCTCAAAGATTGTAACCATTGGACTCCTAGTACAACATCAACACCGCCCATTGGAATGGAAAGCATTGGACTATTCAATACATATTCCCCCATGGTTAGCTTGATATTATGGCACTTTCCAGAGAAATTTATAGTTCCTCCATTTGCAACCATCACTTGACACTCTAGTGTTGGATATAGGAAGCAATTCAATTCCTTGGATATCTTATAATGAATAAAATTACGGGTACTACCCGAATTAATCAACACTATTACCTTTTTATTCTTGATATATCCTTCTATATTGAGAGTTCGAGGAGTGGTAATTCCTTCCAGTGCATTACAATATATGGTCGGATTCATTTCTTCTTTCTCTGGGTTAGCTGCTGGTGTATATCCTCCTCTTTTGATGTTTGTTCTTCCTTTACTTCCTCCTCTTCACAATCTATCTAAAATAATTTATTCTCAATGCACTTATGACCTTTAGTGTATTTTTTATCACAACTATAAAAAATCCCTTTTGCTATTTTTTCCTCCAATTGTTGTGGTGTCAACGTTGTAGGTTATGGAAGGCTAGGAGCAACAATACTTTCATATTTATAGTTGTGAGTGGTACACTTCTTTGTTTCCATAATTTTTCTTGCCACCTTGAATGCCTTCTCTAATGAATCAAGTTCCAAAAGGAAAACCTCATGTTGGATGTTATCCTTTAAAGTACATATGAAGACATAAATCCTATGCTCCTATGGAATATATGTTACCCTGATAATCAAATTTTGGAAGTCCTCAATGTGGTCCGACATTGAACCATTTTCTTTGAGACTTATCAATTTTATAAAGAAGGTGTTTCTCTTTGTATCGTCATAATGTTCTATCATTTCCCCCATAAAAATTTACCAGGTGATAAGTGGTTTATGAGAAAAAATTTATTTATACCATACAAACTAGCGGGGTTCTAAATATAAAGTTGCAATGTGTAACTTTCGTGAGTGTTGCACATCATGGAGATCAAAATATTATTCCCTTTGTAGCATCCATGTTGCCGAATCCTTGCCATCAACATTCCTCATATCAATCTTTGGAATGTGGTGGTTCTTAAACCCAACATTGTAGTTTCTAAAATCACAGTTCATATTCCATTTTTCCTCATCAATTTTTTCGTGGATTACCTTATCACCACCAAGAATCTTGTCTTGCAACAACTTTGCCAAACCTTCCTTCAAACCTTCCATGTCTACTTTCAAACCATCCATATTAACCTCCATGCCATCCTTAAAACCACCCACATTAGCTTCCATGACATCCTTCAAACATTTCATGTCTACTTTTAAACCATCTATGCCATCTTTGGTTTCTCTTTGTGAGAACAAAATTTATTGCATTTGGTCCCGTAATTTTGATATATCATGTTGCAATTCTTCCTCTTCATGCACCATAATAGAGATTTCTCAGGGATTAATGGATGTAGAATTATTTTGTTTTGGAGGAATTTTAGAAACAAATACTAATATATATGCTTCAATATTCCCTTTGAATCAATTCAAATTGTTTTTTCAAACAAAAGTTATGCACAATTTAAAAAATACACATTTTTTTTTGGAGCTCGATATTGAAATTGTTGTATCTCTGTAATTTTGGATTTCCAAGATCTGAAATTAGTTCCTGCGATATCCCTTTGAATATTATTTTCAATGGCACAAGTTAGACCAATATTGTATTCTTCAACAAAGATTTATTCCAAATCTCCCACAATGACCTGATTATGGACTAGTTCCATAGAGCGAAGTTGTGTAGAATTCCGCATGTCACTGTTTAAACATTCAAACCTGAAATTGTTATAGGAAAAATTACCATTTGTTTGATTTTGGTGACTTTGTCAAAAATTCAAATATGACTCCTGAAATGAACGTTATGGAAATTTTCCCTAGGTCACCTGTTTGAGATGGAATTATGGAGCCTGCAAAAACCCTAACTTCCTCGGATCATATCTCTAAAAATATAGCGAACCAAGATCTGAAGTTAGTACACAATTTTCACCGTTATCTTGGCTCCTAGTGGTTGCAATTTCAACTTCTTAAGAATCGTCTAAAAAATTTATAGCAAAAATTCCACGATGACCTATTTGAAGCAGTGAAACCCTAGAATCCAAAGCTCTGATACAAAATTTTATGAAACAAACTCACAAAATAGAGAAAATACAGATCAACGACTTGAGAAATAGCCTCTTCGATGGGGAAACCTCCTTTACATTACATAAATGAACAATTCTTGGATGATACAAATGACAAGACCTCCTTTGTATATATATAGGAGTCTAAGGGGTCACAATATAATTAGAGCCTACATAACAATAATAATGTAAGGGCACAACAATAACAACAGTGAGCTTCTATGGGGAACAAAAATATTAATATAGGGTCCGAGGGTGAAAATGTGAAGTTGGGTTACACTTTTTTCCCTTTTTTGAGAGAAAATTTTCATTTTTTTTTTCTGTTTTTCAACTTTCTGCAAGCCAAAACAATTTTTCTGTTTAGAATTTCATTTTGTGATAAAAATAAAAGTTGTCATAAATTTTATTAGCTTTCTATTACTTATTTTTTGGAATTCTTTTATACACATTTCATATGTCAACTTAGCATTTCTTTGAGTGTGTGTTTTTTAACAATCAAAGGCTTCATAAGAAGTCATGTTAATACGCACTACTGTGTTCTTTGAAACTTTGTGTTTTTGAGAAACAAAATGTGTTACAACAATCTAAATAGAATCTACTTCGGTTTCGTTATATTTACAAAGCCAACTGATACATATCATAATTACTAGAATTTTTTGAACTGGTCCAATGTGAAACAATTGCATATTTTGAATATGTTTCGCAACACACGAAATTTCTTAACATATAAGTTATAAACTAAAAATCTAAAAACTACCCATTACAGAAGACAGACCAATGTAATGCACCATAATTTTTTCAATTTTTTTACAATGTATTTTGGAAGATACATAATTATGATTTCACTGAATCATAACGACCTTCAGAAATTGTTTGCAGCCATATTATTACAAAATTAATTAAAATTAGTAAATATTTATGAAATTCCATAAAATTTATATTTCCTAAAAGTAGATTGAATTCTGAAAATGCTTGTATTGGTTTCGACAGTTAATTCAGAATGTTTCATGGAGTTTAACCAATCCCAAGTTGAAGATATGTATTCAGAGCTTGGTTCTGCGTAATTGCAGAGGAGTTAGTTCGGTCGAACTCTCTGACAGCCCGTCAAGTCTAACGACATAAAAGTTCAGCCGAACTTTTACCTGACTTTCCGTTGGCCGGAAAATACAACAAAACCCCTAAAAAAAAAAATTCGTGACAACATAAATTGATGTAAAAGCATTCATTATTTTCACATAATTTCGTAGATTTGGTCTAGTCTGATTTTGCAAAGAATTGTTTTGGGTTTAAGGAATTTTCTTGGAGGTACATTCAAAGGACATTTTTGCAAAGGATTGTTTTGGGTTTAAGGAATTTTCTTGGAGGTACATTCAAAGGACATTTTTGCAAAGGATTGTTTTGGGTTTAAGGAATTTTGTTGGAGGTACATTCAAAGGACATTTTTGCAAAGGATTGTTTTGAGTTTAAGGATTTTTCTTGGAGGTACATTCAAAGGACATTTCTTGGAGATATGTGATACATTTTTTGGATTTTTTTGGGCTTCATTTTTTTTAAGGTATTTTGTTTTTAGAGGATTTGGGCTTAATTTTCATTGTTTTTAGAGGTTTCGGGCTTCATTTTCAGAGGAATCTTTTTAGGCTTAATTTCGAAATGACTCTTTTTAGGCTTAATATTCAAAGGACATTTTTTGGAGGTATTTTTTAAAGTGATATTTTTTAGCGGCTTTTTTGAAGTATTTTTTAAAGTGGAATATTTTAAGAAGTTGGAATTAATTTTCAATGGACATTTTTTGGAGGTATTTTTTGAAGTGACATTTTTTATAGTACGTGCTTTAGGTTGAAGTAAATCTTTTATAATGATTTTTTAAAATGACTTTTTGTCTAACTTTTTAAATGAATTTTTTTTGCAGGACTTGGAAGGAAATATTTTGAGCTTCGTTTCATTTTTATAAGACATTTTTTTCTCGGATTTTTTAAAGTAAGTGTTTTGGATTGAAGTATATATTTTTTGCAAAATTTTTAAAATGAGTTTTTTTTAAATTAAATCTTCTGTAATGTTTTTTAATTGAGTTTTTGTCTAAATTTTTGAAGGAAATTTTTTGAACTTCATACTCTATTATCATGGGAAAACGAAGGAATTGCGCGAGAAAATATGATCGAAAAAGAGACCCTGAGGAACGTAGAGAAGAGACGAGAGAATCTTGAAAAATAAAGAGAGAAGCACTCTCAAATATTGAAAGGGAAAATCAACCTCAACTAGAAGTTGAAGCAGGTATATAAATGTAAATATTATGAATTTGATATTTAAAATTTTCCTAGTGTAAAATGTGAAGCTTAATTTTTATTTGATGAACTAATTTGAAAATATTTTTCAATGTAAACAGAGAGAGATATTCCTCAAAACATTGATGATGAGATACAAAATTTTGAAAGAGAAAGTGAAAGAGATATTGAACCAATTATTGAAGATGGTGAAAATGTTGAAAGAAATTCAAGTAAAGAAATTGAATCACAAGGTGTGTGTGTATATATATATGTGTGTGTATGTCTGTGTGTGTGTGTGTGTGTGTGTTGAGCACATGCACGTATTATTGAAATTATACATATTTATTAATTTAGTTATTTATTGAATATGTGAACTTATTATGTACTATTCATTCGAATATGTACAGATGAAATCAATGTCGATGATGAGATGTTAGAAAATGTTGACACTCACACATATGGAGATAAAAGAGTTGACCATGTTATACGATATCGTGTTAAACCCATTTT
Source organism: Pinus albicaulis (assembly GCA_034641835.2). NCBI lineage: Eukaryota > Viridiplantae > Streptophyta > Pinopsida > Pinales > Pinaceae > Pinus > Pinus albicaulis. Next base: position 321,117,702 of record CM076578.1, read on the forward strand.
TGATATGTACTTCATAAAGGAAAATGTGATAGTTCAAGCCCAAATGTTGAAAGGTCTCCTATCATTAAGGAAATTAAAATAAGCTACGACTTTATTGGGTATTCGAAAATCAACAAAAGATAAAAAAAATGAAGGAAAATGTGATACAAAATATAAATAGTGCTATAAATTCAATTAGAAGATCTAGATAGAAAAATGTTTCAGTTATACGTTGAGAAATACATATGGCAGTGGTTTCATCAAGTACTAAAGAGAATCACTTGGTAAAATCTATGGCACGAGCATTAGGAACCTCACAAAAAACTTTACACAAACATCAGAAATTTCGGTTGCTAATAGATGTAAATGATGAACTCACTTGTTAGAGAGCTATTTGTAGGCAACCATACAAAGATAGACTTGGAAAAAATGTTAAAAAAAACAATATATGAATATTGGAAGAAAAATTCACGTGTTTCAGCAAATGCAAGGGATGTGATTCGAAGAAGAATAGCACGAAATCAGTACGAACAACGTGAAAAACATTTCTTGGAAACCACTCAGATAGAGTTGTTCAACAAGTTCAAAGAAGAGAATCGTGAAATTCATGTCTCAATTAGTGCTTTTGTTCAACAAAAACCATGGTATGCAAAACCTATCACCGTATGTGACACTTTTTGTTATCGTTATCATGTGGAATTTGAGTTATATTATGACACATTCCTTAATTTTGGTAGAAAATTTTGGAAAGATTCACCTCCTCCTTCCGCTATCTGTGATTTCATATCTCAAATTCTATGTGAAAGAGAAAGCGATGAATTATTTTACTAAAAGAAATGTGTTGGTGGTAAAAAATGCGATGATTGTGGAAATTTGACTAAATTTCAAAACAAATATCGCATTGATATAAATGATCAATCATTGTCCAACATGAAAGTGAAATGGAAGAGATATGAATATATCCATACATCGATTCAAGGTTCAAAAAGTGCTAAAAGAATTGAATTAAAAGAAGAAGAAATTTTTGTGATAGATTTTTTGAGAAACTTTGAGGCAGAAACTTATAAATACACCAAGAATTCCCATAGAGCTCGATGGCAAGACTTGAAATTCAAAAAATCTTGTGAATTTTTTCCACCATGGACCATTTTGTCAGTAATTGATTTTGCAGAAAACTACACATTTGTTCCACAAAAATAAATTCAGAGTGAATACTATCATTCTGACCAAGTCTCCATGCTCGTCCATATTCTATATAGACATGCTGAATAAAACGTCGATCATGTAGAAAGCACCAATGAAAATCGACATGTTATTAAAGAATATCACTTTATATTAGTGATGATCGTACACATGATACATATTTTGTACAATATTGTTTTAGAAAGATTTATGACTCCTTGAAAAGTCATGGAATAAAATTCAATGAACATAGGATATGGTCAGATGGATGCGCAGGTCAATTAAAATCTTCACGGTCATTCTTTTGGTTGTGTTGTCTTTATAAGAAAACCTGCATTAAACATTATTGGAATTTCTTTGAGACTGGCCATGGAAAAGGAGAACATGATGGTGCAGGGGCATGCATAAAATGAGCACTTCGAATATATCAAATGAACCCCTCTGCAAACCGACTCATGGACGCTAAAGAAGTTGTTCAATGGTGCATCACTGCTCTAATCCATGAGACTAACCGATCAAGGGAAGTGCAAAGGTACATTAAATTTATTTTTTATTGGATATTTAATTTTAAAAAATGTACATTTATCACAATGATTATCTTTGATGGTATTTTGATATCATATTTACATTCTTCTTTGAATTTTCCATATATAGGTTTTTTTGGCATATTGGGATCGAAGATGTAGATAGATCAATTGGAAATGACATTGAAACAATAAAAGGGACTCGAAAATTGCATTCAATTAAAAAAAGTTGTCCACAAATGTGTTTGCATTGGATAAAAGAAAATATTCTTGTTTTTGTCATGTTTGCATAGACGACACAAAATCCAATGACGTTTGTGAAAAAAAAATGTATGTAAAAGATTGGAAACATACAGATCTAAATACAAAGGGGAAAATGTTTGTTGCAGTGTTTGAAGAAATGCAGTCAGAGAAGACTACAATATCATCTGATGGTGATCGAGTTTCTGCTCTTGTTAGAGAAGGTAACATTTGAATTTCTTTCAAATGATAGAGATCTAGAAATTAATTTAAATACATAAGTTTGTTTTATTGCATAGGAGATGTTTTTGCTGTAATTTCACCTACTATCAACGATGAAAATGTGAAGTATTATTTGATGTGTTGCACTGAATGAAAAATGAAATTATTAGAAAACTATAATGATCACGGGTTTCCATATGTAAGAGGATCTATTATACTGAAACGTTATTTTTTCAGAAAAACTAATCAAAGTGGAGATTTTTTTTACTTTGAAGACTATGAGCCTGATGTTATAAGTTGTCAATATAGTCACTTGCTATGTGCAGCATGCATAAAGTTGATAGAGGTTCAATCAAAGAAAAAAATGAAAATTAGGAAATGGAAAATGTCAAAATCTGATCATGAACGGATCATTGAAGATGGCATTCCATTGGAATTTTTTTTTATTGAACTTCCCAACAATTTCTTCTCTTTGGATTCATGTTTTAGAACTTCCTAAACTCAACTAAAAATTGAGTTGCCTTGTTATGTTATCTGTGCAAGTGTTTGCACATGTACATTGTTTTGGTACATGCACACTAGTATCAACCAAAAGTAGTTTTTTTATACATGCATTGATGAAAAATGTTGCATGTAATATATATATGTTCTAGAATGCAATTCACTAAAAGTAGCTTTTCTATGTGCATTGATGAAAAATGTTGCAAGTATTGGATATATATGTTCTAGAAGTATTGGATGTGTGTGTGTGTGTGTGTGTGTGTGTGTGTGTGTTCTAGAATGCAATTAAAACTGAAAATAGATTTTCTATGTGCATTAATGAAAAATGTTGCACGTATTAGATATATACATGTTCTAGGAAATTAACTGAAAGTAGATTTTCTATGTGCATTAATGAAAAATGTTGCACGTATTGGATATATATATGTTCTAGAATGCAATTAATTGTTCAAGTAGTTTTATTATGTGCATTAATGAAAAATGTTTCACGTACTGAATATATATGTTCTAGAATGCAATTAACTGAAAGTAGTTAAATTCTATTGGCAATGATGAAAAATGTTGCACGTATTGGATATATATACATTATAGAATTCATTTTTAAAATTTTATGATTGTTTGACACATCTAACAAGACCTAGAATCTTATGATTGTTTCTATATATATATATATATATATATATATATATATATATATATATATATATATATATATATATATATATATATATTGTACTTCAATTGTTTTAACATATATATTCAAACATGTGTACTTGAATCATTTCTACATGTACATATATTCATGTGAATTTTTTTTGTCTGGAAAATGACAACTTGAATTCTAAAAACAAAAATATTGTATCAAAACATTACTTCACATGCCAATTGTAGTTCAAATATCCAATAAAAACAAAACATTATAGCACATGCCAAATGTAGTTAAACTATCCAATAAAAACAAAACATTATATCACATGCCAAATGTAGTTCAACCATCTAAAACTTAAGTTTTAAAAACAAAACATTATAGATCAAAACATTACTTCACATGCAAAATGTAGTTCAACCATCCAAAACTTGAGTTTTAAAAACAAAACATTATATATCACAAGTATCAACTAACATTACTTCACATGCCAAATGTAGTTCAACCATAACACTTTAAAAACAAAACAAATTATAACATAACATTACTTCACATCCAATGCCAGATAATTAATGTATCAAAACTTAAGAAAGTTTTTAAAAGCATTATATATCATTCACCTTTTTCAAATGTAGTTCACATAAAATATGCTCCAAAATTTGTGAATCTCACAAGTATCAAGTTATATATGACTGCATCTAAATAATAATATATATAAAAAAATTAAATTTAAGACTAAATATATTGAAAATATAATGTTGCACGTGTACATGTGCATCATCCATCAAATACAGATGGATGTAGTGTCTTTCCCAGCAAAGTCACAATCCTCGAGCTATCCTGCGAAGCATGGGGAACCTGTACACAATGTGTACAAACATTAAAATTTTATGTTTTAAAATTGAGTGAGAATATATAGAACTTCATGTAAAAAACAAAATGTAAAAAAAATCATGCAATACCTCATGAGGTTCCCTCTCCAATTGTTGCTCGTCCACTAAAACTTACCCCACCGGAACATATTCAATAGTAAACTTTACAATATACATGTACAATTATATATATATTAAAAATTTTCAAATGAAAATGCATATATAAACTTATTTTCAATAATATTAAAAAAAAGTTAGACTACTTGTTCAAATGGTTGAAATGGTGTGGATGTTCCTATCTCCATCGCTAGAGTCTGTGGAGAAAAGAAATCCTCTATACAAACCTAAAATTCAAAAATTTTAAAATAACTCAAGATATAGATATATCTCATTTTTTAATGGAACTTTTTGAGGTGGAATATATAACTTAAAAACATAAATTTTAAAAGTGAAAAATTGTCCATAGTTGTGATTGTGGATTTGGCACATCTCCTAAGGAAGTAGAAGGTACATCTCCCAAAGAAGAAGAAGGTACCGCCATCCCAAAAACATCGGACGGAATCAGAATCTGTTAAAACATTTTATTATATATATATGCATGTACATGTGTGCACAATTATTTATTTTAAAAATATCTCATCATGTTTCGATATATATAATAATAGATAAAAAATAATTGTACATGACCATGTTCACTTAAAAAACACTAACATTTGCCAACATATCTTGATGGTGAGAACCATCTTGATTGTATGATTGATGGTGAGACCCATCTTGATTGTTTGAAACAAAGGCTCTGACCGTGATACTAACATTTTCTTCATTCATCAAGCGTGACAACTACAAATAGTGTTAACATATAATGATACATTTTTGCTAGATTAATGTATACAAAAAAATGTGTGTATATATATATATATATGTATTTATTACAAATTGTACACGTGTTAAAATAATTGAACCCTAACCATTAACACATACCGTTCCCATGCCCTCTTCCTCATGAACAATTAGGTCCTGCCAACCGTTGCGACAATTCTTTGCATATGTTTTGAGATCTTCAACACTCATGTTGCCAATCTCTTCATATGTATAATACACAAAATTACGCATGCATTCTCACGTGCTCTTTGTTGATTCAGACAAACATCGACTCCACCCAATCCACTGTGAACATTGTCAATGATGGCATCCCTTTCTTCTTGACTAATTTGAGAAGTGGCTTCCATCTCTGACCGCAAAGTTTCGATAGGAACAGGTCAACTAACCAATGATGGATCAGGGCAAGGCAACTCAACATCACGCCTAGCACCCCTATGGTCACATAATCGACCTTTCCCATGACCAACAAATTCAGAGGGAAGGTCATTGTAATTAGGTTTCATTTGCAAAAATAATTCTGCATAAAATAATTTTGCAAAATAAAGCAGAACCTCGTCGTTCCATGGGAGTCTTCCATAGGACGCAAGGTGTCTATCATACAAATAGTGAGCGATATTAGGGTTCTTGAAATATTGCACCTTCAACATCTTTCTTTTCGGCCCTTCTTTGAAATTAAACATAGAATTGGCCATATCTGTTGTAACTCTTTGTTTAACAACCTCCCATTTTCAGGACCCATCACAATTTCCTTTCTTTTTCTCATGACTTCTATGAAATTATCAGTGGTTGGTCCAAGATTTCAGTACACATCTACTAGTTCGCCTAAAGAGTGTGTAACAATTTCCAAGCTTTGTTGACTCTCAGCAGGTAGAGTCAAAGCCACGAGATCTCTCTGCAATTTTGCATGAAGATGTTGACATCTTTCTAAGGTGCATTGCTACATGTTTGTTTCCCAAGGTATATCAGAATTTTGGCCAGATAAGTCGTGGTTGGTGGACAACCTTATTCTTGAATGACGCGTTCTGCCTTACGTCTTTTTTGAGCAACATTTGGAGCAACGTTTTCAGCCTCTACATCAATCTATAAAAAAATTTATATTAAAAAAACACAAGTAAACAAATTTGTACAAATTGAATGAAAAAAATATTCAAATGGATGGCCACCTTGATGTGGTTGGCTAGCATCTTGCCCACCCTGAGACTGTTGAGAACCAGAATGACCCTGCTGAGTACCAACACGACCATCGATTGGTTGAGAACCAACACAACCATCTGTTGATTGGCCTCTGGGAGAGTACATATCACCACCTTCATGCAACCTGCCAACACTTATTGATGGCCCTCTGAGGGAATCTGAACCACCACCAACCTCACGAGACGAGAAAGAAGCTTCATAAACAAATATGAATTTATAATCAATTCAAAAATACATTCATACATATAAATACATGTACATATTCATTTATTAAATTGCGTGAACCATACCACGATTGCGTGAACCATGGGCATGCTCCATTGATGGAGTAGACACCCTTCTCCTCTTGGCTCCTAAAAAATAAAAAATAAAACTTATTAAAAACTAATTTAACTCACCAAATTGATAAAAAATAAATTCCATATGTACACACATGTATGTATAGGTATGGATATTTAAGATTATATTTAAATACCATGAACACCCCTCGATCCTTGATCCCCCTCTCTCGTAGAGATATGGGATTCTGTTGATCTTTGTTGTTCATCCTCTATGATATATATATCTATAGTGGACATTTACAATTATTTTTTTAAATTACTATTTAATATAAATTCAAACTAAATTTCAGAAAATTAACATAATTTGGTGTACACAAATTATGTAAAACACAACTTTCAAAGCACTAATTGATGCGTGAAACTCAATTTAAGCAAAAAAGTTTATAAAAATGTTAAGTTCACCAAATTGCGCTTTACATGGTGGGAGCACACTTGGTATAAAATTGAAAAAAATACATGGTCATTAAAAAAGAAGCATGAAACTCCATTTAAACAAAAATTTGTTGAAGTCTCCGCATTTTAATTTTATAAAAATGTGAAGTTCACCACTTGTGCAAATGTGAAGTTCACCAAGTTGCGCTTTACATGGTGTGGTGGGAGCACACTTGGTATATAATTGAAAAAAACACATGGTCATTAAAAAAGATGCATTTATAAGTACAAAATACACACATATCCAAGATATTTTACAATGTCCATCATTAAATTTTGAAGGAGAGCGTCTCAACACTAATTCATCTTTGAGAGTAGGGGAAATTTTAAGGATGGAAAATTATTTTGAAGTTTAAAAAATTGGCGAATCTCACTAGTCCCTAATATGCAAACTATAAAATATTTATTGATGTATTTGTAAAATTATTCAAATTTATAATGATATTATATATATTGTCTATATAATGTGGGCGATTTTTAATGTAAAATAATTTTATATTGTAAAATTTGGGCGAATCATTTTTATAAAAAAATGGAAATTGGCAAATCTTTTTTTTGGAAAAACCATGGAAAATTAGCCCACCTGCGAATATTAGCCCCTAAAATTTTCCATGTTTGAGAGAAGAATCTTGAATTTTTGAAGAAGAGCGTCTCAAAACTAATTCATCTTTGAGAGATGAATCTTGCATTAGCATTGCCCTGTATAATTCTAATTCATCTATTAATTCATCTTTGATAGATGAATCCTGAATTGGCATTGCCCCATGCAATAAATCAGCATACATCTTATTCACATTTATACAATGTCTTATACTAAAAATTTGAAATTTGCTAACAATATTGTTTACTATTCCATGTAGTTCTTTTAGCCTCTCCTTCTTAACTTGGTACACGCCATTCATCTGGTTGCACACAAGTTTAGAATTGGTGAAAACTATAATTCCATTTGATGTATACTCCATAGCTGTTCCCAAGCCTTCTATCAATGCAATATAATATGCCTCATTGTTTGTTGTTCTTCTCGGTATATTCATTTTCATTTGGACGAATTTGCTAGTCTCAATATTGGAAATCACATATGTAATCACTGCTTTCCCTGGATTGGGATAGCAAGAAACATCTATGCATAATGTCCATTTTTCAACCATATTTAGTGGGTTTTTTTATCCTTTTTCTGAAAAATATATATATATATATATATATATATATATATATATATATATATATATATATATATATATATATATATATATATATATATATATATATTAAATTGACATTTATTGTAAATGCATGGGAGAAATGACACATATGCATGAGATACATGACATGTGCATGGTTTATCTTAAATTTTGACTTAAATTTTATGGTAGAATTCACATCTAGAAATGAGATGCATTAAAGATTGCATTGCCTAGAGTTTAAGGGAGATTTATGACACATATACATGGTTCATGCATGGTTTGCATGAAAGTTTGCCTTAAAATTTATGGCATAAATCAAATCTAGTTCAATAACATGCCTTAAGAAAGGATGAGATCCAGAGGCTACCTAGCCCTTTACAGACTTCTTTATAACTTGTAGAAGTTAAGACTCAACCAACAAACTAAAATCCTATGGAAGTTTAGCCACTTTAGGTTCAGTTTTTAGGCCTTAAAGTTTCCCTTGAATTAATGGGGTAAAGCCTTAAGTTTGGGGATACTATCCTATGAAAGTTCAGCCACTTTAGGTTCAATTTTTAGGCCTTAAAGTTTGTCTTGAATTAATGGGAGGAAGCCTTTAGTTTGTGGGAGAAATGAAATTTACATGGTTTGCAAAATTATTTTATGCACTTACTAAAACAACGTTTAGTTTTTAGGCCTTAAATTTTGCCTTGAATTAATGGGGGAAAGCCTTGAGATTGGGGGATACTATCCTATCAGAGTTCAGCCGCTTTAGGTTAAGTTTTTAGGCCTTAAAGTTTGCCTTGAATTAATGGGAGGAAGCCTTTATTTTGTGGGAGAAATGACATTTACATGGTTTGCAAAATTATTTTATGCACTTACTAAAACAACTAGTTATGTCAAAAGTCAGACCTTTATGAGTTTGTGGGAGAAATGAAATAGAAATGACACGTGCCTTAAATTTTGCCTTAAATTTTATGGGATAATGGATAAATGACGTGTGTACAAGGTTTTCCTTAGAGTGGTAGTGGTTTATGGATATTAAAATGAATAAATTATATTTAGATATGTTCTAGAGATTGACTGTAGGGGCATTTACTGGATATGTCACCTTTGAGAAAAGATGAGATCCAGAGGCTACCTGGCCCTTTACAGACTCTTCCTTTAGAACTTGTAGAAGTTAACACTCAACAGACAGACTAAAATCCTATGGAAGTTCAAGATCCTATGAGAGTTCAACCACTTTAGGTTCAATTTTTAAGCCTTAAAGTTTGCCTTGAATTAATGAGAGAAAGCCTTTAGTTTGTGGGAGAAATGGCATTTACATGGTTTGCAAAATTATTTTATGCACTTACTAAAAACGTGCTTTAAAGTTAATGGGAGAAATCCAACATGACATGTATGCTTTAAAAAATTTGTCTAAGAATTTATGGGAGAAATGACACATGTACACAGTTTGTCTTAAAGTGGTTGTGGTTTATGGATATTAAAATGAATAACTTCTATTTAGATCTGTTCCAGAGATTGACTATAGGGGCATTTACTGGATACGTTACATTTCAAAAAAGATGAGATCTAGAGGTTACCTGGACCTTTACAGACTCTGCCTTTAGCACTTATAGAAGTTAACACTACCTGGCCCTTTACAGACTCTGCCTATAAAACCTTGTAGAAGTTAACACTCAACAGACAGACTAAAATCCTATGGAAGTTCAACCACTTTAGGTTCAGTTTTTAGGCTTTAAATTTTGACTTTAATTAATGGGAGAAAGCCTTTAGTTTTAGAGTAACTTTATAGAATGCTTTAATATGAAGATAGTACTTTACCTACAAAACAATGGAATTGAAGCCTCTGCTTATATATCAAAGTTTTGTTATGACAAATTAGTTATGTCCTTAGTAAGAAGTATGATTTAGCACTTATCAAATTGTTTAATAATTTATAATAATGTAATTTTTGGCTTGTACTATCATTCATCCTTGATATGTACAAGAATTTTACAACTTCAACATCAACCTACACTATCATCAAAAATTATTTATGTCCTTAATAAAAAGTATGATTTAGCACTTATCAAATTGTCTAATAATTTATAATAATTGATATGTACAAGAATTTTACAACTTCAACATCAGCCTACACTATCATCATATCACTGTAGCCATGTCAATCTAGATTATTTATATCCATTACATCATAAAACACTCCACTTTTAACATTTTAAAAGAATACAACAACATGGAAGGTGTTAATTTAGGTACATTAATACACTCCACTTTTAACATTTTACAAGAATAAAGCAACATGGAGGGTGTAAATTTAGGTACATTAATAAAATACACATGCTTTAAAGTTAATGGGAGAAAGCCAATGAAAAATGCTTTAAAGTTTTCTTTAAGAGTTTATGGGAGAAATGACACATGTGCACGATTTGCCTTAAAATGGTTGTGGTTTATGGATATTAAAATAAAGAATTTCTATTTAGATCTATTCTAGAGATTGACTGTAGGGACATTTACTGGATATGTCGCCTTTCATAAAAGATGACATCCAGAGGCTACCTGGCCCTTTACGGACTCTTCCTATAGAACTTGTAGAAGTTAACACTACCTAACCCAATTATAACCTATGAAGTGTGTAGAGGACCCGTGGAATCACTCACACTACTTTACGTAGACATAAGGGTGTATAAGAGTGTACTAAGTTCAAAAATATGGTCATATTATTGGATATCTTTCCCAAGAGCCCAAAAGCACTCCTTAACTTAAGTATATGTGGGGTTTATATAACCATCTACAAAAACAAGTGATTCTTTCTAGGCTAAGGATAATGTATGAGCCATGTGTATACGCACATTATCTAAAAACCATAGGCCAAAATAAAGGGTACTTAAGTGGTTTCAAGAAAAAAATAGCACCAAGAAGCTTTGAAGGAGGGGAATAAGAACTGGAAATAGGAGGATAAGAATAAAATAGCCACTACACATCCATGCAAGGGTAGTAGAAATAATTCTAACCATTGCAACATTGATGGTCACATTAAGGAGAATTATTGGATGTTTGGTGTGTGTTATATTCTTTATGTGAATACCCCCATGCAGTATATATTTTTCTAAGCATAGTGGTGGGAATAAAATGGGAGGAAAGGACCCCCACTTTAGGGTTGCATATAGACGAAAATTTCCCCACACACAGGTGTTCAAGGTAGTGCCCCAAAAAAACGTTTTTGGGAAAAGAAAAAAATATCCCTTTATGATGGTTTTCATCACATGGATTTTTCTTTTAGAATTTTTAAAGTGCATGGTAGTTTACCCCATGGTTCTACAGTTTCAGTGAAAGAACTAAAGTTTTATCTGATCCAAGATAATGGATTGGTAGTTTATAATTGTCGTGGGATATATACATATATACATATATACATATGTGTGTGCGTGTGTGTGTCTGATGGTCTAAAAATTCATATACTAATAAAAAAAATGATCTTCTCATTTTGGGTTTCTCAAGTAAATTATATGTTAATGCATGTGTTTTACATTGAAAATTTTTCATTTTATTAAGAATCTATTGGAAACAATTAACTATATAAGGTTAAAACCTATGTTTTGTATCAAATTACTTTTGGTTTCAATGGGAAACTTTTATGGCTAATGTGTTTTTTCTCGGAATGTGATAGACCCCATTAAAATGGGAGATATATCGAAATGATTCCTATGGTGTAATAAAATAGTTTAGTTTAAAGATATAGATGCATAAATTCAATGAGCATAGTTTTGAGATATATAAGTCCAAAATAGAATAGTTGTTGTTGAACAAATATCAGTGGATCACTACGAATATATCTTCTTCATTAAAAGGGATTTTTATAGAACGATGGACTAAGTTGGAAATAAGGGAAAATATCACAATTATATGTAAATGCATGTGTTTTACATTGAATATTTTTCATTTTATCAAGAATCTATTTGAAACAATTAAGTATATAAGGTTAAAACCTATGTTTTGTATCAAATTACTTTTGGTTTCAATGGGAAACTTTTATTGCTAATGTGTTTTTCTCGAAATGTGATAGACCCCATTAAAATGGGAGAAATATCAAATTGATTCTTATGGTGAAATAAAATAGTTGAGTAGTTTAAAGATATAGATGCATAAATTCAATTATCATAATTTTGAGATATATAGGTCCAAAATGGAATAGTTGTTGGTGAAAAAATATCAGTGGATCACTATGGATATATCTGCTTCATTAAAAGGGATTTTTCTAGAAGGATGTCCACTAAGTTGGAAAGAAGGGAAAATATCACAATTATATGTTAATGCATGTGTTTTATATTAAATATTTTTCATTTTATTAAGAATCTATTTGAAACAATTAACTATATAAGGTTAAAACCTATGTTTTGTATCAAATCACTTTTGGTTTCAATGGTAAATTTTTATGCCTAATGTGTTTTTCTCGAAATGTGATAGACCCCATTAAAATGGGAGATATATCGAAATGATTCCTATGGTGTAATAAAATAGTTGAATAGTTTAAAGATATAGATGCATAAATTCAATGAGCATAGTTTTGAGATATATAAGTCCAAAATGGAATAGTTGTTGGTGAACAAAAATCAGTGGATTACTATGGATATATCTGCTTCATTAAAAGGGATTTTTCTAGAAGGATGGACAAAGTTGGAAAGAAGGGAAAATATCACAATTATATGTTAATGTGCATGTGTTTTACATTGAATATTTTTCATTTTATTAAGGATCTATTTGAAACAATTAACTATACAAGGTTAAAACCTATGTTTTGTATCAAATTACTTTTGGTTTCAATGGGAAACTTTTATGGCTAATATGTTTTTCTTGAAATGTGATAGACCCCATTAAAATGGGAGATATATCGAAATGATACCTATGGTGTAATAAAATAGTTTAGTTTAAAGATATATATGCATAAATTCAATGAGCATAGTTTTGAGATATATAAGTCCAAAATGGAATAGTTGTTGGTGAACAAATATCATTGGATCACTATGGATATATTTGCTTCATTAAAAGGGAATTTTCTAGAAGGATGGACTAAGTTGGAAAGAAGGGAAAATATCACAATTATATGTTAATGCATGTGTTTTACATTGAATATTTTTCATTTTATTAAGAATCTATTTGAAACAATTAACTATATAAGGTTAAAACCTATGTTTTGTATCAAATTACTTTTGGCTTCAATGGGAAAATTTTATGGCTAATGTGTTTTTCTCGAAATGAGATAGACCCCATTAAAATGGGAGATATATCGAATTGATTCCTATGGTGAAATAAAATAGTTGAGTAGTTTAAAGATATAGATGCATAAATTCAATGAGCATAGTTTTGAGATACATAAGTCCAAAATGGAATAGTTGGTGGTGAACAAATATCAGTGGATCACTATGGATATATTTTCTTCATTAAAAGAGATTTTTCTAGAAGGATGGACTAAGTTGGAAAGAAGGGAAAATATCACAATACAATTGTGTCTCTTAGATGTTGATGAATGTAGCTAGGTTCAGCCTTCATTATTAATATATTTGTCAAAAAGAATTTATAATTATTGTTTCCTAACAAAAATCTATAATTATTATCAAAACAAAAAAATTTGTTACGAAACAATAAAAGGCTAGACAAGCGACAAATGGTTATACTAATGATGAAAGAGTGACACCTTCAATTTAGGAAGTTTGTATAGTATTTATCTTCCAATGCACTACAAATTTTAAGTGGACTAATATTAAATTAAAAAAAAAAAAAAGTTAATAAAAAAAGAATTCTAAATTAAAAAAAAATAATAATAAAAATAAGGCCAATGAATAGGTTGTTGGTATTTTGTAATTGAAATAAGTTAACTCAAGAAAAATCTACTCAGATGGAGGCAGACCAATGGTATGTGGAGGAGAGAACAGGTACAGATTATAAGGCAAAGTATTTAATAAGTAATGAAAAGGAACCATATGGAGGTGCAACTGGCCATGGAAAATTTCAATGGAAGAAATGAAAATAGATATCTAAATAGTCTTTTCTCAATTTGTATTTGACAGGAAGATATTTTTTCTCTGTTTGCAAAAGTCTGTTTTTCAGTGGAAGAAATGACAACACTAGTTAGCCATTTCTGAGGGAAATGGATGTAGCTCACCTAATTCTAATAATGCAAAACAAATTCAAATGCACAGATTTAATTCTAGCATGTCAGAGACTCTCAAACATGCACGTGATAGTTCAAACTACACAGTGCATGAGACCCTCACTAATATCTATTTTAGTCACTAGGTTATGTGTATATTATAAGGATCAGAGTAGGCCATAGATCCTGTAATCACCTAGGGAAGGTTCCAAACCAAATTGGAATATTAACATAGTGACAGCGTTAACATAGTGAGAGTGACAACCTAGTATCAGTAATTTGGAAGGAATTAACATAGTGATTGTTAACACTAGAAAATTGCACAGCAGAAGACGACATCAATTAATGTCGAGCCTAAGGATTTACAAGGCAGGAACACATTATGAAATCAAGAAGTATTTAAAATCTCTAAGGTTTTGAGAAAATAAGATTTGAACTAGTCATAAATGTTGAATTGTGCGCTTTATCCTTCGAGAAGAGCACCTTCTGCGCGCCTTTTTTCCCGATAAGCGCGCATTCCTGGAAATGGAAAAAAGTCACTTTCTGGGACCACACCAAGCAAAGGACAATTACTCCTTATGTGAAAGTCACCTAAGGACAGCCACCAGCGCCTCCTTAGACATTATGTGAGCACACAAAAAAATATTTGAGCACACAATGGAATCACACCTCTCCCTTGGGTCACTATCCATCATGTACCAAGGGAGGGAAGGAGGATTTGAAACTTACCTATATAAATCCCCCAAGAGATGAAGAAAGGGTGATCACATTGTTATGCTAGCCAAATTTTCCCAAGCAACACCAGTAGTGTGTGTGACCCGGAGCTGGAGCTAAAGAGCACTCGATAGTTGGCTACCCAACATCTTAGTCCACCACAACAGAGAGAGAGAGGGAGACTGCATCAGATGCAGAGCTTGGAAGGCAACATCCTTGCATCAAGACGTAGAGCCATTTCCTATGGGCCCTTTTGCAAGTGGGTAAAATTTCTTCTCCATTTCGAACGTTTAATAAGAAGAGGCCATCGCCATCATTTTCATTATTAACACTTTGACTCTCTATATAGCTTCTGTATATTTGTGTTTTAGTTTTAGTTTAACCAGAGCATAATTTAGCATATTATTTCCACTAAGTTTTATGCTTTTGAGCTCCCCCACTTTCTGCCTGTTACCAATAGTTTAAAGAGTAGACGACACTCTTTAAGCTAGTGCGATTTCGTACACCTATGTGACTAATCCACCACAACAGGATTGGCGACTCCACTGATGTGTTCCAAGTTTATGTGGTTGTGCCATCTTTTGCAGGATACCCTTTGTCTATGCTGGAGTGGAGTTGACAGTCTTCTGACCCATCTCACAGTCCCTAGACTCACTGAGGTGACAGACTCAAGCAGACAGCTCCTAATATTTTTACTTGCAGGATTTTTGCGCACAGTTTTTCCTCACAGAGGTGCATTACGCGCGTTCAAGACTAACCTGCACATAGGAAGGCACACCTGTCAAGGTTTTTTACGCGCAAATTGTAGACTGAGATTTTTTTTCTCCCCATATTCTGCATTTTTCCGCTTGTAAGTGTGTTGGGAAGCCCCTAATGTATCTGCCAGAACTTATGTTGATACCCCATAGCTTTTGAGAACTCATTTCTTGCTACTTTTTGTAGGCATAGAGTTAGTTTTCATTTAAGTTGGTCTTTGCAAAAAGTGTTCACATAGTTTAAGTAGGGGGAAAATTAACCATTTCTTTCCAAACAATTTATGTTTTTGAAAATTCTGGTATACACACTTAGTTTAACTAGTCTGAGTAAGTGGCCCAAGACCACACATGCATAAGCTAGTGTAGAAATTGTTTAGTTAAAATTCAATTTTTGCATCTAGGAAATTGAGGGACTAGGATTGAATCACCAATTAGAGCAAGTAATATATGTTGTATTTGCACCATTTGGTGACCCTAGACAAGCATCTGAACGCTCTACATTCACGATTCGCCATCTCCCTTTAGTTACTCACATAAACTAACTAGGAAGATTTGGAAGCATCTCGTTATCCACAAATGTTTTCCATTTGAGCAAGGAACAACGTCACATAGTTTAACTAGGGGACTTTTGTAAAGGATCATTGATATCCATATGTTCAAATTATGAGATTGTTCACCATATGCTCACACACGCTCACCCACTAAGCAAATAAAGCCACCTAAAACTAACTTAAACCAACTCACTAAATTCTCCCCACAGGGCCCACAAAAGAATTTATAGATTAAGTTAGGATCAAGGGGGTAGGCATCCAATAAGCCGCCTTGATCACACTTCACATTGAAACATAGAATTTGTGTATTTAGGGAGCTTTAAAATCCACCCATCAGCCCACAGAAAAGAAAACCCGAGCGCAGTAGAGACTCGATTCAGAGGGTGTTAGGCTTAGGCGCAGTGCGTGCGGTATCAGTTGGGGCCACCTGACCCGACTGATACTTGGTACTATTAGCTGACTACTAAGAAGCCCAAGACTCAAACGCTCACGTGGGACGGTGATTCTTATTGGCCAAAAAATTGGGCACCCTTTACCCTATAGGTGATGGTGCAGGCAAGCGCCAGACCCTCTACCCTTACCTTGGTGAATTCTCTTCGGCTGACTGGGGACGTCGCCAGCTCTTACGGGATATTGTGCAAGCACTTGCAAGAAATATTCTCAAGGACCAATTACTTTTGAGTGTGTGAGGACGTAATTGGTCTTCTAGGATTTTGAGTATCACGTGCAAACAAACAAAACCATTTTTTTCTTGATTGATCACATAGATTAAGTTAAAGGGAAAATTCATTTCATTTTCGCTTTGTTTTATGTATGTAGCCATAAATTTTTCGTGATCATAGACTCAATCCCCTCAAAAATTTTCCAAAACTTAACCTGGTCGACACCCAAATGGTTCCAACGAAACCTCGTCGGTCCAGGTGTCTTTTGGACCTCCCCCCATTATCGGGAGGGGTTCCAGGTCTTTCGTCGTTTAGGCATCAAAGACGGAACATTGCCACAATCGTTGGTTCATCCTTTCTTGGAGAAAACTTAGTTGGGAACCCTAGTTAGCCTCCCAACACCATACTGCACACCATTCCCCCCTCGTCCCCTAGGGGGCAAAGGAGCGCATCCCATACGGGAAGCCAGCTGAATTCACAACAAGGTACGTCACAGACTAACCCTCGTTCTAACTAGAACTTCGTGTCTTCACAAGTTGCCATGGCGTCAACCTCCCAGTCACCCTTCTTAGCAGTGTTGAATCTACCCGGTTTAACCAAGCTCATCAATGACCCCATCGCACAGGACCCCAATTGGCCTCCCATGCCCACAAAGCTCCCTTTGGACATACCAAAGTTTGAAGGCAAGAAAGCAGAAGACCCAGGTAATCATATAATGACCTTTCACCTATGGTGCTCATCGAATAGCATCATTGACGATACTATTCGGTTGAGGCTATTTCAACGCACTCTTACGGGAGTGGCCGCGAAATGGTATGTGGAGCAACCTCCTGCTTCACATGGAACCTTTAGCACCCTCACTACCGTGTTCCTCACATACTTTCAGTTGCCCATTCACCACGATTCGAGAATGGAATTGCTGACCCATTTCAGACAATCCCCCTCCATCCATATCTCAGAGAATCTCCATGAATGGAGGTGGAGTCATAGTTTATGCAAAGCTAAACTCGACTACCAAGTTCTTTTAGATTTATTTTTGAAAACTCTGACACTGTAGATTTCAAAAGATGTGGCGTAACGTAACCCCACATCCGAAGAGGATCCAATTAGTAAAGCCCTGCAGCTTGAACTGATCTATACGTAGTAAGGATACATCTACAATATCCTGCTTAATGCCCCGTGCCTGCAATCTTATCAAGAATTTCCAAGCGCGTCTAACTTTGCAGATGGACTAATTGGGTCAATGACCCAAGGGTACCTATGCAGCAGCAGTCAAAGTCTCGGTTACACACATGGTTCTACCCAGAACATGTCTCAACCCATATTTCAAAGTCATCATATGCCGCAGCAAAATTTGACTAATATGGTGCAAACGTATCACCAAGGAGGACCTTATCCTCCAACTGAGGGGAACCAATATGCAGGAAGAAAGAATGATGGAAGAGTTCCCCCCCAATAGCTAGGTGCAAACACGGGACAACATTATGCTCAGTCCCATGTACACAACCCACCTACACAAAACAATGCACAGGTGAAATTTGTGCAGTCGTCCCAAAATCAACCACACCAGTATGATTAGGAGAACTACCCTCCTAACGTGGTTAATAAAAAGACAAAAAATAAGCCCAAAAGGAACCCTGGACAGGGGGGTAGCAACCAACAATGCCCACCGCGATCCCAGGCTAGAGGTAACTCCAACCGGAATCAGAACCAGGAGCCAAGAAATGCCCAAAGGCAAGGCAAAAGGCCACCTCTACGAACAAACCATTATTGTTCAATATGTGGTGAGTACGAGCACTATACTCACCACTATCCTGAACTCCCTAAACTTAAAAATCTATAGAGTAACCAAGGACAAGGAGGATCTTCCCAGCAAACTGTGGTGATACAAGAACCTTTCCCCCATCAAGGGATGGCCAGCACTCAGCAACAAAACCTAGATGATTCCGGGAAAAGCAACCATGAGATCTACATGGCTGGGGAAGAAATATTTTTTACAAACTCGGAATCGTAGCTAAGACACCCCACCAGACACCAATATGCCAGGGGCTAGTACAAGTGCGTCGATGCACCTTTAACCATTCCAAATATTCCTACGGAACTATTTCCAAAAATGGTAAAAGGGCCTAATAGGTGAGCAAGTAACTACTCCAAAGCAGCCCACAATTATAGCATTGTAGAAGATTTAGCTCAATCACCTGTTGCTATGTCTGCATTGGAAGTACTGCAGTCGTGCCCCAAGAAACGAAAAGACCTAATTTCCGCATTAGGCTCTATCGACCCTACCGATACATGCATGATGGCTTTTGACTTGGACAAAACCACCCTTAGGCTTCCCTCCATGGTCACCTTCCAGATACCAGTATCGGTACAGAATATTACTATTCATCGATGTGTCATTGACGAGAGTGCATCCACATGCATCATGTCAAATAATGTGTGGAAAAAGTTAGGATCCCCCGAACTCAAACCTTCCGTCATCACACTTAGAGTGTACGACGGTCGTCCCTCGACCCCCGTCAGCCTCTTCTAAAATGTACCGGTCTGCTTAGCCAGCAAGACGGTCCACAAAGACATCGAAGTCTTGGATGCTCACTTGGATTAAAATATACTCCTTGGGTGGAGTTACATGTATGCCATGTCTGCCATAGCATCCTCCGTCTTCCACGTCATGATGTTCCCCCATGAGGATCGAATCATTACGGTAGACTAGCTCACACATGTAGACTAGGTCCCCTAACCAACACGGGTGTAATTCTACCCTATGTAGATACAGCTACAGATGGTCTTTCACGGTATCAAGAATACGGTCCTGGCCAATTCAAACCGCCGTCTGTCCTAGGGTCATTCCTAGGAGATCCTCCCATTATCCCTGAGGTGTCGCCCGATGCCACAGGGGCCCCGGTGTGCATGATTTTCACATCAAGCACCGAGGCGAGTCAAGACACAGACTCAAGCATTAATGACACCAAGGCATCAGCCACGACAACCTCTCTAGCCTACACCTCCTCCCAAACCCCTTTTGTCTACCCACCTCCTAGCTTCGTCTCCCAACAGGTTTTGGCGACACTAGTGTTACCCAACATATTGTTGGCATTCCCAGTTTGGTGCGTCATTCCCCCTTCCGGAACAGGAGCCACAAATGTTACTGCCACCGGGTTAAAGCTCCTCAATCCCGAGGAGCCCCAACCAACTGAAGAAACGGTCGCAACCACCCCCGCAAGGGAATTTCCCATTGTGAAACCGGTTACCACGGCTAAGAAAACAGCAAAGAGAGGAAAGAAAGCAGTAACCCCCACCATGCAAAGGGAGTCATCAACCTGCGCTATATGTGATGTCATAGGCCACCCTACCCACATATGTCCAGAGTTAGACGAGTTAAAACCACTCCTTGGCTCCGAAGCAGACATCTCGACGTCACGTTCCCGTAAAAAGAAACTGGCCACCAAAGTACAGGAAAACCGCTGCGTACCAATCATGCATGTGCCCTCTATGACACCTATAGGTACGATTCCCACCATTGCCCAGAAATACCACGATATAGGGATGCCTTACATGCGGTCGAGTGGTCCTATCAAGAGGATCCCTCCATCCAGTCCGTCGGCGACGAGCCTCGCATCATCCTGTACCTACAGGAAGAGCGACAATCACCCAAAAGGCCTCCTGCCATACCACCTCCCCCAGTAGAAAGGTGTGTACTTTGCGATGAACTTGATCATTTCATCATTGACTGCCCAGCCTTGGAAATGTTTCAACGATGGTACCCAGTCCATGTAGTACACTGTGCTAACATGGACATTCAATATTCATGTTAGATATGCGGCGACAACCACCCAGTACGTCATTGTCACTATGTGCCAAGATTCTACACAGCCTTAGCCTGTATGTGATTGACTATCGTCTGCCTATCCCAAGAATATGGAGCGGACTGGGATTCCATGGACAGTTTGACAACCTAAGAGGATGTGATAAATACATCCACCCTGTCGTGGCCATCGGGAAGACGACCAATTAGGGAAATATGTCCCTCACCAAACGCCGACGACGCAACACACCACATACAGTTCATGAAATCATGCATCAAAACCATGACTCGAGCTGTCTGCTCATCTACTATAAGTGTCGAGGCAGCTGCAGCTACAAGAGTAACTATCCCTACGACAGTACAGACCCAATCTATCTGCACTCTATCGACCGCGTCTGGTTCCACCACATCCACGATGGAGTCTTTGTCATTTTTCTCAACTAGCTCCACCTGGATCACCCCCATTTAGTATAAACCTAGAAAGGAACAATCCCCCTTTGGGACCTTGTTTCATTCGGATGAGGATATCCTAGAAACCATGACGGAGCCCGATTGCCCATGCGATGCAATGCATCACCGCTCATTGTTTCTCCCCAAGAAAATAGTCAGTCCTGACAAGACAACCGAACCAGAGATCTATGCAATCAAATCGAAAGACTTCCTGCCATCAGGAAAGGTCGACTGGTTCAAAAACCCCATCCCAACACCCGATGAGTTTGAGGAAGGCAATATGTTGAATATTTCACCTACCATCAAGTTGAACATATCTCAAAATCCATCAAAGGTCGAAGAAATCTCGTTGGAGGCAGCATGTTCTCCAGAAGAGGTAACCTCTTATACCAAATTATTACAAGAGTATCGAGATATATTTGCATGGGACTACTCAGAAATGCCTGGGCTTAGTCCTATGATCGTAGAGCACCATATTGACACTTGGCCAGACGTAACCCCAGTCCACCAAAAACAACGTCAACTGCACCCATCAAAGGTAGAAGCAATAAAACGAGAAATCGACAAGCTTCACAAAGCCGGGTTTATCTACCCCATCGCCTATACATCTTGGGTTTCTCACCCTATTCCCGTCATGAAAAAACAGGGCACCATACGCGTTTGCACCAATTTTCAAGATTTGAACAAAGCTTTTCCTAAAGACAATTATCCCACCCCATTCATTGACCAATTTATGGATGCTTGTGCTGGCCACGAGGCTCTATCCTTTATGGATGGGTTCTCTAGATATAATCAAATCCAAATTTTCCATACAGATCGGTACAAAACTACGTTCACCACCCCTTGGGGCACATTCGCATACAAGGTAATGCCATTTTGCCTAAAAAACGCTAGAGCCACCTTCCAAAGAGCCATGAATTACATATTTCATGACTTGGCACACCTCATCCTCGCCTACTTGGATGACCTTATGGTGTGCTCCGACCATCTCGAGGACCTGCGATTGGTATTCCAACAATGCCGTCAATACAACCTGCACTTGAACCCTCTTAAGTGGGTCTTATGCGTCAATGCAGGGAGACTATTAGGTTTTATTGTGTCCCAGCAAGGGATTTGAGTCAACCCTTTAAAGGTTCAAGCCATTAAATAAGTCCCTCCACCTCGCACCCTCAGGCAACTCCAAAGCCTGCAAGGAAAGGACAATTTCTGAGACGTTTTGTCCCAGATTATGCCACCTGTTCTCAAAGGTTCCTGTGCCTCCTCTGTCAGGACATCTCGTTCAAATGGGATGATCATGCCCAACAAGCACTCGATGTGCTGAAAGAAACATTATCTTCAGCACCTCCTATCAGTCCCCCGGACTATAACAAGGATTATATCCTGTATCTATCAGCCTCCGACTCCACGTTGGCTGTAGTTTTGGTCCAGGAGGGCCCCGATGGGAGGGAGCACGTAATCTATTACATCAGTAAAACCTTATCAGGCCTAGCATTAAGATATGAGCCCGAAGAAAGAACTGCACTAGCATTAATCCACGTAGTCCAGAAACTTCGCCACTACATCATCTTAAAAACAACCACGGTCATAGCAAATACTAATCCCATCAAGTACATGCTCACGCTCCAACTAATGAACTAAAAGTACGCTTGCTAGATAGTCATTCTCCAAGAATACGACTTGCAGTTTCGTTCTCCCAAAAGAAAAAAGGCACTTGCCCTAGCAGAGTTCATTACCGACCTCCCATGATATTCTAAAGGATCACCAGTAAATGACTCGCTACTGGATGAACACCTTTTCTTTGTAGAAACCGGCGACCCTTGGTATGGGGATATTCTCCTATTCCTGCGAACCCAAAAGTCCAGACCTCACCTCACGCAAGATGACTGTCGGCACATATGCTAGCAATCCCCTCAATACCTCCTCATGGGATATTTCTTATACAAAAGAGGCATCGATACAATCTTGCGGCCATGTCTCACTCACAAGTAAGCAGAGCAAGCCCTGAATGACTACCACGCCGGTGCTTACGGCGACCACCTATCTGGAATGGCTACCGCCCAAAAATTCCTACGAGCAGGATATTTTTGGCCTTCCCTATTTCGAGACTGTATCACAGCAGTCAAAAGATGCGAGCGGTGCCAGCGCTTCGCCCAAAAAGCAAGGGCACCGCTCGTCCCTCTGCATCCTGTCATAGTAACTGGCCCCTTCTATAAGTGGGGAATTGACTTCATGACTTGTAACCCAGCCTCATTAGGAAACCATAAATACATCATTATGGCTATCGATTATTTCACTAAGTGGGCCGAGGCCATGCCCACATACAACAACCCAGCAGAAACCGCCACTCGATTTTTGTTCAACCACGTGATCACCTGATTTGGTGTCCCCAAAGAGTTAGTTTCCGACCACAGAAAACACTTCGAAAACAAAGTCTTCGAGGAGATATCTCATCATCTCGGATTCACCCATGAATTTGCGTCACCATATTACCCCCAGTCCAACGAACAGGTAGAAGCTGTTAACAAATTACTCAAAACTATGTTACAACACATGGTGAATAACCACAAAACCAATTGGCACCACATGCTCTTCTCCACCCTGTGGGCATACCACACGGCGGTTAAGACTTCCACTGGTTTTTCTCCCTTCCACTTAGTATATGGGATTGTGATTCCCATAGAACGTGAGATCCCAAACTTGCACGCTGCCATCAAACTCCTTGATGACACCCAGACTCTAGAACAATGCCTAGTACAACTAGTGCTAGTTGACGAAAGTCGGCGACAATCGCTGCAACACAATGAGGCCCACAAGAAAAGGGTGAAAGCATCATTCTACCACCACATCACCCCTCGTTCATTTACTGAGGGAGAGTTAGTCCTTTGCTACGATGTCACAAAAGAGGCCTTAGGGCCAAGAAAATTCGAAAACTTGTGGAAAGGACCCTATAGCATCAAACATTGTCTCTGATAAGGGGCATACATCTTGACGGAACTAGATGGGACCTAACTCACTAACCTCTTCAACAGCCTGTACCTCAATAATTTCTACCCATAAGGGCCCCAATAGCCCTTATCCCCTAGAGTTAGAGTACACAAAAATCCCAACACCAAAATATTCTTGACCCAAAGACCTATGTAAAAAATGCGCTCAAAGTGCCACCATGGATCACCAACTTAAACCCTATTTCGGATTTGCTGATGGAGCATCAAGATGGTCTCAAAACTTACCTATAGCTGCCTGGGTCATCTACCACCCTAGCCGATCACCACTGTGTTCAAACGACGTGTGCATCAGATCAGCAACCAACAATCAGGCAGAATATGATGCCATTATCGGACTTATGTGCAAGGCCCTCCATTAGGGCATCCGCCATATGCATGTCTACCTCGATTCCCAATTATTAGTATCGCAGTTAAACCAAACATTTGAAACCAGAGATGCAAACCTGTTTAGAAAATATTTGTGTGCCAAAAGATTAAGCAGACAGTTTTATTACATTACATTTTTACATGTATCAAGGAATCAAAACCAAGCAGTTGATCGCATAGCTAACAATATCCTAGACTGGAATGCATTGAAAATAAACCATCATACATAAAAAACCAAAAACATATATATCCATAAGCATAACACAAAATACATAAACCGAAATAGATAGCACACCATGTAGAGCCGCAAAAAGATCTCTCATATATATATATCAAAAAATATTTGTATCTGAGTACAAAAATAGTATTGCTAGCCCATTGGCCAGCCCAAAGATACAAAGGTCATCAAAAATAAGGGAAACATTCTCATAATGGGTGCTTTCCCTGTGTACAAAACTACCCTAGGGGGGTGCCCCCTCAAGAGGAGTACTTAGGCCCACCACTTCTCCTGGTGCCACCACCGGAGCTGTTGTCGCCACTGCAATAGCTACCCGTCGTAGACTAGGCTGATAATCCCTCTCGCGGGCCATTACCATCTCTAGCCAAACCTCCTCGAAGTCATCCATGAAACCTCGAGCAGGCATCTCCTGGGTCAAGCGGTGCACTCGACCCCGAAAGTCCTCTAGAGCGGCCACCTGAGCTGTAAGAACTGCAATGCGCACCTCAGCCGCATCTACACGAGCTCGTTTGGCCACAACCTCAGCTGCAATCGAGTTGTTGCCCTCACCAGAAGGGCTAGCACCATCCCCACCAGGTCCACCGGCAGCACCACCCAGTCTACCTGCGCCACCTCCCCCCTGACCACCACGAGGTCATGGTGGAGGATTGTGACCCACTAGTCGAGCCATTGGGCATCCCACCTCGCCAACATCTACAAGAGTAACCAAAATAATGTCAATGTCAAAAAAAAAACACATAAGTACATAAAAACTCAAACAAATGAAAAATAATATAGCGCATACCTGTAGGACCCCAAACATAACTGAAAGGGAGGCCGATATCTAGATCACCCTGAAAGTCCATCCCCGCATACGGGTATGGCAAGAACATCTGTGGGTTGGCCTCAAACCAGGCCTTTGTCGTGTCGTTCCAATAACAACCCACCATGCCACCACCGCCACGCGACATCACCGGAGCCCACCTCCTCATGCGGGGCTCTCGCGACCCCCCAATAGGCACTGCCACAATGGGCCTCAGCAGCACCACCCTCTCATACATAATGCTGCACAAGATGCTAGCGTACATAAATGACTTGGATCCACATTGGACCCTATTCAGTTGCGACACCATACCATCAAAACAGAAGCGGGAAAAATAAAAAAAATGCCCGCCCCACCATCGGCGTAAAACTCCCACCTGCGGGCCCAATGCCCGATGTGGAGTAAACGACCCCGCCAATCGCAAAATAATAGCCAGAGCACACCGCTCTGCCACATATTTTACTGATTCAATATTGATGCACCCATTAGTGAGAGGCGCACCACCGCAATGCCTCCTCCGGAACCTGTCTAGGTTCAGTCTCGAAACAGGGAGTGGATACCTTAGTGCCTCACCCTAAGGCAGTGACCCGATCACAAAGTATATATCCATCTCCAAACGGATAATCAAGTTCGTCCCCCCTCAGTATGAACATATTGCGCCTCGTGCACCAATGTTGTATAATGTAACGTAACAATTGGTCTTGAGACCGAAGAAACTCGTTCTCAGCAAATTTCAGAAGGCCCCATGTGGCCAACCGACGGCGCGCCCCAGCATCAGTAGCCAGAGCAGCCCGGATCTCTGGCCAATCTCGCTCTCTCCACACAAACTTGCCAAGAAACAGAGGCACCCATCAGTACAAAGAAAAACATCAAAAAAGACAAAAAAAACCCAAGTTTTTATGTCACCCTGCCCTTTGCGCACCTGTCTCTCAGACAAGCACGCCCTTGCATGTATGTCCCTCAAAAATGCGCTCAAGGAGGGCACCTCTTTGCTTAGATCGCCCATGCAATCTAGGGAAAAAAGTATTTTTGAGGCCTTACAAACCCAATCTGTACGGCCCCCGACACCATCAAACTGGAAAAATTGAAATATAGGATGTCATGAAAGTTACCTCAGCATAATATCGCTAATCCCTGGTACACAGGCTGACCGCAACGGCAAGAAAGGCTCTGCAATCACCTCTGATCTCCCAAAACTCAGCAAGTACAAATGAATAGGATTTGGGACATAACCCCATATTTATCGCCCTTTTCCAGAACTTTAGAGGTCAATAACAGGAGATCAGGAGGTCCATTCCACAAACCGTAAGTTGCACCATCATCAGTATGCCATGACAAATGAAAGTGATGCCACACATTCAATTTCCGTAAAAATAATTTTTTCAGTGCCAACAGGTATGCACCCTCCCATCTTCCTTTCCAAATTTCATGTCTTTCAATAATATTTGATGAAAAGAAGATGCTTTCACTTGAGGTAGTTATTTTCTGCAGGAACAACCCGCAAACCGTTCACAACACCATCCACTGAAAGTTCTGGAGCTGGTATCATTCTACCCTCAGCATGATAGAGTCCCAGAAAACTTTGCATATCTTAACATCATTTCTCCATCAGAAATAAACCATAGGGTCCTCATACCTGACCACGTTTATCATCACCTCACCCCACATATGATAAATGTTTGCGTTGGTCGGTAGAGCCTCCCCTCCATGGCGCTCGTCACCCAAAGTAGACCATATATCACAGTACAAGTGACACCATGGCCATACCATTTTAGCCCGGGAAACAACTCATGCCCATCCATCTATCATGCATAAGGTCAAGTTTACCATTCAAACTCAAAACCCCCTTCTCAGACGATCGGGTTGTACAAGCAGATTGAAAGTGAACCTTCATGCATCGTATTTGGCCCACCATACCTCCATCAGCATAATCCCATCTGCGACATCCTCTGCTTCATCAACCCCACACATGAGACCAACCAATAGGACCCCTACCCCCAGTAAAACACTGTCCTCACACCTTCAGTGAGTGACCCTTTTTCATGTTTTGGGGAACCTTTCTTTGTGTTTTGTACAAACCAAACCTCATTATTTTATTCTTTTGGTAAGTGTACAAAGACCGCAAACGATGCCCTTCGCCACTTCGCCCTCATATTTCATCTTTTCCCCATGGCAGCAGTCCATCATTTCCCTTATTCAAAGTATTTCACCCCCATGCATGCACCATCATGACATTCATAGCCGGTTCACACTCGCCCTGGAAGTCCTATCGACTCCAGGGATTTTCCCTTTAGAAATAACTATGACTACCGCCAAGCTGCTCAAGTATACTTCAACCTCGGGCCACTGAATCCCCATCATCCATTTTCAGTCACCTCTCACCAACATGCCTATATTAAACTCATCACATCAAGGTCCCCAACCCCTCAAGTCAGAGACCCATGGTTCGGTTAAGGCTTCCTTTTTGTCGACCTCGACAACACTTTTCCAAAAAGGAAGCAGTACCTTGGATTACCCCTCCCCATGCAAAGGAGTATCCTCGGGTGGCACAGTGGGAGACATCATTGTCCACAGATGTCATCGATCCTCTTGAAATTCAACCACAGCAAAATCTTTCATGTCATGATGGTATCTTACCTTACAACCATTGCACTTTGATCAAATCCATCGAAGACCCGTGCCTCCATAAGCGTCTCTGACAACAAGGCTTACACGGGAAGGTCCCAACATTGCGCAGTGATATGCCATGCCAAGATCACACATATGGGTACCACATTCCACCTATCATCAAAGAAAAAATTCCCTTGAGGGCATCAACAATCGTCGTCAACAACCACCAGTGTCACTACCACAGTAGTGGCACAAACATCACACGTATATGTCAATTTTGTTTAAGTAGCCATAGCATCACGAGCATGGGACATGCCCGCCTTGTTGAAATTTTGAAAATATGTTGTATATTTTTGTCTGCTTGCAGGGGGTCCCTTAGGCCATGGTTATCCCAGAAATGGTGCAAGGTGTTGTCAATTCCAAAATTCACACAGACCTCTCTCTCTCTCTCTCTTTCTCTCTCTCTCTCGCTCTCTCCCTCTCTCTCTGTGTACGATACATAAAAGAAACTATAATGTATTTTGGCTATACAGTTCTTCCTAGACCTCACACATTAGTGGGCAACTGTTAACATTGGAAAATCGTACAGCAGAAGACAACATCAATTAATGTCGAGCCTAAGGATTTACAGGGTAGGAACACATTATGGAATCAAGAAGTATTTAAAATCTCTAAGGTTTTGAGAAAATCAGATTTTAACCTATCATAAATGTTGAATTGTGTGCTTTATCCTTCAAGAAGAGCGCCTTCTCCATGCCTTTTTTCCCGATAAGCACGCATTCCTGGAAATGGCAAAAAGTCTCTTTCTGGGACCACTCCAAGTAAAGGATAGTTACTCCTTATGTGAAAGCTGCCTAAGGACAGCCACCAGCGCCTCCTTAGACATTATGTGAGCACACAATGGAATCACTCCTCTCCCTTGGGTCACTATCCATCATGTACCAAGGGAGGGAAGGAGGATTTGAAACTCACCTATATAAAGCCCCCAAGAGATGAAGAAAGGGTGATCACATTGTTATGCTGGCCAAAGTTGCCCAAGCAACACCAGTAGTGTGTGTGACCCAGAGCTGGAGCTAAAGAGGACTCAATAATTGGCCACCCAACATCTTAGTCCACCACATCAGAGAGAGAGAGGGAGACTGCTTCAGAGGCAAAGCTTGGAAGGCAACATCCTTGCATCGGGACCTAGAGCCATTGTCTAGGGGCCCTTTGGGAAGTGGTTAAAATCTCTTCTCCATTTCAAACGTTTAATAAGAAGAGGCCATCGAGCCATCGTTTGCATTATTATTGTTTTGACTCTCTATATAGATTCTGTATATTTGTGTTTTAGTTTTAGTTTAACCAGAGCATACTTTAGCATACTATTTCCACTAAGTTTTATGCTTTTGAGCTCCCCCACTTTCTGCCTGTTACCAATAGTTTAAAGAGTAGATCACACTCTTTAAGCTGGTGCGATTTCGTACACCCGTGTGACTAATCCACCACAACAGTGATAGTGACGACCTAATATCAGGTGTTTGGAGAGCATTAACATCGTGACAGTGACAACCTAATATCAGGAATTTGGAGAGTGGATTTGGCATAACAACATTCTCATTTGGCAAGTTTGGAGTGAAACATTTTTAGAAATCTTCCCTTTAAACTAGAAAATACTACTCTCTAAGATTATGAATATAGCTCACAAATTTATGATGTAAAATTTTAGTCATCATTCTGACATATCTGAAATGAAAATTTGAAATTAGAGTTTACTATGTACTATAAATCTAATTTCTTGTTAAATGTTTAACCAATGTTTTCTTCATAAAAATGTCAATTCAATGACAAAGGATATCGTACCTGGAAATTCACAAAAATTCGTAGACGAAGCCGGGAGATCAATGAAGACGTCGTGGAGGATGCAGACCAAATTCCTTGTAAACAAAAAAAAATTAAAATTAAAATCAAACAAAAAAAACAGAGCAACACCTCACCTCATCATCGTGGCGCAACTGCAACACCCCACCTCATCACAGAGCAACAGAGCAACACCACAACAGAGTAACACCTCAACAGAGAAACACCGTAATAGAGCAACATCTCACAGACATGAGACAAAAAAGCATAGCAACACTTCACCTCGTCATCGCGGTGCAACAGAGAAACACCTCACCTCGTCACAGAGCAACAGAGCAACACCTCACAACAGAGCAATACCGCAACAGAGCAACACCTCATAGACGCGAGACAGACAGACACGAGACAAACAGACAATGGTAATACGCCCGAAACCTGTTAAGGTTTGCAGACCAATATATTTATAAGAACAAGTTCGGCCAAACTATTTTAAAAGTTTGGCCGAACTAATAGTTCGGCCGAACTTTTGTTGTCGGTTTTCCCATCTCCGACCAAAAATCTGTTTTCCCACGCCATCAGTACGCTGTCAATGTAAATGGCAGAATGAGTTCGGCTGAACTAATTTCGAAATTTTGGCCGAACTCTCGAATAGTTCGGCCGAATTATTGAAAAAAAAAAAATCCACCCACGATTCTCACAAAAGTGTAACCCAACTTCGCATTTTTACCCGGATACATGGGCACAAAAATAATAATAAGGGGACTAAACTAACAATAACAATAAAAGGACTACACTGGTATTATAAAGACCTAACAGATAAATTTACCATTCATTTCATTGATGAATTATTAAATGAATTACACCTTACTCACTATAGTAGACTTTCCAACTTGCCCTCAAGTAGACTCACATCCTTCATGAATTTTAAGCCATTTGATGTTATGTATTCAAGGAGTGAAGGGATTGAAAATGCACATTATGTGGGTTTCAAATGGAAATTAAGATGTGTACACAAGATATATATTCATGTGTATGTCATTACAATTTGTCATGTTCCTCCTTTTGTTTCTAAAGTTTTGGTTTGAATTTTTGGGGATAATTGTTCTACGTGTTTCTTTATATCAAAATTTAATTGGCTTATTGTTTTGTAAGAATATTTTTTATTGCAAATCAATTCAGATAATTTTGATATTATAAGTGGTGGTTTGTTTATATTAACATAAATAGTAGTGGTGTATTTCGTGTGGCTACCTATGCTTATCAAAATTGAATAAAAATTCCATTCAATTTCATTTGTATGGTTTTGAATGATTGCATAATGTTGAATGATCTAACCCTTTGTGTAAGTTTGGTATAATTACATTACTAGTTAAATAAATATTCAATTAAATTTGAGGATTACTTTTAAATGGTTTAAAAAATTTAGAGATGAAATCCTTTTTCGTATTCTAAGGTGTTTCATTAAATTTATGTCGTTGGATTTTTTGATGTTGTAGGTGGTACTTAAGGTTATTGTAAGATGTACAACCGTAGGACACAACACCAACATCACAACTCTTAGCACATTTTAGTTTATCTATATAACTTACTATCATCGTTATAATCGTTTCTTCATGTTACAATCGTTTTCATTGTTATTAGCTATAGTGAAAATTAATAATTCTATTTTATGGGTCATCTCCCTTCAACTCTTTTGATTTTAAGACAATCAAATATAGATAAAGGATATTGCGTAGTATGCTTCTAATAGTGTGAACAACAAAATATTTGTTGGCTACAAGGCTAATATAGACGAGGGTAACACAATATCTTATCATATTTATGTTAGCATATATTGATTTAGTGGATAATTGTGTTTTTAATTCATTAAAATTTATGTTAGCATATATTGATTTAGTGGATAATTGTGTTTTTAATTCATTAAAATTTCTCTTAGTGTGCTTTATTATTTTCCCTTTGTTTTTGTTCTTAGCATTTTGTTCTAGTTAGCTCTACCATTGCCATTAAATTCCTAGGTATATTTTAAGATATCACAATTGCTGATAAAGCACGTACGGATGTGTGTGAGATGATTTCTTTTAAATGTATTTCTTTTCTTTAATTTTTTAAATATTGTTCATGATATTATTTTTTGGGTCACGTTGTTTTTTCTCTAATGTTTGAGCGCAATGCAGTTACCTAGCTATTGCTTACATTTTCCTACTTGTGTTTTAGTTGTAGAATACTCGAAAGTGATGTCAATTTGTAATTTTGGTGTACTAAAACAAACATTAATGTGCAGAGTTCTTTTTTTTTCAATTGAAAAATATATAATGGAAATTATTTAATATGGGATTGGTTTTAGTTCTATTGTAACTGTCATAATTATTAGCATGCAAATGTTAATAGTCTTTTATTCACAATTTCAAGAATGTGTTGAGATTTTGCATAATTAATTTCGCTAAAATCTCATGGATAATGCCAACAATAGGATTTGTTGCAAATCTAAAGGCATCAAATCCTAAAGATAAGATATCAATCCTATTTTCTTGTGATAGGATGGAATTAAATTTAATATTTAGTTTTTCTTCTATATCTATAAATTGTAAGCCCGTAGAGGCAAAAGATATGAGTGTGAGCAAAATGAAGTGCCTGAGTGAGAAATCTATTGATGTAATCTCCTGTTGAATAAGAAGAAAGCCGAT
Source organism: Pinus albicaulis (assembly GCA_034641835.2). Classification (NCBI taxonomy): domain Eukaryota; kingdom Viridiplantae; phylum Streptophyta; class Pinopsida; order Pinales; family Pinaceae; genus Pinus; species Pinus albicaulis. The sequence goes on from CM076578.1 coordinate 321,150,512, forward strand.
ACCTCTGTTTGGTGGGTGTAACCCAAATTGGTTGGGTGAACCACGTTAAATTTTTTGTCTCTATTTTTCTGCTGTGTGTGTGAATTATTTAGTTTTCTTTTGTGCATATTCTGAACAATTGGTATCAGAGCATGTTGTTCACTGCAGAGGCCGAGTGGGAGACCGTGAGAATGTTGCCTGCTTGCTGGTGCAATTCTATTTGGCGAGGGGAGTTATGAGCTGGAGCATTGAAAACTCTGCGTATGCATGGGAGGCTGGTGCAAACTCTGCATATGCATGGGAGGCTTCATGTGTGAGGTTCGGCTCTCTGGATCACAGTTCCGGCGTTGAAAACTGGATCACAGTTGCGTGCGTGGCTTCTGGTGCAAACATCTTGTGGCAGATTGCAAGAGCGTAGTGTGAGTATTCACTGCGTGTAGAGCCGTGGGATGGGCAAAAACAGTCTCGGCTCCAATCGATGGAGGATGGTAAGGTAAAGCCTCTGTTTTTTCTGCAGAAATATATTTAGAGAATCGTAATTGATTTGGACGGTAATTGTTGTGGACGGAAATTGTTTTGGACGGTAATTTGAACCAGAACTTCAGTTTAGTAATGCGTAATTGCTATGGATGGCCATTGGCACGTGTAGCTGTTTATTATTTTTAATAATTCTTGCTTTTACAGCTAAGCATGCCTATATTTCTAAATAGTATCATGCAACTTGAGCTCTGGTATTTGTTAAGATATTGATGTGATTTTAATCCAAGAAATGAAGTTTGGTTTGCAGAGATTACAACTATTTTAAGAATGTCAAACCTTTGACAACGAAGCCATTGAGATGGGTGCTTAGTTACGTTCCACCGAGGCTTAGGGATGCAGGATTGAGCACTTTCAGATGTGTGTGAAGATTTTTGTGTTATGTGAGAAGTTAAATTAAATATGGAAAAAACTCAAAGTGCTCAGTTTGAGATTGAGAAGTTTAATGGGAGGAATAACTTCGAAATCTAGAAAGTCAAGATGCACGATTTACTCCTACAACAAGGTGTGGCGAAGGCACTTTTGGGAAAATCCAAACAGCCTTTCGCCATGACAGATGACGAATGGAGTGAGATCAATGAAAGAGAACTAAGCACCATACGATTGTGTTTGGCAAATGATGTTTTATTTAACATTGTGTCAGAAAAAACAGCCGTTGGTCTATGGACAAAGTTAGAAAAACTGTACATGACTAAATCCTTAACAAATAGGATTCTTCTCAAAAGATAGTTGTACAGCTTGCGCATGAAGGAAGGTACAACAATAACCGATCATTTGAATACCTTTAATACTCTCTTGGTGCAGTTAGATAGCATAGATGTAAAATTTGATTCCGAAGATAAAGCTGTAACTTTATTATGCTCTTTGCCTAAGTCATGGGATCATTTTGTTACTTATATAAGTCTCAGTTCATTAGAAACTCTTGAATTTGATGATGTTGTTGGAGCTATGCTATCTGAAGAAACCAGAAAAAGGTCAAATTTAGAAACCTCTACATCAGAAGCAATGATGGTTAGAGTTCGATCTAAAGAAAGACGTTTCAATAAGCAAAACAACTCTCGGTCAAAATCGAAAGGGAAGAAGAGTAAGCTAAAATGTTGGTTTTGCGGCAAATCGAGACATTTGAAGAAGGATTGTTGGAAGAGACAACAAACATCCAAAGGAGACTCTTCAACAGAAAATAAAGAAGCAAACATGACAGATACAGGTTCGGCATCCGTTTCAGGTATAAGTGATGAAGTTTTATCAGTTAATTTTTCAAATCATGATCAACATTGGCTATTAGATTCTGGTGCGTCCAATCACATGTGCATTCATAAACAGTGGTTTAAATCTTATAAGTCAATCAATGATGGAGTAGTTTACATAGGAAATGATTTCTCATGTAATTTTGTGGGAATTGAAAGCATCCATATTAAAATGTTTGATGGGACAATCAAAATCTTAACTGATGTAAGACATGTGCCTGAACTTAGAAAAACTCTTATTTCTCTAGTAGTGTTAGACACAAATGGATATAAAAATTTTATTCAAGGTGGAGTAATGAAAATTTACAAAGGAATCTTATTAGTAATGAAAGCAAAGAAGGTTGGAAATCTTTTTCAGTTAGAAGGAAGAACAGAGTCAGATCATGCTTCAACTATATCTGAAAACGACAGTGATTATATTCGACTATGGCATTAACGGTTGGGCCATATGAGCGAAAGAGGATTAAAAATCTTATTTGATCGTATGTTACTTCCTAGTTTAAAATATTTTAAGTTAGATTTCTGCAAACATTGTATTTATGGGAAACAAAGTAAGCAAAAATTTGAAACTGGAAAACATACTAACAAAGGAATCCTTGATTATATCCATTCTGATGTTTGGGGTCCATCTCCTACAACTTCATATGGAGGATCATCATATTTTGTATCTTTTATTGATGATTTCTCTAGGAAATTATGGGTCTACATGTTAAAAATAAAATCTGATGTATTCACAGTTTTCAAGCAGTTTGGAGCATTAGTAGAAAATATCACTGGAAGAACCATTAAATGTTTAAGAACTGACAATGGTGGTTAATTTACTTCAAAGGAATTTGATAATTATTTCAAGGGAGTTGGGATCGAAAGACATAGAACTACTACTTATACTCCTCAGCAAAACGGAGTTGCTGAACGCATGAACAAGACTCTATTAGAAAGAGCAAGAAGTATGCTAAGTAACGCCAATTTGCAGAAGGAATTATGGACAGAAACAGTATCTACGTCTTGTTATTTGATAAATCGATCACCATCAACTGCAATAGGATGCAAAATTCCTAAAGAGGTATGGAAGGGTCATCCTTGTGATTATTCTAAACTGAAAGTTTTTGGTTGTGATGCATATGCTCTAATTCTGAAACATCAGTGTTCTAAATTAGATCCTAAATCAAAAAGATATATCTTTGTTGGATATGGTGATGGGATTAAGGGATACAGGTTGTGGGATCCTACTACTCACAAGATCATCATTAATAGAGATGTTAAATTCAATGAATCTTCACTTGATAATCCAGTTGTAGATATTAAATTGAAACGGGAAAATGTACCTAAGTTTCAACATATTCAGTTTGAAACCAGTTCAAATACCGAAGATAGTAAAAATGAACAAGTTTCAAATGAAGATCATGAAGAAGTTCCTACAGAAAATAATTAGCAAATTGTGGAAGAACCAGAAACATCTTTAAGAAGGTCCACAAGAATCAGATTTCCTCCTAAAAGGTATGATGATTATGTTACTTCAGTTTCTTTAACCACTAATGATGATGAACCTTTATGCTATTAGGAAGCTGTAGAAGGTTCTAACAGTGATAAGTGGAAAGAAGCTATGAAGGATGAAATGAAGGAATTATACAAGAATGCCTCATGGGACCTGGTAGAACTTCCTAATGACAGAAAAACTGTAGGATGTAAATGGGTTTACAAATTGAAAAGGGGCATTGATGATAAAGAAGACAAGTACAAAGTGAGGCTGGTTGCGAAAGGTTTTTCTCAGAAAGTAGGAATTGACTTTCATGAGATATTTTCACCAGTTGTTAAAATTGTTTCAATTTGGGTTGTGTTAGCATTAGTTGCATTACTTGATTTAGAATTACAACAACTAGATGTTAAGACTGCGTTCTTACATGGAGATTTAGATGAAGAGATTTATATGGAACAACCTGAAGGGTTTGTTCAAAATCGCAACAAGAAATTTTTCTGCAGGCTCAAGAAGTCATTGTATGGTCTGAAGCAATCGCCGAGACAATGGTACAAGAAATTTGATTCTTTCATGATGAGCCAAAATTATATAAGAAGTGAATATGATCATTTTGTTTACTTTAAGAAATTAAGTAATGACATATTCATTATCTTATTATTATATGTTGATGATATGCTTTTAGCAAGCAAAAGCATAAGTGAGATCAATAGGTTAAAGGCTCAGATGGCTAGGACGTTTGATATGAAAGATCTAGGAGCGGCAAGACAAATTTTGGGCATGGAGATTTTCAGAGACAGGAGCAATGGTAAGTTGTGGTTATCACAACAGAAGTATATTGAGAAAATACTCTTAAGGTTTGGTATGAACAATGTGAAGCTAGTTTCAGTCCCTTTAGCTTCCCATTTTAAGCTTTCTTCAAGTTTATGTCCTAATACAAATGAAGAAAATGAATATATGTCTCGAATACCATATGCTAATGCAGTAGGAACTTTGATGTATGCGATGGTTTGTACACGACCAGATATTTCACATGCAGCTGGGGTTGTCAGTAGGTATATGGAAAATCCAAGGAAAGAACACTGGGCAGTAGTGAAATGGGTGCTTCGGTATTTGAGAGGCACAAGTTATTATTATATCACTTATAACAGAAGTAGTGAATTTGTTTGCGGATATGTTGATTCCGATTTTGCAGGTGATTTGGATAAGAGAAGGTCAACTTCAGGATATGTCTTTACTCTTGCAGGTGGAGCTATTAGCTGGATGTCAAAGCCAGAAAACATTGTTGCTTTATCCACTACAAAAGCAGAATACATAGCTGCTTCACATGCTTGCAAAGAAGCGGTTTGGTTGAAAGGTTTGTTTGGTGAGTTTGGTAGGCTGCAAGACAACATAAAGTTATTTTTTGATAGTCAAAGTGCAATTCATTTGGCTAAAAATATAGCCTATCATAGTAAATCAAAGCATATACCTATAAAGTACCATTTTGTAAGACAGGTTATCAATGAACGGGGGGGAGTCTCTCTTGAAAAAGTGCATATAAAGGAAAACTATGCAGACATGTTCACGAAACCAATTTTATTAGAGAAGCTACAATGGTGTTTGGCTTCTCTTGACTTGCAAAAAAAATGAATATAATAAAGAAACAAGGTATCAGGTTAATTGTTTTCAAGGTGGAGATTGTTGAGATTTTGCATAATTAATTTGGATAGAATCTCATGGATAATGCCAACAATAGGATTTGTTGCAAATCTAAAGGCATCAAATCCTAAAGATAAGATATAAATCCTATTTTCTTGTGATAGGATGGAATTAAATTTAATACAGTTTTTTTTCTACATCTATAAATTGTAAGCCCGTAGAGGCAAAAGATATGAGTGTGAGGAAAAGGAAGTGCCTGAGTGAGAAATCTGTTGATGTAATCTCCTGTTGAATAAGAAGAAAGCTGATACCTTTTTTTGGTGGATGTAACCCAAATTGGTTGGGTGAACCATGTTAAATTTTCTGTCTCTATTTTTCTGCTATGTGTGTGAATTATTTAATTTTATGCTGTGCATATTCTGAACAAAATGTTAGGGTAAGTGAAAACTACATATTAATAACAAATATGGAATTGCAAAAGAGAAAAAAAAATTAATTCACATATGATCACAAAACAATCCTAACCCAAACGCATGGGAACACCTAACCAATTTATTGAAATCAAATGATTATGATATTTTATGATATACAACATGTATTTATGTTGCTAGCATTTTTTGGGTTCTATTTATTGGTATTATGTATGAGGTTGGTGGTAAAAATTATCATGGGAATGAATGTTATTTTAATCAAGCCCATAATTTGTTATTTTCTAGTTGTGTATTGTGGTGTACGCTACTTGGCTCATACATATGTAGTGTACTAGCATGATATCATGGAAATATTCAATTAGCGACCCATTATTTTCTGTTACATTACAATGTTGTTCCTTCAAATTATTTTTAAGGAATTAGGTGATTTAATTGATATCATATGTTGCATGATATATAAAACTCTAATGACAATAAAAATATTTCTTAGTATTCATTACGCTGATAGGCGTTTTTATTAGAAGGTTATTGTTAGCGACACTATAGAGATTCATCATCCTATACTGTTGATATTTCCTCCATCCAGTTCTCCTATCCATCTGTCCCCTCTCGATCCAGCTGTCCCATCTTTGTCACTGTTGATATTTCCTTTGTCTAGTTGTCCCCTCTCCCTCTCCTGTCCAAGTGTTGTCTAGTTATTGTCCTCCACTTGTCCTGTACAATTGTCTTCCACTTGTATAAGTATCTTAAGAGGTAGCTTAAGGTAAAATTCAATCGTGGAGGTGGGAGATTAGCCAACACCCTTTCTGCTATTTTGAATTTGTTGCTCTCAACCCTTCCTGATGCAGGAGCATTAGGCACTAGCCAACAATGTAGGAGTTTTGTCCACATGTTGTGGCTAGGAGGGTTGAAAAACAGTCAAATTGCTGCAACTAGGTGTCTTCACCTTAGCTGATTGTATTATTATTTCAGTTGGAGTCGTAGAAGTTGAATAGCCAGTTAGTCTAGCTGTCAGATGCCAGTTAGTCGAATTGTTCTAATTAGACTGTTGAATTCTAGAACGGTCCTCACAGAGGAATCGAAGAGTCATGAGATTTTGTATATAAATGTATGCTTCCGATGTAAGAAGAGGGAGAGAGGACAGAAGAAAGGTTTCTACAATAAATTCTGTGTTTTGCAATTGCTTCCGACTGAGTGAATTATGTTCCCATTTGATTATCAATTTGTCTCGAATTGGTATTTCTGAGTAAATTTGTTTAATCATGAAGCGATTGTAGCCTGTGCGTATATAATACTGCCATACAGTTCCCTCCCTCTGTGTACGGTGTCTCTTAATGGTTCGAATGGTCTTTTTCTATTAAATCCCAATCACAGCGCATGCGTCGTGGACTTTGTTCATGGGTGGAATTCCCACTAACGCGAGATAACCTGTCTATTTGTAACTAAATTCCTCCACCGAAGAATTAAACCGGTTAACACGCGGAGAATATCCAAATATAGCACAAACCGATACATTAAACGAGGCAAGTACTGTGGAAAACCAGATTGGAATTACAACGGTGGATTGCCCCCATTCCGCACCACCTTTGGCATGAAGGCGGTATCGCTGGGTCGTGGAGCGATTCCACTGAGAGGATGACACGTGGTGGATGGGACGTCCCACAAAACCACCATTTCACATGTTAAAGGATTGTCGTGGGACACGCAGTGGAATCTATACAGGCCACTGATCTCAGAGCAGGACATTGAACGTCCCTCGCGTGACGGAGATGCACGATAATTAACCAAGGTACGACGCCGTTGTTGATTGGTTCGCTAGGCTAAGGTGGTTGGACCCACATATTATTACAAAGGTTATTGTTATAAATCATTGATATATTATTCCGTCGGCTCATAATAATAATACATTAAAAATATTGAAAGTTTATTATAGAGTGAATATATAGTGGAATATATATATATAAGCCGGGACTGCAATATAATATTATAAAAGCTACCAATTATGTTTATTTATCAATTTTCCCAAAATTGATGAATAACATTGCCAAAGAAAAAAAGGGGACCACGGGGAGACAAAGAACGAGGGCATCGAATAAGGGGAGAGTTTGACTTTCAGCGGAGTGACTGCGTCATTTGTGGTATCAGAGGCGGGGAAGTTTGAGCTGTTTGCTGACATGGAAATTCGACTTGGTAGAGGTGCTGGCAGGAGGAGACCTATAGCCAACGCAGAGGTGTTGGAGGTGTTGCATAGGGTCGAGGCCAGAATGGATGTCATGGAGCGAAGACAGACCAGAGATCCTGAAGACATCAGCGAACCTAAAATGGAAGAAGCTGAAGAAAATGTTGAAATTCCTCCTGATTTGAGGCTCCTTAGAACTGTTCTGGGATCTGCAGTTAAGCCCAGAATTGGAGTGTCGAGTTATACAGGGGGACTGAATCCAGAAGAGCTGGTGGACTAGATAAACGAACTGAACAAGTGCTTCAATTATGAAGAAATAAGTGAAGATAAAAAGGTCAAGTTTGCAGTAACAAAGCTGAAAGGACATGCTGCACTTTGGTGGGATGGAGTGTAGGCAGAGAGGAGGAGAGTTGGCAAGCAACCTATCAAGAGATGGACCAGAATGATGGCCAAATTGAAAGGTAAATTCTTACCTAGTGATTACCAGATGACATTGTATAAACAAATGCAGAACCTGAGACAGAGGTTGCTGACAGTAAAGGAATACACAGAAGAATTCTACAGAGTGAGCATAAGAGTTGGGCAACTCCAAGATACACCAGAGAAGACTGCCAGATATGTGAATGGTCTCAGATTGGAAATCCAAGATGAGATTGGTCTTCTATCTCCTAAGACAGTGGAAGAGGCCTATCAGATGGCCTTGAAAGCAGAGGAGAAACTCCTGAGAAAACAGTCTGCCAAGAAGAGAGGTACTTTTTGTGGGAAGGGAAGTCAGGGTGGTAGATGAAAGCCTACACCCAGGGATGGAGCTAACAGTAGCTCACCTCAGAATGCATCTACAGAGGAGGATGCAAATGGTAGAAGGGGTCCTTACAGAGGAAAAGGAAGAGGAGGTAGAGCCATAGGCAGAGGTAGAGATTTGAGGTGTTATAGATGTCAGGGAGTGGGACATAAGCACTATGAGTATCTAGAGAATGTGGGTGCTGGTCCAAGAAATGTTGTTGTTGCCCAGGTTGAAGAAGAAGCAGAAATTGAATAAAAAGTTCTTCCAGAGAGGGGAGAGTCCTTGGTGGTTAATAAGGTCCTGTTGAAACAAACCAAATAAGTCACTAAACCTGCACAAAGGAAGACTTTGTTTAGGAGCATATGCAAAGTCCACGGGAAATGCTGCCAGCTAATCATTGATAGTGGCAGCCCAGACAATTTGGTTTCCACTGAGGTGATAGAAAAACTGAAGCTAAAGACTAGGGAGCACCCCACTCCCTACAGGGTGTCCTGGCTGCATAAAGGGCACCAGTTGGTTGTGAAAGAACAGTGTGAAATAGAGCTGCAAATGGGAAAATACAAGGACAAGGTTTTGTGTGATGTAATGCCCATGGATGTGTGTCATATACTGCTGGGTAGGCCTTGGCAGTTTGACAGAGCAGCAGTACATGTTGGCAAGAAGAACACTTACAAGTTCTTCAAAGATGGGGTACATCATATATTGATTCCCATGGAAGAAGGAGAGCCATCCAGCAGAATGATTGATCCAAAGACCTTGTTGCTGAGCAGGAAGGAATATCTGCAGCAGATAGAAGAAGAAGAGGTAAGTTTTGCTTTAGTTTGCAAACCAAAAGTAGTTCTTACTTCTACAAAGATTTCCGATTTTCCAATAGAAATCCAAGAGATGTTAGATGATTACTGTGACATTGTTGTGGATGATTTACCTGATGAGCTGCCACCTATGAGGAAGATCAGCCATCAGATAGATTTTATCCCTGGTTCAAATCTGCAAAATAAGGCAGCCTACAGAATGACCCCCAAGGAAAATGAATAAATCAGGAGACAAGTACAGGAACTAGTGGACAAAGGGCCAGTCGGAAGAAATTTGATTCATCTGAAATACAACGGTAATGAAACTAAAAAAGAAAGATGGAAATTTGGAGGATGTCTTGATTCGAACAATTAATAAGATCTGTCGAATGCAAGATTCCTTTACCCGAGAATTGAAAGTTGATGAATTCCATTTGAGTAGTCTTCATCATTTCTCAAAGATAGATTTGAAGAGTGGATACCATCAGTTAGGATAAGAGGGTGATGAGTGGAAAAGTGCCTTTAAAACAAATGAAGGATTGTATGAATGGATGGTAATGCCTTTTGGGTTGTCAAATGGACCAAGCACTTTTATGAGACTTATGAATGAAGTATTGAAGGAATTCATTTTAGTAGAAAATTCTTGATAGTATCATCTTGGATGATATATTAGTTTTATTGAGAACTAAAAGGAACATTTAAGGCTTTTTTAACAATGTCTTTGAAGAAAGCACTTTTCAGAAAAGCTAATATTAAATTTAAAGAAGATACTCATTCTGAAGAAGAGTTACTAGTTGAGGTGTCTTGGGATTTTGTTATTATTACGGAAAAGTTGAAGATGGACCCGAGAAAAGGTTAAGGCAATTGTGGAATGGCCTTCACCCAGGAATGTTTTTGAGGTAAGAAGTTTCCATGGACTTGCTAGTTTTTACAGAAAGTTTATAAGAAAATTCAGTAAGATCAATGCACCCATAATTGAGACAATAAGGAGAAAATACTTACATATTTAAAGTGCATGCTAAGGAAAGCGAGGTCATTTTAAGTTTTAGAGCAAAGATATGACTTGTTTTAATTGCTGATTTCTTAAGCCATTCAAATAAAATGTGATGCGATGAGGCTGGGTTATGGAGGATCTTTGAAGTCAGGATATGTCAAATAAACACAGCTCTTCGGTGAGAATTTAAGCTGACACCCAGGAAGAGAAATTATTCCTCTTATGAAGATGTCTATCGATTAAACTTGAAAGTGGAGACATTATTATTTGATGTCAGGGAAGTTTATCAATTATGATACGATAATCATGGCACAAGTATGTATGCAATGACCCAAGTTAAAACAAAGCATGTAAATGGGTTGAATGTCTCAAAGTTTATTTTGTTGAAACACTATCATTAATAGCCAATAAGTGGTGGTCACTTTGACCAGGAAGCATGGCATTAGAGACTTATTTTTGAGTTATGAGATTCGATTTCTCAAGGAATTCTGTATGTGGATCTGATTTAAAGAAGCGTTTGAAGCATATGTGCTCTACTAATCCTGATAGATAGAAAGTGGTACATGTGATTTTTTAAGTGAAGGAGGACTTGTTATTCAGAAGAAGCCAACTGTGTGTAGCAAAATGTTCCATGAGAGAAAGATTCCAAGTCAAAAGCTGATCATTGGACTTCTTTGGACACTTGCAAATCTTGATAAGACTATAAACAGTGAGTCACCTTGTGCTTTAGGGATGAGAAGTGGATAATTTTGTGAAGAATTGCAAAATCTGTCAATATGCCAAAGGAAGGAGCCAAAATGCAGGATTGTACACTCCCTTGCCTATTCCAGACAGGCCTTGGGACATGGTGAGTATGGATTTTTTCCTAGGATTACCCAAGACTCATAGAGGGAATGATGTAGTCTTTGTTGTGGTGGACAGGTTCTCCAAAATGGCACATTTTATTCCATGCTATAAAACTAGCGATGCCACCCATGTTGCTAACTTGTTTTTCAAAGAAGTTGTTAGATTGCATGGGTTACCCAGAGCATTTGTTTTGGGGCAGAAGTTTTGATTTGTGGGTCATTTTTAGAGGACATATGGAAGCTTGCTTTCTAATTGGTTATTTCAGCTTATCAACACCAGTTGATGGACCATGGAGGTAGTGAATGGAAGTTTGGAAAGATGTTGAGAGTCTGGGGAGAACGGAAGTGGTGGGATCACTGTTGCCTCGCGGAGATATGCATATAATGATTAAGCAGAAGCACAGTGATCTGAACACATCTTGTTCCTTGGACCATCTGAAGATATTAAAATTAAGAAATCTGGGAAGAGCAGAACTGAGAAGTGCAGATGGTGAGGAGTTTGCTTCAGAGATCCAGGCCATACATGAACAAGTGAAACAACAATTACAAGGCAGCGGCATCAAATACAAAAACAGAGCAGACTTGAGCAGAAAAGAAGTTCACTTTGAAGTAGGAGACTTGGTTTTGGCACACTTGAGAAAGGAGAGGTTCCCAAAGAAGCAGTATAATAAATTGAAGTTCAAAAATATTGGGCCATGCAAGATACTTAGAAAGTTTTCTGCAAATTCTTATGAGATTGAATTGCCACCTGATGTTGGAATATCTCCCATTTTTAATGTTGCATATTTATACAAGTATGAAGATGATGGTGCAGAGGACAGATCAGAAGACAAGGAACCGATTGAGTGGAAAGAACAGCTACCACCAGCACAGCCATTGCAACCAGAAAAGGTATTGGATAAAAGACCATTCAGGAAGACCAGAGGACAGGAGTACTATCAGTACTTGATCAAATGGAAGGATAAACCAGAAGAATATGCCACTTGGATGACTGAAGACATGTTGCAGAGGATGGGCAGATCAGTGGAGGAGCTCATGGACAGGAGCCCATGAGGAAGATTGCCCTCGGGAGTCTGATGCAGGAGCATTAGGCACTAGCCAGCAATGTAGGAGTTTTGTCCACATGTTGTGGCTAGGAGGGTTGGAAAACAGTCAAATTGCAACAGCTAGGTGTCTTCACCTTAGCTGATTGTATTATTATTTCAGTTGGAGTCGTAGAAGTTGAATAGCCAGTTAGTCTAACTGTCAGAGTCTAGTTAGTCGAATTGTTCTAATTAGATTGTTGAATTCTAGAACGGTCCTCACAGAGGAACCGAAGAGTCATGATATTTTGTATATAAATGTATGCTTCCGATGTAAGAAGAGGGAGAGAGGACAGAAGAAAGGTTTCTACAATAAATTCTGTGTTGTGCAATTGCTTCCGACTGAGTGAATTATGTTCCCATTTGATTATCAATTTGTCTCGAATTGGTATTTCTGAGTAAATTTGTTTAATCATGAAGCGATTGTAGCCTGTGCGTATATAATACTGCCATACAGTTCCCTCCCTCTGTGTACGGTGTCTCTTAATGGTTCGAATGGTCTTTGTGTATTAAATCCCAATCACAGCGCATGCGTCGTGGACTTTGTTCATGGGTGGAATTCCCACTAACGCGAGATAACCTGTCTATTTGTAACTAAATTCCTCCACCGAAGAATTAAACCAGTTAACACACGGAGAATAGCCAAATATAGCACAAACCGATACATTAAACGAGGCAAGTACTGTAGAAAACCAGAGTGGAATTACAACGGTGGATTGCCCCCATTCCGCACCACCTTTGGCACGAAGGCGGTATCGCTGGGTCGTGGAGCGATTCCACTGAGAGGATGACACGTGGTGGATGGGACGTCCCACAAAACCACCATTTCACGCGTTAAAGGACTGTCATGGGACACGCAGCGGAATCTATACAGGCCACTGATCTCAGAGCAGGACATCGGACGGCCCTCGCGTGATGGAGATGCACGATAATTAACCAAGGTACGACGTTGTTGTTGATTGGTTCGCTAGGCTAAGGTGGTTGGACCCACATATTATTACAAAGGTTATTGTTATAAATCATTGATATATTATTCCGTCGGCTCATAATAATAATACATTAAAAATAGTGAAAGTTTATTATAGAGTGAATATATAGTGGAATATATATATATAAGCCGGGACTGCAATATAATATTATAAAAGCTACCAATTATGTTTATTTATCAATTTTCCCAAAATTGATGAATAACATTGCCGAATAAAAAAAGGGGACCACGGGGAGACAAAGAACGAGGGCATCGAATAAGGGGAGAGTTTGACTTTCAGCGAAGTGATGCGTCACTTCCACTGACCTCTCGTGGCTTGTGAAAATGACAATTTTTTATGCATCCGCTTGTGAAAATGACATTTTTTTGTGCATTGCCTTTGTTTTCCACTGAAAATTCACATTTCTTCAAGTGCAATGTAGAAGAAGAAATGGAAGAAATGGGGCATTAAATGGGCCATTTCTAAAGGGATACTTGATCTATGGCTACTTGATCTAGTGACAGTAGTGCAGGAATGTAATTTTTGTTGGTTTCCAAAGCAATGCAAGGGTTGTGTATGGCAGATAGAGCATTGCAAAATAATTAATTTTATTTTCATTCACATAGGAAAACACTCCATTCATCACTGAACTCAAGCCATCAAATGCAGATTCATGGCTCTTGCAACACAAATCATTTTGAATCTCCCGACTTGTGGAGCTCTAGTTACAAGTTTGAATCTCTTAATGCTATGAATATGTGTCAATGCACTCAGTTTCTGAATCCTCTGGAATTGCATTCACATCATGCAGTGGAATATTGAGAAAAAAAAATATGCACAATTAATCTCCGACTGTAACAACAAATTATTTCCCCTTTCAAGCAAATTCGCCACATGCAAATATCATGGAGATACCTCCACCAAGTTAATCTTATTACACCCAGGATGATAAACACATGAATTACTAACAAAAAACAACAATTCAAAGGGGAAAGATATATAAAAATATAATAGAGAACCCTGAGTGCCTCTTACCACTGAAAAGATATCGCTTACCATTAGAAAGAAATTGTAATGTTATGTATAGGCCTCTAAGGCAATACATCTACATTCACTGCTTAGAGCATGAGGCGTAGAAAAGAAACTATATTTAAATTTCCCATGGTAATTGCTAAAATTGATTGAAAAAGGCCTTTAGGTCATTACCATCTCTATCCATTACTTATGGACCAAAGGGGCTTCAGGTTAGTCCATCTCTACCCCTTAGTATAAATGGACCAATGAATCAATTCCTTTACCATATCTCTGATTGATATCATCTGCTCCAGTCCTGAGTAAGGTTTTAAACCATCCCCGTCCACAAAAGCACTATGCATAGGTGGGTGGGTGAGTGGCCTTTGTGTCTCATCCTGTACAATGATTATGTTCAGGCACCTCTAGATTGAAACCATGTGAATCGTAGTGCCCTACCCATGGCAGCTGCAGCGGCCTGATGTGTCATTATACACTCCTCATACTCTGTGATGTAGGTCTACGAGTTTAGTGGAGATGACATGTGGGTCTCATGTAGGCAGGCATTCGCATGAGGTCCACATGCATATAACAATCTGTTTTAATTTTATTTATTTTTTTAGCCTACATCTCCAATTATAATTTCACATAAAATTATGATAAATAAAATTTGTACACAAGTTATGCATAGGCTAAAATTTGTCAGGGGAGTGCCTATGAATACAAGAGATATTTTTGTGCACTAGGAGTCCATCGAAGAGAATATGCCCCATGATGGTGTTCATGAATATAGATTCATGGGCTCACCTAGTATGTTAAATCATAGTGAGTACCATGCCGCTATGAAACCTATTAATCCATCTATAAAATTATCAAATATACAACAATTAACCCAACATAAACAATACATCATTAAGATATTTGTAGGTTTAAAATAATCACTCATTAAAGAAATTGCATCTTTTTTATTATTTATAAACCTTGAATAACAAATATATCTGATATAATTTTAGAATAAGTCCATTACTAAGTTGTCTAGAGCGCAACACCCATCTTCTTGTGCCAATGTCAACATTATGTTAAAAGAAAAAGCATTACTCAATGGGTCCATTAATGAGCTGTCTAGGAGGATGGTACACATTCTCTGACCTTATAAACATTGTTGAAATAACTACTTTGGGGTCTCTAAAGGAGAATATCTAGTTATTCTTGAGGAATATAGAAATTCTAGGGGCTATGGATCCGATGAGACTGAAAAGAGGAACACCGTATGCTTGCCATCAATGAAGCAACATTGGGCTTCATGTAAGTAGTCTCTTTTGGAATTTGATGGATTTTCCTGTAAGAAGACCCTATCATCGACTGATTTGTTGGCCAACAAATTTGTATCACATTAATCCATGGGTTTGATGTTTGATAATATGTTTTATCTTTCAATTCCATGTTCTCCAGATTGCGTTTCTAGAAATAAATAAATAATTTGCAAGTACTACTTCAACATATTCCACTCTGTTTTCTTCTTCTTTTTATATATGGTACCGATTTAGGGTTTAGGCTTTAGTTTTATATAGGAAATACTAGTAGATAATCTTGTAAAATGGGCAGATTAATTGAAGATGCATATGTTAAAACTTTGCAATTGAGATCAAATGACCAGTAAATTCAAATTTTCTTAGACGACGGTAAATACCATGACCATTTCTTGTCCATTATGATGCCTCTTTAATATTTAACTTATAAAAAGCAGGGAATTCATAACTCCAACACTTGGTTCTCTGATATTGACTTGGTAAAACTCCTTGGTTCATTGATATTGACTAGGTAGAACTCCCGACCCAAGTGTAATAGTGGGATTACTAGGCACCCACTTCCAACCCTCTAATATAGTTTTATTATTTTTTCTAATCAAATATCCATAGGAGGTAAAGATACCTAGGCCCCTTTTATGGTGTGTTTTTTATGTTTCCAAAAACAATATATTTGTTGGGATTTGTAAGACTGTTAACACAAGAATTGAAGTAATCATCTATAGATCCAAATTGTGGTTTACATGTCCAATGGTTTGTTGCATATGAGAACTAAATATCCCTAAATTTCTACTAAACTTCATCGCAGATTGTGGTATTCGAAATCATTTATGTAGCCTTGCTTCCATGAGGACTTAGACATTATGACCAGATAGTCATTGTGAGGTTTATAATGCTAGAAAATTATGCACACTAGGGATAGATCACATTTTGGGAGTACAACCATTTTAACCATTTCATTTTGGGGTTATGAAGATATTTTGATATTCACCTAATTTTTTTTCTTTTCTGAAAATGTGATTCTGAAATTGTAGAGACAAATGAGACAATAGCCATTTATTTTATTAAGTTACTTTGTAGCCAAGTTGGAGGGTTTCCAAATTCAAAACCATAACATCAGTGAGCCAGAGTGAAGTTAATTGAAGCATTCAAAAAGTTTAAGTGAACATGCAGTTAATTGAAGCATTCACAAAGTTCAGGCGAGCGTGAAGTTAATTGAGGCAACACTCAATCAAGTGAGCCAGTACAAGCGAGCGTGTCAAAATGGTTAAAATTGGAAAACGTCTTCAAAGTGCAGACATGGAAATTAAAGAGTTGAAAGAGTGCAATCATGAGTTACAAAATACAATTGAGTTACTAGAACTGAAGCAGAATAAAAAATTAATCAACCAAATTACCAACACATTAGAAGCAGGGAAAGATTTTCAACTTGAGCTTTAAATGAAAGAAAAACTCATTAGCGCACTCCAAATTAAGTTAAGTGAAAAGAAAGATTTACTAGATGCATAATTTACAGAGAAGTTAGATGCAAGTTTTCACACTAAAGACCTGATCCAACAAGTTGATGAAAGTTGTGATACATTTGATCTCATCCACCAAGTTGATGTCAATTGCAACACAAGTGATTTTATCCAGCCAATTGTACTACTTAATGATGCAACGAGTAGTACCAAAGATCAAATTGATCAGTTTGATGCAGCATGTAAAAATCAATGAACTATTAATGATTGATTCTCAGTGTGATACAGAAGATTTAATAAATCAAGGAAATAATTTTAGTAGTAGCAACATGTGTGAAGAACAACAACAAGATGGTATTTCCAAGAAAGTGATCATACCTTGGGAAGGAATCTCTTTCAACAAAGATCGACATGGTCTATGTTACACCAAAGCCAATAGTTTGTATATTATATATTACTCAAAACCAATGCAGTTTGTAAGCGTGGGCTTTCTAGACAGTGTGCATAATAAATGTAACCATTGTGAGTGAAATGGCCATATGGAGAGTACATGTTTTGACCTCCATCCTTGTCACCATTGTGGCAAGAAAATTCATTTTTTCAGAAAAATGTAATAAGTGAAATCAACCACCTAGAGTGAAGATCAGTTATGCATCCTTGGAAGTGGTCCTTTATAGTCAAAAAATTGTCTATGTGTTATCGACGAATTTAGTCTCACATGAAGACAACTTTTCCAGTACAATGAAGATGGTGCAACTCTCCTACACTTGAAGGGGGGGAGTTCTGAAATGAAATGACGATGATTGTCTCTCCTTTCAGCTAATAAAGGGGGAAAATGATAATGAAATTGAATGTGTTTTTTATACTAAAATTTTAGACAACATCAACAAAATCAGCAAGTGGACATCAACAAATTCACTATTGGGCGGTCAACAACAAAAGCAACAGTGAGCAGTTTTTTACAGCATCAACAAAAGAAGTAGTGAGCAGTTTTTGACATCATCAACATAATCAGCCAGTGGGCAGTCAACATCAATTCACCAATGGGCGTTCTCAACATCAAAGAAGCAATTTCGACGTCAACAAATTTTTCAGTGGGAATTCTCAATATTTTTTCAGTAGAAAATCAAATTCTCTAGTGGGCGTCATCAATATTTTGTCAGTAGAAAAAGGATGTTGATTACAAGCAAAGGAAAAATGGATCCTTTTGTATTTTGCCACATGATGGAGTTGTCAAGCAAAATTTAGAGATGAATCAGACTTGCAGCTGACTCATGATCTCCTTAGATTGAAGTTTTTTTGGCATCCAGCTTTGGCGGTTTTTCAAGAAGTGTTTTTTGAGGATCAACAGTTTTAGCATGAGAACTTAGAAGATGGTTCCTATTTCTTATTTTGGACTTATCATTGAGGAGGGGAATGTTAGCCTCACTCTAATGTGATTAAAACAATTCTAAATCCAAAATTAGTTAAATTAATTAAATCATGAAAGTTAGGATTTATTCCTACCTTTCTAGATTGGGTTAGTTCCTCATAGTTAGGAGTCAGTTTAGGCCTAGTTGGTTGAGAAATTCTTTCCAACTAGTTAGGCTCCTATATTGGTGTATGGTTGAGATATTTTCTCTACCAAAGTGACCAAGATAGACGCACTATCTTGAGACACATTCTCCTCATGTATTTATATGTATCATAAACATTGTTTTAATAATGAGAATGAGAGGAATGTAGTAAGGCTGAGACCTTTTCCACCATGTATGGTTTTTCTATGACTCTGATATTTTTTTATAAGTGTTAATGTTAGTTAATTTTCTACAATTCAGAGGGAAAAATTTTAGAAGCTCCATAATTATTTGTTTTCACGATGGATTTAGAGTGGACAAGCACCCTTAATTGTTCATTTTTTTTTCAAAATTAGTTAGTGTGTTTCACCCTTTGTCCCATATTTGGGTGTCATCCTCATTTCTTCCATGCTATTTTTTTTCCCAAATTACATTTCACATTTTTATTTTATAATTTTTGTGATAAGTGTACTATATATTTTTATTATATGGATGACACAAGGTAAATTGAACAACCTAATAACAATTAGCAGTTGCAACTTACAAGGGTCCTCAAGCAACGTTGAGGACTTCATTTTATTATGCATATTGTCTAATTATGTTTCTTAAAATACAAAAGGTTTGTGAGTGGTTATTACTATCAGCAATTTCAGCTTAGATTGGATATTAATAATGCCCTCAATTTGATCTTGATTCTGATTTTAAAAAAGGTAAAAGGAACTTCCCACAATAAAATATTTCATAACACCATTTCTAATGGAGAAACATGCTCTGCTAGAATCATGAAACATGCTCTGCCAGTTTCGATGATTATAACAACCTATGGTGCATGACATATTCAACTATTTTATTAATTGACATTGTATTACCATTATTTTTGACATATTTTTTCCTCTTTTAGATCATATGCAATGATAAAGAATATGCAGTTACTAGAGTTATCTTGTAATGAGTATGAAAATCACTGCACTTCTAGGTTAAATGTTTTTCTTTGACTTTCTAGTTTGGCCCTCTCATACAATCTGGGTATGATATTCTCATATGGTTTCTCCTGTATATAGTCATTTATCCAAGCGCATTGATTAAATGCATGTCATCATGTAATGTCTCATTATTTATTTCATTGAACTATAAGATGGAATAAGCTAATTTATATATTTATTTTTAAACTAGGTAGCTCTTTGTAACTATATAGTAAATTTTATAACAAATCGCATACAAAACATTCCATATTTTATTCCTAGCCTGATTCACAATTTTTCTTGTAACTGAAAACAAAGAAAACTTCATTTTATGAAATTACGGTGGTTAGATGCCATTCTGACTAATATTAGTGGGGTAAAGTAGTTCTTCTTGATATCCATTGGGTCATTGAGTCAGTGCACAATTTCTTCTTGAAAATTTTCATGAGTGAAATTTGTAGATGTTTTGTTATTCAAAACTGTTGATAAAGTGTCATTGTGCAAGTTGAGCATAAGACATTTAAGCATATTGTACACAACCTCAATAATTTCCATCTTTTTATTTTGATTAGCCAAAAATTTCATTAGAGAAGCAAGTTGAGTAACACATGTTCATTTTCATTTACTTTTGTGGTTACCCAAAACAAAGAAGTCTTGCTACAGTTGAATAAAACTTTTGTTCCTTAATACTTTTTTAATTTCTAACATATCCTTATGCTTCTTATATATGCCCACAATGAGTGGAAAACCAAATGAAAAATAAAAGAAATGCCAATATAGAACTAGGTGTAAATAATCTGAAGAAACGAGATGAGAGCGAAGAGGTGGTTTTTATTTCTAACCTCTTCTAATGATTTCTAACTTACATTTTTTCTTTCTAACCTCTTCTAAAAGTAGGCATAGCTTGACTGATTCATGTCTTCATTAGTATGAAACATTTAAAAAATCGAGTTCCTAACCATTCTTATTTTATTCCAATTTGATTCCAGTTAAGGTGTACTGTATTTCTTCAAGTGTTTCATCTATAAAATTTTCAACCATGCTCGTTACAAACTTACATGTTATAACTATTGACTTAGAGAATGAGGATTTTTGTTCATTTCTCAGTCCCTAACAAAGAATTATTAATTTATTGGACTAGTGTAAGCTAAGTTTTGTATTATTTTTTAATATAAATTAGTTTATGTTTCATTGAAGGATTGACTTCAGTTTTTATAACCTTCTATAATGATAAGCTAAGGGTAATTCTACCAGAAATGCAAGATATGGGGTTGTTTTTTTCAAATCAGTTGGTTTAAATTCCACAATGCAATGTTAAGGGTTTTCATTTATATCTAATAAGAAAAATGGTTTAATGGTGGAAAAATGGATATGAAATAACCAGTATGCAAATACAAGATTGATCAAAACCATAATGTTATGGTAGTGTATGTTATTTTTATATACACAATAGAAAAGTCTCAAATTTCATACATGGAATTGTTGCCTTGATTTCAGGTTTATTTGTATTTGTGCCTTGCCATGGGATATTGTTGGTTATACATGCACCCTATGTCCTGTGTTGTGTTCATATTGTTGATTATGCATGCACACTAGTGGGTTCAACCATGAGACCTGATGGGACCAGATCCCACTGTGAACACTTCAGGCACAATACAAAAATGATAAGGGCTTTGAATTTACATCTAATGACGAAACTAGGACCATTATGAAAAAATGGATATGAAATAACTAACGTGAATATTGGTACTTTGCATCTTGGGGAATCTAATAAAATTTTAAGTTATAGTTATATGTACATAAATAAAGGCATTAGAGAACTTTTGAGGTCTAAAATGTGCATCCTAAGAAAAATATACAACCAAAATAAACTTTATAAGAACCAATAGGATTCAAGATGATGATGTCACCCAAGGGGGATGATTCACCATTTTTGGGGTAAAAAGGTAAAAAGATTAAAAAATAATAAAATAATAAAACTATTTTTTCAACTTATATTTTTAATTTATATCCCTAAGTTTTTACTCAAATTTCGAGTGGGAGTACTCGTTGGATGCAAAATCTAATTCCTCATCTAAGGAGTACCCATGTTGCATACTATCGATGGACCCTGCTACGCGAAAAATGAGAAATACATGAAAAAATGTGATTGCAATCACGTTTTTCATCTATTTCTCATTTTTCATGTAGCAGGGTCCATCGAAAGTATGCAACATGGGTACTCCTTGGATGAGGAATAAAATTATGCATCCAATGAATGTTCCCACTCAAAATTGGAGTAAACCCCTAGGGAGATAATTTAAAAATACGAGTTGAAAAAATAGTTTCCATTGATCCATAGGGAGAAGTGATTGTGACCATATGGTACATATGTTTGTGCTTCCTTCTAGACTTCTTCCAAGTGGGGCAAAAATAAGGCAGACAACTTTTTTATACAAAATGTGGCACTCAGCGGGGAGGCTGTGGCACTGTCATCAATATAATTAATAATCCCAAAAATTAAATTTGCAGGTCACATCATTGCAGGCAAGCTCATGCGGAATTATACCAAATGAGAATGTACCCTGTATGTTATTTCTGCTATTTAAGCATGTGACTGAGTTAAATCACTATAATGGTGTAGTTATCTCTTGAATGAGCTCTTTGAAGCCTGTGAAAATGTTTCTAAGTGGAAAACTTATTTTATTTATGGATATTTGGTGATTGAAATTACTAATGATGAAGTGGTGCATGTCTGAAGGAAGAGAGGTAACTGAAATTGTTGAAGATGAACCCTTGGTTGTTGCTTATGCTCCATGGAAAATGTTGGTGAATCCTGCTAATTGGGCCTTTAATGAACAAGCTTTTGATAATTGGTATACTAAGGTGGTGCATGTCATAGAATTTGTGACACGTTTACCAAAGTTGATTCTGGACAAAGATTCCACAAACTTTGTTTTGGAATATGGCATGGTCACACCTACATTTGTCCCAAACTAACTTGTGTTGATACATTCCTCATGAGGTCGTTTCCTTTCTATGTTTCTGAAGAAGTCTTCCATAATGAAGTATTTTCGTGGCCTAGAGTCTTATGCCAGTGAAATGAAGGCAAGGTTATTTATTATTTAGATGTCATGCAGCCTCACACATCCTCTCTAGAGGTCCCATCATATTCCAAGAAGCACACATCGAACGTTGAACAAGATCTTCAACCTATGTTGAAGAAATTTTAGGAGTCTGTGTTTTCAACTCGCAATACCATATAAGCATTTGGTTCCTTAGTAAGCCCTGATACTTCTACTTCATAAATTCATATTGTTTTTTCGATTACTATTCAATTACTTAAGGCATTGATATTTTATTTTTTCACTTTGATTCCCATTTCTATTGCTTTACCCATAATTTTAGTTACTGCCCCCTCCACTTTTGATGCCTTTGTTCATGCCTTCACCCAAACCAATCCTAATGGAAAAAAATCTCATGTTGTTGAACTCACTGATGATAAACCCCGAGACCATGTTGAGGGAACTAAGATAGTTGAGGAAACCCATCATTCTTTACCTATCCACTCCACTCATTTACCTGGTTCATCTCCCCATACTGCATCACTTCTACTATTATTTTTGATATCCTGAACACTGAGAATACTCGCAAAAATACTACCGAGATGGAAGTTGAATATATTCCTAAGGATATAACCACATTGTAGGTTTTCTAAGTAGTTGAAGCGCACATAAATATAGTTTATGTGTTTCCTATGAAATCTTTAGTTGAGCTGCAATAGGAATCTAGTCTAGTTCTTTCAACAATTCAAAATGTTGTGTTTATTTAAGACCCTACTCACTGCAGAGAAATTTACATCTAGTTGCACAGTCCCAAGATATTATTCCTTTGTTTCCCTCACATGTTGCTGCAAATATTTGTGTTGACTTTAAGAAATAATAGAGCCAAGAGCGTGAAACATTTTAGCAGGAACATTTTGAAAATTTTGTTGCTAGCAGCCAGCACTTGCAGGCTTGCTTCCCTTTACCTGATAATTTTTCTCCAGATAATATTCAGAGTTGGTCTTCATCCCATTTATTCCAACTTATCAAAACTATGTCCCTTCAAGAGGAAGGCCGCCATAATCTCTAATCTCT
Organism: Pinus albicaulis; assembly: GCA_034641835.2. Classification (NCBI taxonomy): domain Eukaryota; kingdom Viridiplantae; phylum Streptophyta; class Pinopsida; order Pinales; family Pinaceae; genus Pinus; species Pinus albicaulis. Next base: position 321,173,878 of record CM076578.1, read on the forward strand.
ACTTATGGGTAGCAACAACTACAACTTATTGTTGTGACCAACAAACGTGATCAGTTGCGAGCCAAAAAGGAGAAATTGGAGAAACAAGCTAAAGATAAAAGCTTCAAGTTTCAGAAGATGTAGCCTGTTGTTACGGAATTCCTTCACAATGCACCTAAATATTTCTCAATTTGTTAACCTGTTGAACATTGTGAGTACATTGAATATGCATACATAGAACATGTTATTGCAAACCAAGAGATACATGGTATATTGACAGAGTTGAACAGGGCACTCCCAGATCCCACGATTCAGTAGAGAGCACAAATCGATCAAAAATTTGTTGATGTCTATTCTTTCTGGGACACCCTCACATATTTCTTTGATGAATCACAATAACTATTTCAGCAAGTCCAGGATTGTGTCGGTCTACTTGCAAAGAAGAACCAACCTTTATATGAGTTGTAGAAGAAAATGCAATATCTCTTTAATCAATCTTTTGATATTACTAATATAACCCTTCAAGGGGACTTATTTTCTCAAGTTGATGTGTTAGAAAAACAAATTCACCAGTTAGATGAAGACTCACATGCAACTAAAATTGTCTTGTGGGATCTTCAACCACCTACTTAGAAACATTTCGTACAATTGTGCCAACTTAAATACGAAGTTGATGCTCAGTGGTAGGTTGTGGTTCGTTCTTGCCCTAAATATCCCAATGTTGAAAATATTACTCATTTTTATCAACCAAGTTGTTGTTTATACTTGTAAAACTGCTATGGATGTTTATACTACTTTTAAAGGCAATGTACTACAATCGGTACCATAGTTGGGTCCTTCATTTTAAGGTGAACAAACAATGTAGGAAAGAGAAGTATCAATAGAAGCATAGAAACCACAAGAAGAGTTGGAAGCACCAGTCAAATATTCACTTGAGAGCAATTCAATGGATTTGTTCAAGGCTTGTTGGGTCCTTCATTTTCGGTAATTGTTTTGGAAATTTTTGACTAATATTTTGTCGGAAAGTGGTTGCGAAGAAGGTTAGTGGGAGCGGTAATATAGATGATCAAACCAACCAAAAGCTAAGAATATAAAAAGGATGTGGCTAAAATAAGTTAGAGGCATTTACCTTGGGATTTGCAAAAGCCACAAAAGGAAGATACACGTGTTGGATTGTGTAAAAATCAAAGATGATAAGGATCAAAAAATTTGGATTTTTTCATATCAAGTGAGCAGGATCGAGGATAATCTATAAAAACTAATGAAAATAATTTAGAAAGAGAGAATTATTATCTTATGTTGAAGTTCTGACCACTTGAAGTCTAGAACTATTAGCGTCCTTTACATTTTAAATATGTTTTATGGTTCTACCTTGATAAGTCATGAAGGATCTCATGTCCTTACGCAAATCTATAATGTAATGATTACATTTTATAATACTATGAAGTTTTGTGGGGAAAGATTATGTGTGTATGTGTTGGAATGAATGTTACTCAAGTGGCCTCTTAAAAAAATTTAAGATTATATTCCTACTCATTTTGTGGTTTTTTTTTCTTATAAAATATTTTTATTCTAGTTATTAAATGAACTTTGAATTTCTTTGCAATGATAAATGAAATTTCCACACAATGACTGATCTGAATGTTAAGTCACTCCTCAACCTTTTCCATTGATCCCTTATCTTCTTATTTGTCCTCGCACACCTTAGGTGAGATACTTATCTCTTATGAAGAAGTGAAAATGTTGACAATGTGCTAGATTGCAACAGAAATCTTTGTTGGAAATTAGAGGTTAAACCCTAAGCCTATCATTCTAAATTTTCCATCAACAAAACCTACATCATCCATGTGATTTCAATGAAAGGTAGCTATAGTGAAATTATGAAGGTGGATGGGTTTGTATGGAAGCACTTGTGTAGAGTCCCTCAAGGAAATAGTACCAATCTGTGGCTAGTCGAATGGAAATTCAAAAATAAAATATCATGGGAAGTGGGTTAATTGAAATATATTTCCTTTCTTGTTAACGTCCCTCCCCTGGGATGGACTACAGTGGTTCTATATTTTGATGAGGTGGATTGGCTTCAATTAATTCATATCCATCATATGAATTTCAAGGAGTAACACTTTGGGAGCATGAATGTTTTATATAACCCTACTTTAGAAACTTTTCCATGTATTACAAACAATCATCAACATGTGTTGCTAGTGGTTCCAAATTTAGTTATGTAAGTATCTCTATTTTCCAAGCTCTTTCTAGCCTAGAGTTTGTACTTTCTCAAGAATGGTAATTATCACTCTTATGGTTCATGCTTAGGGGTGTCTCATTTTGATTCAAATCTAGAAGGTTGTCAAATATTTAAACCATACTTTATCTTCTCAATACGATTCCATGATTCTTGTTATGTCTATGCTTTGTCGATAAAATTTGGGATATGGTTGTTTAAGCTAGGAAAAGTAAAATTTAGTCAAGAGCTATAGGATGCAATAATTGTTTTGGCTACTCAATTATTTTCTTTATGCTCAGCCTTAAGTGAATTCTCTTTGAAGTCTATAATGTTTTTTCTAGTATTTTTTCTTTAATTTGATGAATATTTGAAGTTGATTTTATTATCATGAATATAACTTCATTTCCTAGTATTATTTGGTCATATACTTCCTTTGTGCCTTATTGTTTGTGGGGTAATTCTATGAGAGTTTTGGACTTGTATGGTTGTCCTTGGTTGCAAGTGGGGATTTTTTGTGAATTATATCGTGACTTCGGGTATTAATATTTTTTTTGGGGACTTGATCGAATTCAGGGTAGAAGCTACTAGGTCCCTATAATACTGGTGTATCCCCTTATTGTTATTGTTAGTGTAGCCCCCTTATTGTTATTGTTGTGCCCATGTAGTCCCCATTTTGTTATTATTTTTCCCCATAGAAGCCCACTATTGTTATTTTTGTGCCCATGTAGTCCCCATATTATTATTATTGTGCCCTATAGAAGCCCACTATTTTTATTGTTATGCCCTTACATTGTTATTGTTATGTCGGCTAGGATTATATTGTGACCCCTTTGACTCTTATATATAGAAAGGAGGTTTTTTCATTTAAATAATCCAATAATTATTCATTTATGTAATGTAAAGGAGCTTTCCCCCTTGAAGAGGCTAATTTATAAGTCGTTGATATCTCTTTTCTTCTATTCTGTGAGTTGGTTTCATAACATTTGGTGTTAGAGCTTGGCATTCTAGGGTTTCTCTTCTTCAAACAGGTCATCGTGGAATTTGCACTATAACTTTGTTTCTGTGAAGTTTCGGAAGCTGAAAAAAACCCATTTGAGCCAAAATACTGATGAAATTTGTGTAAAAAATTAAGATCTTGGTTTGTTATATTTTCAAAGATATGATCTGAGGAAGTTAGGGTTTTTGCAAGCTCCAGAATTTCATCTCAAACAGGTGGCCAAGGGAAAATCGTCATAACTTTCATTTCAGACATCAGATTGAAATTCTGTAAAAAGTGGCTAAAAGTGCAAGGACTTTAGTTTCTTGTATATTGATTTCAGAGCTTAAGGATGAAACAGTGACATGTGGAACTACTTTACAAGTTCACTCTATTGAACCAGTCCATAATTAGGTCATTGTGGGATATTGGGCATAAATTTGCGAGGATTTCTGGGGTTAACAGGGTATTATCGCAAGTTTGTTAAGAATTATGGGAGAATATCAACACCTTTAACATCATTACCGAAGAAATATGTATTTTCTTGGACTCCAGAAGCAACTAAGGCCTTTTAACATCTTAAAGAGGCAATGTGCCAATCATCGGTCTTAGCTACACCAAACTTCACAAAAACCTTTATTGTGTAATGTGATGCCTTGGGAAATGGAATTGGTGTGGTTTTAATGCAAGAAGGAAGACCTGTTTATTTTGAAATTCCTCCAATCAAAGGAAAGTATTTAATGAAACCTATTTATGAAAAGGAAATGTTGGAAATACTGCATGCACTAAAGCAATGGCGACCTTACCTAATGGGAAGACACTTCAAGGTAAAAACAGATAATGATAGCCTTAAATAAATTTTGGAAAAAATATTATCTTCAGAAGATAAGAAAAAATGGGTCACAAATATGTTGGGTTATGCCTTTGAAATCATCTACAAAAAAGGGAAGAAAAATTTTGTTGCAGATGCACTATCAAGAAAGGATGACGATGTGGAAGCATTGCTTTGTGCCATTTCTATTATCCAACCTGAGTGGATAGCTAAAGCAAGGGATGAATGGAAGAATGATGAAGAGGTGTGGACACTCATTCAAAAGTTGCAGCAAGATCCCAGTACATCTGAAACATCTAGCTGTAAAAATGATTCATTATGGTACAAAGATCGCTTATATCTTTGTAAGAATTCCCAAATCAAACAAAGGATTATTTTTCAATTGCATAGCTCTTAGGAGGGCACTCATGATTTTTAAAAACTTACCATAGGGTCAATAAGGTTTTTTTTTGGGATGGCCTTAAATCTGATATTCAAAATTTTGTGGCAGGATGTTTGGTTTTCTAACAAAATAAAATTGAGACAATTAAGACCCCTGGTTTGTTAAAACCTGTATCCATTCCATGTCAATGTTGGGAGGAGGCTCCAATGGATTTTATCACAGGTTTACCCAAGTCTGAAGGAAAGACTATCATCATGGTGGTTGTTGATAGACTTACCAAGTATGCACACTTTTTTGCATTATCTCATCCATTTAAAGCCAGTACAGTTGCTACTACATTTATGGAAACAATTCAAAAGCTACATGGAAACCCAAAGATTTTTATAAGTGACAAAGATCCCATTTTTACAGGAAATTTTTGGAGGGAATTGTTTTCTTGTTTGAGTACTCAATTATCACATAGCTCATCATATCGTCCTCAATCTGATGGGCAAACTGAGATAGTGAACAAATTTTTGGAAGGATATTTTCGTTACTTTGTATCTAATAAACATACACAATGGGTCAAGTGGTTACCTCTGGCTGAATGGTGGTATAACACTTCCTTCCATACTTTAGCAAAAATGACCCCATTTATGGCACTTTATAGATATCATCCACCCTCCATCACATCATCTTTAAGAGAAAATTCTAAGGTTCAAGTAATGGAAGATCATATCGAGCATCAACAACAAGTTCTCCAACTCTTAAAGGATAACCTCACCTTGGTGCAGAATCAAATGAAACAACAAGCAGATCAACATCACAGCGAAATCAGTTTTGATGTAGTCGATTGGGTATTTTTATGTCTACAACTATACAAAAAAATGTCCCCCAAGCAAGCTATGAAGGATAATAAATTATCACCAAGTTCCTTACAAAGTGTTGCAAAATATTAGTAATATGCCATAAAAATTGGAGCTTCCTGCATCTTCCCGAGTGCACCCACTTTTCCATGTTTCATGCCTAAAGAAGGTTATAGGTGACAAGCTCCCAATTCAAACAATATTTCCAGAACTTTACGAAGAAGGAAAATTCATATTGGAACCTGAAGCAGTCATGGAAACAAGAACTTGACAGCTACGAAATCGATCAATTTCAGAGTATCTCATCAAGTGGAAGAACTTACCTGCTGAAGATTCGACATGGGAGGATGAGAATTTTATATAGAAGCATCCATAACTACTTAAGTGTTGAGGAAAACACTTTTTTTAATGAAAGGGGCATGCTAGGTCCCTATAATACTAGTGTATCCCCTTATTGTTATTGTTAGCGTATCCCACTTATTGTTATTGTTGCGACCATGTAGTCCCCATATTTTTATTAGTGTGCCCCATAGAAGCCCATTATTGTTATTTTTATGTCAGCTAGGATTATATTATCACCCTTTGGACTCCTATATATAGAAAAGAGGTTTTTTCATTTGAATAATCCAAGAATTGTTAATTTATGTAATGTAAAGGAGGTTTCCATCTCGAAGAGGCTGATTTCTAAGTCATTGATGTCTCTTTTCTTCTATTTTGTGAGTTGGTTTCATAACAAAAGCTCTACTTGGTCTTGAGAATTTGCCTTTAAATTTCACTTGTACTCTTCATTTCTCATTAGGCATCCCTTTTGTTCTCTCTCCAAATAGCACATCATCTAGTTCACCCCATATGTTTGGTCCAAATTTAAATGAAGCAATACAGGATATGGTAATGGGCTCAACTCATGATGTTTTTTTATTTTCCAATTCTAGTTATAATAATAATGTAGTATAATGTATATTTTTTAATTTTTTTAATAAAATATAACAATTTTCCTCTATGCTTAGACTTAAGTGAATTATCTTTCAAGTATATTATCTTTTTCCTAATATATTTACTTCAATTTGATGTATTTTGAAGTTGAATTTCTTAGCATGAAGTTGACTTCATTTCTTAATATCATGTCATCGTATCTTTCCTCTATGCCTTGTTGTTTGTGAGGAAATTCTCTCATGGATTTGTACTTGTATGATTTTTCTCTACTACAAGAAAGGAATTATTGTGATATTTATAGTGCCTTGGGGTATTAATATTTGGTTGGGGACTTTCTTGAATATAGTGGTAGAAGCTCTACTCAATATTGAGAATTTTCCTTTAACTCTCACCCATATTCTTCATTACTCACTAGGCCTTCCTTTTGTCATGGGGGATGCAAACCACTTTGAATTACAAAAAATGCAAGAAACAACTTTCACCCTTTAGTTGATTCATAACCATATGGTTTCCAATATAACATCCTCATGGAAATTTTAGTTGAGCAGCGTACCTTGATTCATAAATAGGGAGATGAAATCTCTTCTATCCATTAAACAATGGAGGAAATCCAAGTGACCTTAGGAAGTGGAACTTATTTCTCTCCCAAGTTAGCACTTCATCTAATTCACCTCACATGCATGCTCCAAATTAAATGAAGCAATTTGGGATATGGAAATGTGCTTGGTGCATGCATGCTCCAAATTAAATGAAGCAATTTGGGATATGGAAATGTGCTTGGTGCATGATTTTTTTTCTTTCCCAACAACTTAAATTCTATAGAGTTTAGGATATATAATTTTTAGGTGTCTTTTGGAAAGTTACTATTTTTGATATTGCAATGTAGTAGTTTGGTATAGTTGGAATTTTGTAGTTCTAATCTAGAATGAAGCTCTTTCTTATCCATGGAAAATAGGTTTTATATTTCATATATTCAATTAATGCTACATTCCAATCACATATTTTACTTAATATAAAATTCTTGTTCTACTTTAAAAATGAAACCTAATGTAAACATAAATTTAATAAAAAATAGTCAAGATTTAAATTTTTTTAATAAAATTAAATATTACAAAAACATATTTTCCAATTATTTAAAGAAAAAATTGAGCTATTTTATAACAAAATCTTAAAATATAGAACAACCAAGAAAAGATAAAAATACAACAAAAAAATTTAATAAAGTTAAAAAAAAATAAAAAATTGAAAGGTCATATATTAAAATAATAATAATAATAATAAACTAAAGCAAATAATAATAAAAGTAACACAAACCATATGCCATATGTGGTTGGGGTAGTTGTTGGTTTTTAATACAACTTTGTTTTAGGTTTTTTTCTTAATAATTTATTTTTTATTTATTTTTAATTTTTTAAATTTAGTTTTAGTTTTTAATATAATTTTTTATTTTTTTGAGTTTAATTTATTTTAGTTATTTCTTTTTTCTTTTCTCAGATTTTGTTATAAACTTATTAAATTTTATTTTTGTAATATTTGTTCTTATTTTTTTTAAAAACGTGTTACTTTTTAATATTAATTTTTCTTTTTTAAAAAATTAAATAAAAAAATATTTTACATTGTATTTGTTTTAAACGGGTGATTTTTTATGATTTTGTCTATGCTAGTGATAATTTTCTAGATTACAGTAAAAAAAATTGTTGCAATTTTTGTGCTTCATTGAAAAAGAAGTGTTATTCATTTTTGTTTTAAAAAGAATGTTAAAGTTTGAATTAAATCTAAGCATGGACACAATAAAATACACATGAAAGTTTGACATTAAGATCTTGTTTTTACATATACCTATGACTAGTATTATCTACTATCACTGTTAACCAACTACATATGTTGTCAAAATTCAATACATTAGTATAGGTATAAATCTACAGAAACCCCAAGAAATTTAAAAAAAAAAAACTTTCAACACCGGATGCTTCAACTAAACATATATTCTTCCTCTATTTGTGTTTGATTGAGATCCAAATGATGTCTCTCATGTCCCCATTTCTCATTAATATAGTCATTAATTCTAGTGTTTAGAAGTTGGACTTGCTACTGCATCTCCACTATCTGACTACAAAGAGCCTTAGATTCATCTTGTTGCCTGGTTAAGTTGGTTTTTGGGGCCTGGACCCCCTGTAACACTTGGACACATGTCAAAATTTTATATTTGAGTTTCAGATTCATTGTTAACAAGTTTAATTATAATACATCCAATTTTTTTGTCAATTGATTTACCTTCTCATTGTAGTTGTAGTCCAGTCATTCTAACTTTGCCTCACCACATGGTATTTAGCATTTGATTCCATGCATCACCTAAATTAAACCACTCTTTGGGCCCTTTCTCTCTGTTAATGAAAATTCCAAGAAGGTTTATACTCCAAAATTTCGGGTACAATTACTTGTCCCCCAAATCGACATGTAGAGTTCAATAATGCTCAATCTAGGGACACATAATCCCTCTATATTGACTTATTTTATGCAATGGTTTGCAAATCTTATATAATTGAATCATACCAGGCTACAAACTAGAGCCTATACTTGCAACGATAATTATGAAGTAGAGCCAAAGCACTTTATGAGTCTCATATTTAGTAAATTTCATTCCAGGATGTCACTTGAGAGGTCAATCCCACACATTATTGTGAATTAGTTTCCACAAGTTTTCAATTGATTAATAATGATGAACTAGTTAACCTCTAACAAAATATTTTTGCATACAACTAGCTTTCCCATCTCCATCTCATTACTAGAGGCTAAGTTAACCTTGAAATCAGGGCTAACTATAAAAAATAGAGTGTCACTAGTCTAGAAATTGTTGGTTTTCCATGGGGTTAGCCACATGTTGAATCTTTAATTAAACTGAGAGGGGGGGGTGAATCAGTTTAATACATACATAAGATTTTCAAGAATTTCACCAATTTATTTACAACTTAATTTGTGAACAGTCTTAAAATGTTGTAGCCAATATTAAATTAATGTGACACGACACTTATATTGAGAGCAGCAAACAATTAAGCAGATTGAAAGAATCACATCAACACATAAGAAACACACACAGAGATAGCAAATGTAAGTGGAAACCCATAAAGGGAGAAAACCACATCTTATTATTGTTGTGATGCAAAGGCAAGCTCCAACTCCCTCTCACCACTGTTTTCTGCAGGCACCAACCTACAGGAGGCTCTATCCTCAATTCTACAAGCTACAACTTGCAAGGAAGCACCAACTCCCTTCAATTTTCTGCAGGCACCAACGTACAGGAGGCTCCTACCTCAGTCAGCTACAACTGACAGCTATCAAGCCACAACTTGATAGGGAAGCTCCAACTTCCTCAATTTATCAAACTGAATCTTTGTTGATTTACCTCAGATATCAGCTCTGTTTTGTAGTTTCTCTTTCTGCTCTTATTTTCTTAATCTTCTCTTCCTCACTCTTCTATACTCTGCCTTTTCTATATTTACACTCTCTAACCATTTTTTTTTCTTATCAAGATGATATTATTTATAGATTTCCTCACATGACTGTTTGTATTCTACTTGGAATTCGAAATGGACAGTCATGTCTCTTTGCCTTTTGCCTTCTCACTACTTTTATCTGCTTACTTAGAAAATGTAACTGTAGGTATCAATTTAACATTACAGTGGGAATTTTTTTTTTCTCAGAGACTTGCCAATGCATCACAAACAATAAAAACAATTAAAACATTTACATTCGAATTACAAAGTGAATTCCAGCTCACTCATTCACCCTCTTGGCTAGCTGCGCATTTGTCTTTTCTTTGACTGTGTTTTGTCTTTTTCTGTGATTGTGTTTTAACTCTTTTCTGCTCTGTATCCTATACTGTCCTCTACTATGGTGTAATTGTTGTATACATGTAGCAGTGCTTTTATATCAATGCCTTTTAGAAAAATACGTGACTGTTGACTTGTAGCAAGTGTCTTGTTGATGTGGAACATTCCGCAAGCGGAACGGACATCACAATCATTGTATATTAAAATCAGCTCTCGTTGCATTTGTATATATATAAGTCATCACAATTTAGGTACTTTTTTTTGTTACTGCAAAACAGTGTTACGTTTATGCAGCTTCATCATTATAAACATGAACTTCAAGACAGAATTATATTAATAAACCCTTGTGACATTTTTTATCACATGTATATTCATTATATGCACCACTTAGTATTCAACTGGCATAATATATAATTCCAACACATAGTTGCACCACATCCGCATATTTAAATTATATTATAATTAATCAAATGTCAAGACCGTAGTAATATATAATATAATTACGAGTTCAACTTTATTGTCGAACATGATCACCAAGGTTGCCGCCTTATATTAATACCCAGAGTCCATTGCACGTATCTCCGACTTTTATATTACCTCCGGACCTTATATTAAGACCATAAAACGTCGAAAACCATAATTAAACCAATTCATTTATATATATGACTCCGCCAGGCCCCACAATTCAGTTAAACAACCAATCCACAGAACGCACCGTACCTGGCTTAATCTCTGTGCGCTTTTATTAAACCTCGCGCATCTTTGTTTAATGATCTCTGTCCGATGCTCCTCCGCCAGATTGACGGTTTATATCCATTTCGCTCGGCGTCTTTGGTCGGTGTATAACGCGTGAAATTGCAAGTTAAACGGTGGCTTCCAATACTGCCTATGCCACGTGTCACGAAGTCTATGGAATCGCTGCGATTTCTGCAAAACCACCTTACGATCGAAAGGTGGTGCGGAATTGGGAAATCCGCCTCCGTGAACCCGCTCATGGTTTCAGTCCCCTCATGGTTCCTCCAGTCAAGGTTCCAGTTCTCATTTATTATTTATATATTTTTTTACGACTATGGTTCTGCCTCCATTCATACTGCGCATTTGACTATGGTTCCACCTCCAGCGCAGAGTTCCACCATTCATATGACTATTAAAAAAATTCCGGAAATGTGTTATGTGTAACGCCCGGCTGTATAATAGATTCTGCATCCTCCATCTGGGTAGGCGATTCCCAGAATAATATTTGTGTTATATTAACTGTTTAACTCCGGTTGGAGTGTGCGATTCCCGGAATGAGGTTCTGTATTATGTGCATTATATTGCCGCTTGAGTTAAGAGATTCCCGGAATTTTCTGCTCTGCCACTGCTTGTGATAACGGCTCTGCCTCTGTTATATTTGCTTCTTCCTTTTCCTATCTCTGCTTCAGCGCTGCCTCCTTTGCCATCAATGACAACATTTCCAACAGTCTCCCCCTTTGGCATTGATGGAAATATACTTCTTCTGTTTGCATGTTAGAATCCTTTCTTCTGTTGCTCGCTCTTCCTGTTTGCCTCCTCTTCCTCATGTTGTTTGTTCTTCCTCCCCCTTTGACATTAATGGCAAAGGGTTGATACCATGCTGCTCCAGATTGATGTATAAAACTTGTTGAGATAACACTTTGAATATTATTGAACTTGAATATACGTTTTGTCTCTGTCTGATATAGCGAGCCAATATATGTTTATAGTTGTGTTCCATCTGTAGTGCCTGTTGTTTGTAGTCTGTGCTAGATTGCAGACAAGGATGATGCACTTAACGACTGAAAGGTCCTTGTTGCTTTTTCATGCTGAATGCTGATAATACTAATAATGCTGATCCTGTGGACCTGTTTTATGCTTCCCTTGCTTGCTGATTTCCTTTAGGAATGATGTTTTCTTTTCTGTTCTCCCCCTGAGACTGTGCTTTCTCTTCATATTAGAGAATAGTATCTACAGATACTACCCCTAGTTTGTCTCTCAAGTATTCGAATGGTTCTCTTGCAAGTGGTTTAGTAAATATATCTGCTCTCTGTTCTTTTGTTGGTACATAGTCCAGTTTTACTATCTTCTGAGCCACTTGTTCTCAGAGGAAATGATACTTGATTGGTATATGTTTAGTTTTTGAGTGAAGTACAGGATTTTTAGATATACTTATAGCACTTGTATTATCACATTTGATTGAAATAGGCTCATCAATGCTTACCTTCATGTCTTGAAGAGTTTGCTTCATCCACATGACTTGTGTACAACATGCTGCTGCTGCTATATATTATGCTTCAGCTGTAGACAGAGAGATGGATGTTTGTTTCTTGCTTAACCATGCAACTAGGCTTTCTCCTAGATAGAATGCACCTCCACTTGTACTTTTTCTGTCATCCACACAGCTGGCCCAATCTGCATCTGTGTATGATGTTAAAGTGAAGCTTTTGCCTTTAGAATACCAAAGCCCATACTGTGTAGTTCCTTGTAGATATCTGAATATTCTTTTGACTGCAAGAAGATGATTTTGTTTAGGTGCTGCTTGATATCTAGCCACTAGTCCTACTACTAGCATGATGTATGGTCTTGAAGCTGTCAAATACAGTAGGCTTCGTATCATGGATCTGTAGAGTTTTTGGTCTACATCTGCAGACCCATCATCAACACACAGCTTGCATCCCGTGATCATGGGGGTAGTCACAGGTTTGCAGTCCTCCATTTTGAATCTTTTCAGCATTTATTTTAAGTATTTCTCTTGAGAGATGAATGTGCCTGTGTTCTTTTGCTGAATTTGCAGTCCCAAGTAGAAACTGAGTTCTCCAATCATAGACATTTCAAACTCTGTTTTCATCTCATCAGCAAACCCTTTTTCTAGTTCATCTTTGTTGCTTCCAAACATAATATCATCAACATACACTACAACAATCAGGAGTTCATTTTCATGGGCTTTTATATATAGATTTTTGTCTACTCCACCTCTCTTAAAACCCTGTTTTTGCAAATATTTATCCAGTCTTGAGTACCAAGCACAAGGAGCCTGTTTCAGTCCATATAGGGCCTTCTTCAGTCTGCACACATAGTCTTCTTTGTCTGTCAAGGAGAAGCCTTTTGGTTGTTCCATGTAGACTTCTTCTTCTAAGTCTCCATTCAGAAATGCAGATTTTACATCCATTTGATATACTTTGAAGTTTTTGTAGCATGCAAATGCCAGAAACATTCTGATAGCTTCCATTCTGGCTACAGGAGAAAATGTTTCATCGTAATCCAGTCCTTCAATTTGTGAATATCCTTTGCAGACAAGTCTGGCTTTATTCCTGATTACCTGTCCTTCCTCATTCATTTTATTTTTGAATACCCATTTTGAGCCTATGACATTTTTCTCAGCAGGTCTAGGAACTAGTTCCCAGGCATTTTTCTTTTCAATTTGTTCTAATTCTTCATTCATTGCTTTTACCCAAGACTTGTCCTTGCTGGCTTCTTCAAATTTCTTTGGCTCTATTTGTGACAGCATGGCTATGTATACCTCCTCATTTTTTTCTGTTAGCTGCCTTCTTGTCTGGACCCCTGCTTCCTTATCTCCTATGATCTGATCTTCAGGATGATTCTTCTGAGTGTATCTTGAGGGGGTTTTCAAGCTCAGCTCTGCATCTTCTGTTGTCTTTCTTGTTTCATCATCATTCTGGTCTTCCTCTTCATGGTTGTCTGATGGACTGCAGCAGTCTATATTTCTTGTATTGTTTGGAAGTTCTTCATCAAATCTCACATCAATACATTCAATTATTTTCCGAAGAGTCTTGTTGTAGCACCTGTACCCTTTACTTTTGGAAGCATATCCTAGAAAAATCCCTTCATCTGCTCTTGCATCAAATTTCCCAAGGTTTTCATCATTATTCTTTATGTAACACCTGCTACCAAAGACTCTGAAATGTTTTATTGAAGCTGGCTTTCCATGCCATACTTCATAGGGAGTCTTGTCACTGCTTGGCCTTAAGTGAGCTTTATTAAGGATATGTACTGCTGTGTGTACTGCTTCTGCCCAGAAGGTTTGAGCAATATTATTCTCTTGCATCATAGCTCTGGCTATTTGTTGTACAGACCTGTTTTGTCTCTCTACTACTCCATTCTGCTGAGGTGTCCCTGCAATAGTAAATTGTTGCTTTATTCCATGCTCATTACATAGGTCTGCAAAGTCATAATCTGTGAATTCTCCTCCTCTGTCTGATCTGATACATTTCATCTTGCATCCAGTTTGATTTTCTGCTAATGCTTTGAATATCTTAAATTTTTCCAATGCTTCTGATTTATTTTTGAGAAAAGCAACCCATGTCATTCTGGAAAAGTCATCTATTATTAGCATGAAATAGGATTCTCCACTTGGTGTCCTAGTTCTAGCAGGTCCACACAGGTCCATGTGCACAAGCTGGAGTGGTCTTCTTGTTGATAGCTCATCTTTAGATTTAAAGGATGTGCGAGTCTGTTTCCCCAATTGACAAGATTTGCATATAGTATTTGAAGGCCTTTTTATTTTTGGCATATCTCTGACAGCTTTATTCTTGCTCAGTCTGATGATATGGTCAAAGCTGAGATGTCCCAATCTTCTATGCCACAACCATGACTCCTCAAGTTTTCTAAGATGGCAGGCTTCATCCTCCTCTTTCACTATGTACACATTACTCTCTGTTCGAACACCTTTGAGCAGAGTCTTTCCTGTTGTGCTTGATCTGACTTCACAATCTTGAGCTCTAAAGAGAACTTCACAGCCTTTGTCACACATCTGACTGACACTTAATAAATTTTCTTTCAGCCCATCTGCAAATAGTACATCTTGGGCCTTTCCTCTGCCATTGTCTATGCTGACTGAGCCTTTTCCTTTTATTTTTCCTGATTTATCATTGCCAAAGGTAACATTTCCATATTTCTTTTCATCAAGAGTTATAAACTTGCTTTTGTCTCCTGTCATATGTTTAGAGCACCCACTGTCAAAATACCATTGACTCTTCAAATCTTGAGCAATTAAAGCCAAGTCACATTTATTCACCTTCTTTATCCACTGGAGGCCCCCTTTTATTTGATGTATTTTGTGAGGCGATGAATTATATCTTCTTAAAGAACACTTGGAAGGCATTTGTCCAACTTGATTGCATATACAACATTTGATCATAGTGTTTGCAGAATTGTGAGTATGAACAAAATTCCTTTGACTCATAAACCTCCTTGAGGTATTGAACATCAATCTTTGTTCATATTTTCTACATTCAATAATTTTATGGCCAAATTCCTTACAATAGAAGCAATAACCATAGAAATTATTTTCATACCTGATGTAAGGTTGTCTCTTCCATTTGTTTGTTTGGTGCAGTCTCTTAAATGCTTGCATCTTTTGTTGTTCTGAATCACTCCTCCTTGTATGACAATATGTTGCAATGTGTCCCAGCTTGTGGCAGACATAACAGGTGGCATTCTTCATTGGAGGGAAGAATCTCCTTTGATGGCTTCCAAACTTGACAAACTTAGGAGTATATGACCCTTTTTCTATTGTCTGAGTATTTCTTTCATTCTTTGCTATTTGAGAATTCTTCTGATCTCTATCATCCTTATTACA
Organism: Pinus albicaulis; assembly: GCA_034641835.2. Lineage (NCBI taxonomy): Eukaryota > Viridiplantae > Streptophyta > Pinopsida > Pinales > Pinaceae > Pinus > Pinus albicaulis. Next base: position 321,189,475 of record CM076578.1, read on the forward strand.
TGTTTCTTCTTTTGTAGGAATTCCCTGAGCTGCTTCATCAGTCTTCTTAGCTTTTACAAAAATAATATTTTTGTTGTCCTTTACTTTGCCTTTACTTGATTCTCCTTCGTAGCCTATTCCAGTTTTTACCAAGGGAGATCTTTGAGCATCCAAAATTTCATCTAATTTACCAGATCTTGTTGTTTGAGAAGAGTTTATATACACTTTCTGTTGGGCACTTTCTAATTTCTTTCTCAGACATACAATTTCTTCTTCCAGATTCTCTTGTTCTTTAGTTTTATCCTTGATTTTTTTAAGCAACATATCTTCTATCTTCTTGGCTTCTTCAAGCTTTACCTTCAGCTGCATGAGGATTTCTGAATTTTGTTCTTCTTTCACATATTTGAGGAGGATCTCTTTTTGTTTTCTGCATTTTAGTTTGAGTCTGTCAATCTCCTCCAATGCACTTCTTAGCTCCCCCTCAAGGTCGACTTCCCCTTCTTCTTCTTCATCTTCTAGCAGGAGTCCTTCAAAATCTTCTATGGCCATCAATAAGAATTTTGAGGTTCCTTCTTCTCCTGAGGATTCATCTGAGTGTTCAGATGTACTGCTGTCTTGTTGAGCATAGAAGGATTTTCTGCTGAACTTCTTTCCTTTCTGCCAGTTTTTTGATTTATTTCTCTCTGACTCTTGAGCCTGATTTCTTGCTTTCTTGTGAGGACACTTAGCAGCATAGTGTCCAAATTTTCCACAGTTAAAGCATTTGGAAGGAATTTTACCTTTGTATTTACCTGAGCCTCTATCCAATTTCTTGACAAATTTTGCCTCTTCTTCATCCGAGCAAGAGCATATGTCTCCCTCTTCTTCTTTCTTCTTTTTTGTTTTGAAGGTTGCCTCCCTTGTACTTGGCTTCTTCTGTGGGAGCCTCATTTCATAGGCTGTTAGATTTTCAAGTAGCTGGTTCATGGTCAAGGTCTCCCAATCAGTTGTTTCTTCTATTGCAGACACCTTTGGATTAAATCTGGATGGAAGAGATCTTAGAATTTTTTGTACAATTATACTTTCTGGCATTTTTTCTCCAAGAGCTTTCATATTATTATAATTTATGCAGCTTTTAGGAAGAAACTGGCAATGTCTTCATCATCATTCATTTTTAAGTTTTCAAACTGGGCTCTATAGACTTGAAGTTTTGCAGACTTTACCTTCTTGTCTCCCTCATGGATGTTTTCCAGAGTATCCCACATTTCTTTAGTAGTGTCTTTGTGCATCACTTTGATGAACTCTGCTTCACACAATCCATTCAAGATGGCATTCATAGCTTTTGCGTTAGCTGCAAAATCTTGTTTTGTTTCTTTCTCTGTGTCAGTTGCCTTTGGGGCATATCCTAATTCCACAGCAACCCAGACTTCTATTCCTAGAGACATTATGTATGTTCTCATTCTGATTTTCCAGAAAGCATAATTTTCACCAGTGAAGAAAGGGGCTTTATTGGTTGAGCATCCTTCTTTACTAGCCATCTTGGGAACCTAGGATCTCCTTTCAGTTGTTAGACTGGTACAAAGGGACCCGCTCTGATACCAATTGTTGAATATTTAATTAAACTGAGAGGGGGGGGTGAATCAGTTTAATACATACATAAGATTTTCAAGAATTTCACCAATTTATTTATAGCTTAATTTGTGAACAGTCTTAAAATGTTGTAGCCGATATTAAATTAATGTGACACCACACTTATATTGAGAGCAACAAACAATTAATCAGATTGAAAGAATCACATCAACACATAAGAAACACACACAGAGACAGCAAATGTAAGTGGAAACCCATAAAGGGAGAAAACCACATCTTATTATTGTTGTGATGCAAAGGCAAGCTCCAACTCCCTCTCACCATTGTTTTCTGCAGGCACCAACCTACAGGAGGCTCTATCCTCAATTCTGAAAACTAAAACTTGCAAGGAAGCACCAACTCCCTTCAATTTTCTGCAGGCACCAACCTACAGGAGGCTCCAACCTCAATCAGCTACAACTGACAGCTATCAAGCCGCAACTTGATAGGGAAGCTCCAACTTCCTCAATTTATCAAACTGAATCTTTGTTGATTTACCTCAGATATCAGCTCTGTTCTGTAGTTTCTCTTTTTGCTCTTCTTTTCTTAATCTTCTCTTCCTCACTCTTCTGTACTCTGCCTTTTCTATATTTACACTCTCTAACCATTTTTTTTTGCTTATCAAGATGATATTATTTATAGATTTCCCCACATGACTGTTTGTATTCTACTTGGAATTCGAAATGGACAGTCATGTCTCTTTGCCTTCTGCCTTCTCACTCCTTTTATCTGCTTACTTAGAAAATGTAACTGTAGGTATCAATTTAACACTACAGTGGGATTTTTTTTTTCTTGGAGACTTTCCAATGCATCACAAACAATAAAAACAATTAAAACATTTACATTTGAATTACAAAGTGAATTCCAGCTCACTCATTCACCCTCTTGGCTAGCTGCGCATTTGTCTTTTCTTTGACTGTGTTTTTTCTTTTTCTGTGATTGTGTTTTAACTCTTTTCTTCTCTGTATCCTATTCTGTCCTCTACTGTGGTGTAATTGTTGTATACATGTAGCAGTGCTTTTATATCAGTGCCTTTTAGAAAAATACGTGACTGCTGACTTGTAGCAAGTGTCTTGTTGATGTGGAACATTCCACAAGCAGAACGGACATCACAATCATTGTATATTAAAATCGCCCTCCCGTCAAGTTGAGGCATATATATAAAGCCCACGGACCACACGACACTTTTTAATACAATCGCAACAACTTTACGTTTTATGCGCTCCACTTATATAACATGGATCTTTGGTGATTAGAACTATATTAATAGACCCTCGGCATATTTAATCACATATGCATATTCCATTATATGCACACCATAGTATCTCAACACATATAATATATGAAATTTGTCCATATGAATAACCCGACATCCGCATATTTAAATTATATTATAATTAATCAAATGTCAAGACCGTGGTAATATATAATATAATTACGAGTTCAACTTTATTGTTGAACATGATCACCAAGGTTGCCGCCTTATATTAATACCCGGAGTCCATTGCACGTATCTCCGACTTTTATATTACCTCCGGACCTTATATTAAGACCATAAAACGTCGAAAACCATAATTAAACCAATTCATTTATATATATGACTTCGCCAGGCCCCACAATTCAGTCAAACAACCAATCCACGGAACACACCGTACCTGGCTTAATCTCTGTGCGCTTTTATTAAACCTCGCGCATCTTCGTTTAATGATCTCCGTCCGATGCTCCTCCGCCAGATCGACGGTTTATATCCATTTCGCTCGGCGTCTTTGGTCGGTGTATAACGCGCGAAATTGCAAGTTAAACGGTGGCTTCCAATACCGCCTATGCCACGTGTCACGAAGTCTATGGAATCGCTGCGATTTCTGCAAAACCACCTTACGGTCGAAAGGTGGTGTGGAATTGGGAAATCTGTCTCCGTGAACCCACTCGTGGTTTTAGTCCCCTCATGGTTCCTCCGGTCAAGGTTCCGGTTCTCATTTATCATTTATATATTTTCTTACGACTATGGTTCTGCCTCCATTCATACTGCGCATTTGACTATGGTTCCACCTCCAGCGCAGAGTTCCACCATTCATATGACTATTAAAAAAAATCTGGAAATGTGTTATGTGTAACGCCCGGCTGTATAACAGATTCTGCATCCTCCATCTGGGTAGTCGATTCCCGGAATAATATTTGTGTTATATTAACTGTTTAACTCCGGTTGGAGTGTGTGATTCCCGGAATGAGGTTCTGTATTATGTGCATTATATTGTCGCTTGAGTTAAGCGATTCCCAGAATTTTCTGCTCTACCACTGCTTGTGATAACGGCTCTGCCTCTGTTATATTTTCTTCTTCCTTTGCCTGTCTCTACTTCAGCGCTGCCTCCTTTGCCATCAATGACAACATTTCCAACACCACAAACCATATTGATTTTTCCAAAAATGGAGACCTGTAGTGAAAAACCTTATGAGTGTATGGCATTGATTCACCATATATTTATTTACCTGAACCCCATTCCTACATGCAATAAGAATTAAATAGGCACCACCCTTCATAATTTCCTTACCATGAATTGCAATCAATGTTTGATGTAGAGGTCCTACACTAAGGTTGTACTTCATCCATCGGAGCATGCTTTGTCCTTGTGATGACATCAAAATTACCTCAGGTGCATGTTGCGAATGAAATTGGGGTGCCATGATAGCAGTTTATCCCCTATCCCAACTTTTCTTATAATTTCTTAATAGAATATTAATCCATTATTGATTTTCCCTTTCAAAATTATTTTTTATTTGGATGTAAATCACATATCCTTTCCTAATCATGTTGAGGTCATTTGGATTAAGGAAGAGTCCACCGCCCTAATTATCTATTGATTTCTAATTGTCCATCTTGGAGTTGGTTGTTGGCTTGGAGGGGTTTAACCCAGGTTCAGAGTTAGCTACACCACCAACAAAACCCTCTATTACTGGACCTTTTGGCAACGACCTGCAACGTAGATCACAGTCTCACTCGATGAAATATTGGGGGATGTCATAACCAAGTTTCTACATCTAGGGGGACAATGGAGTGTGGATATAGGGTTTACTTCTATTTAGGGCTTAATCCAAACTGTGTTGATGCATTTATCTACTGTAACATTCTATACTTCATTCATCATTCAATACTCATGTGCATTGTGCCTTTATCATTAATATGCCATAATAAATACAACAGAAAGCATATAAACACCAATAAATAATTCGTGATGCAAATACTAATAAAATATACATATGAATGCAGATATAACGCAAATATGCTCAAAAAATCTTCTTATTTTATTAAGCTTTGATCTAACACTTCTGACCTGCGCACACTGCTATAGGGGTCTACGCACACAGCTGCAAACTCTTTAATCCCTCCACACACACAGCTATGGAGCCTTCCTTCAAACCCAAAACAGACTAAAGAATGATCTTCAAAGAATTGTGCTCATAGCATACATTCTATGACTTCGACTCATTACTATAATACTTTATATAGATTTTACATTATACAATACCATGGTCCATATACCATGGGCGAGGCATAAGATATTCAATTAAACCCGATCCCTTTATAAAATAAGGGGCTTCAACTCCCTCGAAGCCCATAGAACCCGCGCGGAACGCACACTCTTCTCCCTCAAAATGCGGAGTCTTTGACTCAAAATTGGGCCAAGTTAGGCCTCGCCCAACAAGCTCCTGACACTCACATGTGACTTGTCTCGAGTAACTTTATTGGTGCGCCCCAAACCTTATATGAAATGCTGGTAAACGCTGCATTGTATTGTTGAATTATTATTTCCATATTCTTTTCCTTAACATGCACTTGCTCCAATAGTTCTTCAGCCACTGGTTCGGCTGTCTGTTGCAACGCCTCCTTCTGCTTTTGTCACAGCTCCTTAAGTTTTTCATCCACTTTCTATGACAATTGGATGACCTCTTCCTTCCACAGCTAAGTCCTAGCGATGATCATCTGCTCCTTTCTACTGAGATATTCAATATGAATCTGAATATTTTTTCCTTATTTTATCATTGCGAGCCTCTGCAAGACTGGAAGGGTCCTTGAAGTTGTTCGAATTTCATCCAACTGCTTCTTCTTCAGCTGTATTTATTCCTCGATCCTTAGAATTTTTGGATCTTCCTGCAGTGAGGTCCAAATCTTGAGTGTATCATCCAACAGGTTGCCACATTCCTTAACATGCACTTGCTCGAATAATGCTTCGGTCACTAGTCCGCCTGTCTACTGCAACACCTCTTTCTGCTTCTATCACAGCTCCTTAAGTTTTGCATCCACTTTTTGTGAAAACTGGATGACATGTTCCTTCCATGGCTAAGTCCTAATGGTGATCAGCTACTCCTTTCTACTAAGATATTCAATCTAACTCTGAATATTGTTTCCTTTTGTTATCCTTGCAAGCCTCTGCGAGACTGCAAGGGTCCTCGCAGTTGTCTAAATTTCATCCAACTCCTTCTGCTTCAGCTGTATTTGTTCCTCGATACACATAATTTTTGGATCCTCGTGCAGCGAGGTCCAAATATCCAGTGTATCATCCAACAGGTTGCCACATTCCTTGACTTTGGTGGAGATTCTTTCCAATGCGGTTTTTACATCTGCTTCCTTCTACTCTTGTACCTCTAACGGTGTGGTTGGTTGCAGCCTAAGTTGCAACTCGATGGTATGACCCTGGTACTCAAACTTGAGATTCTCCATGTAATCCTTGGAATCCTTGAGCGTGAGGGAAAGCTTCACAACCTTAGCCATTGGTGCTTCTTCTGCATGGACCTTTATGTCCATAATATCGTTGCAAGTCTTGCCTATAGCTTCCTCCAGCTGCCTGTGTTGCTATCGTTCCTCGTCCCTCTCCTTGATGACCCGATCTAGTTCCCTCTTCATATTTATTTGGTCCTATTCCACCTGCCTAGTTATCTATAAGGCGCGCTTTTCTCACCCCTTCAATTCTTTTATGATCCCCTCGTGGAGCTCATGCAATGTTGGAGTAGGGAGTACGGAAAGGTTCATGTTGATTTTTTCCCATCCTTTGGCGTGTTCCCTGTCCTCAGCTCCCTCAAACTGAAGTGCTCCTCTGGGTAACTGCAAAACACGAATACCAAATTGGGTATCTAGCTGGCACAATGGTTGCATCATCTGACTTGCCTGTGATGGTTAAGTAGTTGGATGTTCCTGTGATCCTGTTGTTTGTACCAACACTTGAAGCTCCTTCATACTCTTTTTCACTTCTATCGGTACTGCTTTGTATTGATCCTCAATTCTATTGTATGTGTCTTTGATGACATGCAAGACCTTATCTCCAATTTCATTGATGTCCCCTTTAGTGAGGACCATAAAATCTACGCCCTTTGATTGGTCTGCCTTGTGTTATTCCTCAGATCTGATGTTTACCTTATTCATCTTCATGGGCTTCGCTACATCAGGTAATTCAAGTTGTGGTCCAACAACTTCCCAATGCCCTTATGATTCAGCGATGTTAATATTTCATGGATCTTCATTATCTTCTTCTTCTACGATCACCTTGTAGAATTCTAATGCTTGGTGCAACTACACAATCCATTCAGGCTTCCTCCATGTCGGCGACGTTGTGTATTCAAAAAAAAAAATCTCTGATGCCCTTAAGAGTTGAATCTATGCATGGAAAATCATCTTCAAACCAAATGTCAGCAAGAATCCTTCAACCAATTCTATCCAAGTCACAGTTCCATGTCATAGCTCTATCTCAAGGTACCGACTCATAGGAATTGGCTCGAGTGTATGGATAAACCCATGTACCCATTCTTTCTCTAGAACTTCCTGCCAAGAAGATGTGCAGCAAAAAATGTGATCACAGGGGTTAACCTTACCATCATACTTCATTGTGACTCTTGTTTCCGCTAGCCCAAACCTGATCGACATCATCCTTTTATATTCTTACCAACTTCCAATGTTTTCTTTGTGAGTGCCCCACCATCTGGTAGGTGTATATCTCAATGCCACATCCAAATATTGTATCCTTTATTCTTCTGGTAACACCCTTTCATATTCATTAAGAAACAAACTAACATCGCCTATTCCATCAGAGTAAGGCACATCACATACCTCTGTGGTTATGTAGCGAAGCTCTTTTGTGACTCTACCATACTACCTTGTAGACAATTCGTACAATTGGTTTTGCCAATTTTCCAGAACTTCTTTAGAATCTGAAATGTAGGAACTGTCATGTTCCTAACTTATTTTTCCATCTACAGTGGGATTAACCCAATATTCCTCCTTCACCATCATCTTGCATATATGGTCAACATCCATGTCATAGTACTCATGTCGAACGAGCTTTGTATAACACACTCATTTTGATGGCTCTAAGGGAAAAACAACCCTCATATCACCCTTCTCAAACACCATCTATCTCCTTTTCAAATTGATGATTGCATCATTATCAAGAGCCCAATAAAATCCAAGCAACGCCATATAGGGGTTGCTATCGTCCACAATCTCAATCACTTCAAAATATGCAACAATGCACGCTCCTTCATTGTCAACTACAATATGAGGCAACCTTCCCATAGGAAGAATCTTCTGTTGATTAGCCATTCGCAACTAGATCAACGACCATTGAAACTTTGGCCTTCCTATAAATTATGAAGTCTGCTTCGGCAATACATTGGCATCAAATCCAAAATCTAGGATCATATGGTCCATATAATAGTCTCTAATCTTCCTAGTTAATCTCATCCATCTCCCAGTTCTCTTCTTATGGCAGTGTAAGTTATTTACTGTGCGGTGATCGCTTTTCGATGTTTCCTTATCTGCGCAGGAGTCTATCAACTCCTGGAGCCCGTCGACAACATTTTGATCCCTCAACAACTTCATGCAAGTTTGTAAAAATAATAGCAAAATACTAGAATCCAATTTTTGTGTCTGAGTAAATACCTTAGTGTTGTCCTTCTTTGGAATTAACTTCGGTTGTGGCTACAACTATGGTTGTGACCTAGATGTCGAAGTTCTTGAGTCCATAAAACTTTGATTCACATTCATGAATGTTTCCTTCTCCCTCTGCATATTTAATCCAAGGGAATTTTCTCCAGTCTTCCTAACCCATGGTTCTTCCATTGGCTTCTTACCTTCGGCTCTATCGTTACCCATCACAGCACCACTCCTTGTCATAATGTTGATATGTGGTTCATCCTCCCTTGGTTCAACACTAATCATCTTTATATTTTGTGTAGGCTGTTGGTTCCTTTTTTCCTGCATCTTCTCCATAAGAACATGAAATTATTCTATTACATTTTAAAAATCTCTACAATACCTATAGGAGGTTGCAATGGGGTTTTGACAATCCTTGTGAAGTGTCCTACTTCTCCACTGTTATTACCTATAATATGTACATGCCCTCGACCATTGCCTCTTCCTCGTCCTTGTCCTCATCCTTGAAATCCTCCTCGGCCATAATGTTGTCCTTGATCATGTCCACATCCTTCAACTTGCATTCTATATGCATATGCACATTAATCCATCATCAAATCATAACTGTGACAGTTCTTTTCATCATTCCCAACAGACCTACAAAAATTATAAAACAACTGCTTCGGAGTCTGAAAGTACTTCTATAGAAAATAGAATTTCTTCGTTCAATGTTGGCCGGTAACCTTGCATATGTCTCACCAGACACTTGATCATGGGTTTAATGGATTAGGCGTGCCACTTGGAAAATAATCTCAAAATATGGGACATTGATCTTTATAGTGGCCTTCTGATTTTCATTTTATGCACCAAACTTCTAAGCGAACTTTGGGCCTAACTTACTTTCCTTTCTTCAGATATTGCAACTCCAAGTGCAAACTTGCTAACTAGCTTTGGATATGATATACTCCTACATGGGTATCTGCGACCGGTGAAGCTTCCAGCTTCATTGAAATTTCTAATGCTTCGGCCTTTGTTGAGATCTTCTATTGTGTCAAAGGTAGCCCGATATGTGGAAATAACGCAATTATAAACCACTCCTTATGTTGTTCTTCCAGAATTTTGTAGTTTACTTGTCCCATCAGCATCTTAAACCTTTGATATAATTCCCAAAAAGATTCATTTGGCGCTTGTTTAATCTCCTTTAACTCAGTAATACGTTGTGATTGCAACTTCAACTTCTTAAATTTTGTATTCAGTGCTTTCTTTGTATCATCCAATGTGGCAGTCTGATTCGTCGTAGAATACTTCATATACCATGTTAGCGCCATGTCCTGTAGAACTGTGAAAACTTTTGCCTTCTTTATATCGTCATCGATGATTTGTCTCGCTTTCCATACTGATTCAACGAAAAACCAAAATTTCTCAGTGTCGTCTGATCCCTAGCCTCTAAAAGTAGGTAGCTTGACCTCATGGGCCATGTTTCCCAAGGTGTAAGGGGGAGGGGTAGGCGGAGGGAAAGTATGGGAGGGGGATGAGGGGTAAGGGGAGTAGAGGGATGGGGAATCCCAGAGATGCCCTAATTATTCTCAGTTCCTAGTTGTGATGCACCTTTAGGGGTTGCGGGGTTACTTCCTTCTTCTTCATTTTCAGATTCACCTAACAATGGATTGTAATCAATCTCAATGAAATTTTCGCGATCTATTCTGTTACACTTCCCACTTCGCGTAGTCCCTATATTTAACCTTCCTCCAAACATTAATGTGATTGAATCTGTAGTACACCCTTTTTACATAAAATAATCTTAATCCACAACTTCAAATAATTGAAATACTTACCTCATGGACCCTTGAAAAACATTCGCTTGGCTTCACTGCAGGATACAATTGTATCTATAGTGAACGCAGTGATAAATCCACCCAAAATAATTTCGATCTAGAAATCAACAACTCTTGAGATGTTGTTGTTAGTCTTCTTGAGTCGTTGTATCAGTTCGAGGTTCCGCTTAGTAGGCTCGTCGTTCTTAAAGTGGGTCTTGTGTTTAGTCACTCTTGATACCCACTCATGTAGTTCATTCCCAAACATCACGAAGAAAATATTGTACTGCTTAGTGAACAAATACCTCTGCAACCAAGCTTGAGGCGATAATCACGAGTTTCTATTCTCCTAAACTGTGAATTCTTGTTCCTTCTTATCCACCCATTCTTGTATTTCTTTCTTCGTCGGATGCCACATCCACATCCCTCAATGATATCTCGGTCCCAGCAATGAAACCATTTTTTGGATTGGAGGGGTTTGACCCAGGTTCAGAGTTAGTTGCGTGCACCAACAAAACCCTCTATTACCATCCCTTTCAGCAATGACCTACAACGCAGATCCCAGTCTCACCCAAGGCAATATTGGGAGATGAATTGATCTACTGTAAAATTCTATACTTCATTCATCATTCAATACTCATGAACATTGTGCCTTTATTGTTGTATGCCATAATTAATACAACAGAAAGAAAAAAAAATCAATAAACACTTCGCGATGCAAATACTAAGAAAATATATAGATGAACGCAATTATAACATAGGTATTCTCAAAAAATCTTCTTTTTTTATTAAGCTTCGATCTAACACTTATGAAATGTGCACACATTTTCACACTCTCTAAGGCCTCCGCGCACACAGTTGCAGAGCCTTCCTTCAGACCCAAAATAAACTAAAGACTGATCTTCAATAATTTTTACTCATAGCATGCATTCTATGACTTCGACTCAATACTATACTACTTTATATAACTTTTACATTTACAATACCATGGTCCATATACCATGGGCAGGGCATAAGATATTCAACTAAACCCGATCCCTTTAAAAAATAAGGGGCTTTGACCCCCCTGAAGCCCCTAGACCCCGCACAAACCGCACACTCCACTCCCTCAAAATGCAGAGTCTTTGACTCAAAATTGGGCCAAGTTGGGCCTCACCCAAGATTGGAACACTCTATTGACACTCCTATCAACTTCTAGGTTGTGACTTCTCAAGATATGGAATAATTGTTTTTGTGGAATTTCATCTAGGGACCTTGTTATTCCCTTCCAAGTGGTTTTCTCATGACCAAGTTCTTTTTTTTAAGTGTTCAATTGTGATGAGAGAGTCCCCCAAAATATTAATGTTTGTTACTTGTATGTTTTTTACTAGAATCAATCTCTACAATAGAGCATGCATTTTTTCCTTGTTGTAAATTATGTGACCCAGACACCATGAATGTCATTTTACCACTTTTACAATAGGGCTAAACAACCTCCCCACCCCACCCCACCCCCCCCCCCCCCTCCCCTCCTCTCTTACCACCATTAGTGATATTGATTTATACTACTAGCAGTTTTTTTCAATTTGATCGTTGATTTTTAAGATTTTCTTGCAATGGTAATGATTTTTTATTTTTAAACTATGGCTAAGATTTCAATTGAACTATAATTTTGACGTTCCAAAGAAAAAAGGAAGAATTGTTAAACATAGTTTTTGGTAACACCATGTTTTGGTTTAGAGGTTTATTTTGAAGGTTTTTTCTACCAATCATATGAGTTCATAAGGAAATATTTGATAAAGGTTAGAATTATAACCCAAAAAAAAGAGTGATACTAGAAGCACCAATTTTCATGTTTTTTAGAAAAATATAAATTTTATGTGCTAGAGTTCTCATTTTGAGATCACATTTCTCTTTAATTTAGTAACTTTGATTGTCCTCTTTGAGGGCGAACCTTCAAGAAAAACTCTGATTAAAAGACAAATTTTACGATGCTTCTACATCTTTTTATAGTACTCTCTTCCCTTGATGGACATTATAGAAACCTTATAGTAAGCCTTCTTATAATAAATTTTTTAACACTGCTTCATATGCCTCATTTTCTAGTGATGACCTCCATTCATAACAAATATAGTAATATATCAATCTTCTTAGGGGATTAGGAAGGTTTGAACCCTAACAATCATGGTTAGAAGTAGAAGACTGCATGGAGTTTTCTTTGATGCCTTCCCTACATAGTATTCATAATATTTGTGCCTAATTTGAACCCAAGTAACATGATTTTAACGGTTTTATAACCTACGCATACCTTAAAATTAAAATATAGAATCCTAAGTACATTGAATGCCATTTTCTATAGTGCGCTCCACTAAGGTAATTATACACAAGGTGTCACGTGGTCTCTATAATTGTCAATTCCGCAACCACATAATGTGACGTATCATGATCACTATGGGCTAATTTCTTTGTGTGACGCTTCCACGTCTTTACCAACCTATTCAATGCTAAGATACTTTTCTAATAAATCATTTGTCAGTAATACGGAATCTAGAAAATTGGTCAAAAAGAGTTTTTACTTGAGTCATAGGTAGTGTTTGACATGAATGGAGCTAATAGATTGGTTGCTCAATATGATGGAGATAATTGGGGTTTTTTTCAAATATTATACGGAAAAATATCATGAAATTAACTTTGAACCGTAAAAATATCATGAAATTAACTTTGAATGGGACTAGGAGAAGTGGCAAGAGTATTTCAATATAATCGAGAGAGTGGAGAAATTGATATCTAGCTCGAAGGTATTTTAAAAAAAAAAATCAGTCTTTTTTTTCTTTTCTCTTTTTTATTTATTTATTTATTTGTTTATAGCTAAGATTTAAATTGTATACCTCTACAATATTTCCCCTTACAAAGTAAAATTCATGTGAAATGAAATTAAAACTAATATATTTTCCAATTTTTTTGGTAATTTTTTAATTTTCTCTTTTCTTTTCCTACATTTTGGAAAAAAATTAAACACAAGTTTTACTAATTTTAGGTAGAGTATTAAATTTTAGGACAATTGTGTTAAATTTCATTAGGTTTTGTTTCTCTGGAAAACTATTTACATTTATATTGGTATGAACCTTATGCCTTAAAAATGATAATAAACCAATAATTACAATCCACTTTGAGGGGGAAGCCTCATTTTATAATGAATACAATGTAAGAGACAAGATTTGATGATCCTAAGACTAGGTCTCCTTAGTGTGTGTGTTTGTGTGTGTGTAGGAGACAAAAGGTACAATTGTAATAAAATGAGACCATGAAAGGCTTTAGCCCACATAACAATATAATAGTAGAAATGTAATCACTCAATATTTAGGGGTTAAGGGTTTTAAGGTTAACATGGGGCTTATATAGTGTTTAACATGCCCCTCTCCTTCAAACAACTATTTTCATCAATACTTGTATATATATAGGTGTTTTTCCATAAAAACATCATCATACCATGTCACTTCTTCCACTGGTAATTTCTTCCATTTAACAAGGTACCCAATAATTGCTCAATCCCTCAATTGCTTAGTCCTTGTTCCAATATCGTATCTAGTTTTAGTATGATTTTCCATTTTTCATTAATATTTATTTAAATAACTTGGACTTGGATTGTGTCATTGATTAACATATTTAAGAAAGAAACATGGAATATTAGATGTACACATAAAGATGGAGGTAAGTCCAACTTGTAAGCCATACTTTCAATCCTATTTAACACTTCATAAGGGCCATAATAATTCGTGCTAATTTATTGTCCTTCTTTTGTTTCTTGAGGTAAATCTATTTATATGGTTGTAGTCCACAAATACCCAATCCCACACTTCAAATTCCCTTTCACTACTATTTTGATATGCTTGTGTTTTATCCTATTTTGTGATATATCCAAGTTGTCCTTTAATATTTCGAGAATCCTTGGTTGGTGTTGTATGTGATATTTGTAAGGCCTAATGTTAGTGGGAACACTTCTAGGTTGGAAATGAATATTATGGTCATGATCTAGAGTAGGTGAAAGAACCTTAGGCATCTCTCCAAATACCTTGGAATGATAATTGATAACTTTTTGGAGATCCACTAGAGGAAAATATATATATTCTTGAGCATATAATGAACATAATTATGCAATTACACCTTGATGCTCCATTTTTAGAAATTTTTTCATGTTATTAGAGCTTATCACTTCCCTTGGATACCTCTAAGCTCAATTTCATTTCCTTATGAGGAAAATATTATGAAAAGATCTTGAAAATTAAGAACCATTGTTCCTAATGATTTTAATAATTGGACCTATAATATAAGATCAACACCACCCAATTGTTTTTAAATCATGGTAATATAAAAAAAATACTCCCTCATATTCACCTTAATACTATGGAACTTCCCTAAAAAATTTATGGTACTTTTATTTGCAATCATTACTTGAAATTTCGGTGTTATATATACAAAGAAATTGAGATGTTTTATCAATAAGTAATTAATAAAGTTATGGGTACTGCCTAAATCAATCAATAGTGTTATATATTACTTTTTTATATATCCTTCTATCTTGAGGGCTTATAGAGTACTAATTCCAACGAATACATGAAAATATATTGTTGAAGTAGTCTCTTCTAGCTAGATGATATATTGTGATATTACACTTCTTGATATTATTCATCTTCATAATCTATATAGAAGAATTTCTTATCAGTATATTTTTTTCCTTATTGTACTTGTTGTCACAGTTGAAAAATACTTAATTTTCTCTTCTTCCATCCATTTATTGAGGACCCTACCATGTTAGTTTAGGAGAGGGGGCATGATTTTTACTATAACTATTAGTGACAAATCTTTTAGTGGCCATATTTTCACTTTCAACTTACCTTTCGAGAATGGAAACATGGTCTAGATATTTAGTTTAAAAGAGATGCACCTCGTGTTGAATGCTTTCCTTTAACATCTCCATAAATAGGTCTAAAACATTATCCTCTGAGATATTCTTTACTCTGGGACTCAAATTTTGAAATTGTTGAATATGATCTATAACTGGACCTTTTTGTCAAATATTTACGAATTGACTAGAGATTATATTTCTCTTAATATCCCCAAATTGTGCTATCAATTTCTCTTTGAAAATGGACAAACATGTAACAAAATCATTTTTCCTTTCACAAAGCCCTTGATGTCATACGTGTTGGTTGTTTTCTAAATATCGATGCAATATTTACTTTTTGTAAGGTTGTGACTTTGTGTAGATCCAAGTATTATTCTAAATGGAATAGTCATGGTGTGGGATCACTACCATCAAAATTCCTCATATCAATTTTCAAAATGTAGGAATTGTTTGGTGTTAACTTGAATACTTGATGATGTGGAACTTAGTTTTAAAATTCAAGATTATGGTTCTATCAACCATATTTTTTCTCTCTAATTGTGATAAAATACTCCCCATAGGTGATTGAGTTCCAACGAAGTTGTTCTCCTTGTATCCATGATTTCCTTACATCTCAATATCCTTTTAGAAAGCCTCTCTAAGAGAAGCCTTTCCATCATATTTGTAGATTTTTGTATTTATTCCTTAACATTTTTCATTTCTTCCTTATTTTCATTCATATTCATTTCCATTTCATCCATAATTTATTTTCTGAGGTTTTCTTTAGAACACTATAAATCCACCTTTTCTAACATACTATCATCCATTTGATTAACTTTCTTATAAAATTGGGAGAACCTCAATTCTAAATATTCACTTTATTCATAAGCCTACGATGAGCCTTCAGGAGGATTAATAGGTGTAGTATATTTCTTTGGAGTTGTGATAGAAAATAATAATAATAATCCTCTTTATCACAACTTTTAGTCATAAAAAAAAACTTTTAAACAAAATTTATGTTACATGTTAGGTATACACCTTTAAAACCTTAATTTGGAGAATATTTGAATGGTTGAACTTTTTCTTGATATATATCTCATATTTCAGCCCCTCTAATTATAAAACTTTGATATGTAATATTACGATATGTCTTCTCTAAATTTTGATAGGTTCAACCAAAATTTGACTTGCCAAGTGAAAGTTATTATAACTTTCCCAAAAGTTGTTTATTTTTTGCCTCTTCTATAAGGAAACCTATATATCATGTCACATATCCAATTCCTCAAATATAATTATGAAATTATTACCTAATGTAGTATTGTAAGTTTCGTAATATCCTTGAATATTTTATAATCTGAAAATTCCTAGAAAAGAAGTTATAACAAAAATATCAAGATGACCTATTCGAAACCAATACAAAATGGTAACATGTTTGAAGTAGAAAAACCCTAGTTTATTATGCTCTGATATCTAATGGTATGAACCTTGTTTCTTAAAAATGATAAGAAACCAATAATGACAGTCCCTATCGAGGGGGAAGTCTCATTGGAAAATGAGTAGAATGTTCAAGGCAAGATTTGATGGTCATAAGACTAAGGTTCCTGTGTGTGTGTGTGTGTGTGTGTGTTTCTATATAGGAGAAAATGATGCAGTTATAATAAATTAGGACCATGAAATATTCTAGCATACATAACAATATAAAAATATAAATGTAATGGCTCAAATTCTAGGGCTTAATAAGTGGTTTTAGGGTTAACATGGGGCTTATAATGGGATTTAATTATATATCTCAATATTTCTATTGGGATTGCACTGAAACATATATTTTAGTTTCATTTTATTATTAGCTTTTTAATTTAGCTTAAATAACCATTTGTCTTGCCTATTATGACAAAAGGGTGTCTATTAGGGCCTACTGTTGGCCTTATCCATCGATATATGCAACGTCCATAATTTACCAAGGGCATTGAGACTTCCACTTGGTCTAGAATGAGGTAGAACTTATATTGTCATCATGAATGCAACAACATAATTGTAGCATGTTTGAACATTGATAGCTTTTCACTCCAACCACTTCACCACAATCCGTTTGACATTTGCACACTTATCAATTGTTTAGTGGCATTTGCAACTCAATCGCATTGAAATTTTTTATTAAAAAATACATTACTTTTAATATCTAATATATCTTCTTCTTTTTTCTTGGCACTTTACTTTTCGTACTCCAATTGTGCTAGGGCCACCTATATATTCTTCATGTTCAATAAGTGTTCAATGTTTGAGCCCATCAATGTGATTTAGCCTTTTCTTTAAAAGATTTCTAGTAACCACGTCTCTTTATCTCCCTCTCACAAATAAAGTAATAAGTTCATTCAAAACACTAGGATGAGCATGGACAAAATAGTCATTACTTGTGACTATCAATACACAAGATAAAATGGAAAATAAGATTATGCTTTCCCAATATTTTTTTTAAATGTTATATAAATATCTAATATAAAATAGAATATCACATTATGATTTTCAATTAATTTTTTAATTAATTAAAGAATCACTTTATTAATTTAATGAAAACAAAAACAAAATTATTATTTTTAAATGATTTAATTTTACAAAAGGAAACAACTTAGCTATAATATCAACAAAATACCATTTAATTAAATACACATGGATCTCCACTATGATAATTTTCCAATATGAAATACAATTTTTATTGAGATGATAAAATCCTTTAATATTGGAAACGAGAGAATATATAGTTTTCATTTCAAAATAATCACGGCCCCAATAGCACCATTCATATGTCGTAGTGTGTTGTCAAAGTATAACAATAGGTTACGGATTAATCGAGCCTTATATATGACCAAAACAGGAAAATTCGTTCTAAAAGCCATTATAAGAGAAGCTTGAGAAATTATCCATGACTCTATATAATTTGCAACAATGTATTATACAAGAATAATTATGCCGTAATTATGCCGTAAGGCATTTTTATTTGAAAACAACTCTCTTAGGTGCCATTGTGTCCATGTCTGAGTCATTGGATCAATGTTAGACCATTGAAATGTTTTAGGCCATTAGATCCACAAGTATATATATATATATATATATATATATATATATATATATATATATATATTTTATAATAGTTTTTTTCTTATTATTTGTTATATTTTTATATGTAAATGTAGATATTTTTCTATATGTTTTTTTATAGTATTTGTTTTTTTCTTTTTAATAAGTTAAATTGAATTTAGGTAATAAATAAAATAATATTAAACTATAAAAACAACCCATGGTATTGACCCATGGTATTCATGTGGAATATAGTTTATTTAAAGGGGGAAATTAAGATGGCCTAGATCAATTTTAACTTTGGATCTAACAAGAGCCAAGAGGGATCAAATGTCTTCATACGCAAACCTCTTTTAGGGTGAAAAGAGAATTGATCCCTCTGATAAATAATATATATCTAAACTACCTATTTAATAAAATTATTTTTAATTGTTTATAACCATTATTCTTTTAAAATTTTACTTAATAAAATGTATCTAAATTTTCATACATCCAAATATACATAGTTTTTCTTGTTCTATATTATTTTTGTTACAACTATTTTATTATTCCAAAAATACATGGTTTTTTTTGTTATATATTATTTATTTTACAACTGTTTTATTATTCATGAGTAGTATTTCTTAATATATAAAAAATTAAATTAATAATGAAATTTTTTAAAATATGTGATATTTTTTTAAATTTCCAAATTATTTCAGAGGACATGATTTATCTTGAGCAATAATGATGAATGTTCATAATTCTCATTTCTTAATTAACACTAAATTTACCTTTAATTACTTGTGTGGTCAATATTCTCATTGACAAGTTCCTCTACATCTCTCATTTCCTCATCATTTCAAGGTACATCCACATCTATTTCAAGCTCTTTGTTTTGTACCTATACATCTCCTTCATGCTCTCTATTTTGTACCTCCACATTCCTTTAGGTTGGCTATTTTCCTTTGATGCTCTTATGATTTATAGTAGATCATCATCTTTTTTCATGTAAAATAAACACATTTTATAATATATTGTTTCACTAGTATATATATATATATATATATATATATATATATATATATATATATATATATATTAACGACTAAAAATTTGAACTAAAAATTCTAAGTAGGTGCAGGGCTTTTTAGATTGATGCATCACATTATACTACATTTGGAGGTAAGGAACACTAGGCCCCCTTCACTTAATGTGCCCTAATGTGTTAAATATCTATGAAATTCACCAAATCTATTTAGTTCCAACTCAGTCATATTTTTGGAAAAAAAAATAAAAAAAATAATTATTATTATCATCGAATATATATCTTAAAAATACAATTGGCACTCGGATATGTAGATGAAATTGGAGTAAACTCTATTTCTATTAACAAAAATTATCTTTATTTACATATATGCTAGATAGATTGTACTTGAATGTATTTAAAATATCTTATTTGAGTTACATGTTGATTTCATGCTTGTTTAGCAAGATTATTAATCACCAAAATATTTTCACCCCAATTTCCTATTTCAATATCTATAACAAAATGTATATATATGTGGACAGATTATGTTAGTTTACATATATGTTTTCACCCACAATTGCTTATTTCAATATCTATAACAAAATTTTTTGGTTGATAACTCTTATAATCAATATCTTGGAAACCTCCATGACTTGCTTCCATGGAAGCAAAATTTTCTTTCATTCCTTCACGATGGCTCCTTATCTACAAAAACTTATTTCACTCTGTTGGTTTACATATATGTTTTCACCCACAATTGCCTATTTCAATATCTATAACAAAATTTTCAGGTTAGTAACTCGAATAATCAATATCTTTGAAACCTCCACGATCTGCTTCCATGTAATCAAAATTTGCCTTTTATTCCTTCATGATGGCTCCTTCTCTGCAACGACTTATTTCTTCTAGGCTACTCTTTCCTATTTTATTGCCTTACGGCATTTCTTTTGCAACATATGGTGCAATTGCTAGTTTATAGATTATCTTTAGAGTTGGACTTGTTTCAAGGCATATGGAAGAAAATGGTCTACTTGCAACTATATGATATTATGATGTTAAATCTTGTCTTATTGGTCCATACTATTACGCTTTTTACCTTTTTAGTATGCCAAAAGAGCCTAACCAAATCCATGTTAATGAAAATTTTCAAATAAATCAATACCTTCATATATATATATATATATACAAAATTCTTTCTATGTTGGAAAGTTGAGGAACTTATATTATTTGTTGAAAGTGTTGAACAATACTGAGAGGGGGTGAATGATTATTGTACTTTATAATCAAATTATACCAATTTTTATCTTTTCTTTATATAATTAGTGAAGCATGAATTAATTATCCAGCAACACATTATCAAATCATATTAACTTATAAAAAATATGAGCAACTAAACCTCAAACAAGTATAAAAGCAACAATGCACAAGTCATCATTGCACAACCATTACACATAAAGACACAAGATATAAGGTGGAAACCCAAAGGGTAAAAACCATCGCCGGCTAATAGTCTCAATCTTCGTGTTTCCTATTAATATGTAAATATTTGTTTACATTTGACCACTTGCCACCAACAGTGTGCAAACCACAACTTTCCAACCATGCGACCTACTATTCGCTCCAGACCACTATTTGTATGGACTTTATTGGCCACCACCTGCAGGAAGCCACCATTCCCACTAATTTTCAGTGCACCACCTACTGGAAGCCACCACTCCCAATAAGCCTCACCCAACCAATAGTGGATGGAAGTCACCACTCCAAAATTCTCAAGCTACAACCTAAAGGATGTTGTTACACCCTAAATCCGCAAGCCACCACTTGCAATCATTGAAAGCCCCAACCTTCAATCTCATAATGTTTCATACTAGATCCAAAATCTTTGGAATTAAACACTTGTGAGCCTCATTTCTTCTATTTTCATGTTTGAATCACAATAAAAAATCGTCTCATACAACTGAATACAATCTACAACACAATAAAAAACCAACATATAAAAATTTGCAACATACTAAATCTTCCCTCATATAATAAACTCAACAACATACTCAAGACCATATGCATCCATCACTAAAACTACTGCAACATACACTAATCACATTATGAATAGCAATCTACAAAAGATACAACAATAAGTTCTAATAAAACCCCTACAACAATACTCAAATCAGCAACACAATCTATCATAAATATCAACAACTATTTAAAGAAATATGATCTACACTGCACAAGGATGTTATAAATAATATGCATAGTAGCTCCATCATCCTTTAACACATGCTCAAAATATGATCTATGATCTACACATTATCTTTACATTCTTGTAGCTTACTCTCTCATACTCTTTAACCCCCTCTATTGTACACTTTGGCCTTTTTATCAATGATGAAAGATACAATCAATATAGAACACAAAGCCACATCATTTTTGACTTAATCACCTTCTATAATGAATCCTAACTCAAATCAACTCTAACTATCAAATAACATTTGCAAATACCTTAGAAAATTCCCTTGGAATTCACTATAGTGCGCACATAATGTGAGAAATTTCACTCAGAAGCAGTAATGCACCTTCTACACTTAGGAAGTGCATTATAACACAGGTGACAAACCTTATAGGCTTATTTGTAATGTAGGTTATCCTCCTATGACTTGTGTTACCCTATGTTTCTGCCCAAATCTGAGTCAAACTGCTCCATCTTTTCCTGAACCTAATCATATGCCCCTGCAAGCTTCCCTAAAACCTATAAACCATTTTCAATCATCAGAAAAACCTCAATAACATGCAATCAAACCAGCTCTGATCATCATGACAACACCTCCAAACTTGTTGACTTCAATGACAACACAAACAACCCTTTCACTAACTCCTCATGTAGACATCTTAAGTTTACATCAATGCCAACACCATGAGATAACATGCCCAACATGATCCCCCTTTGACACTGATCTCAACTTACATCTACAACACCGAAATGATCTCCATGAACTCCTCAAAATGATTGATCTTATTTTCCTCTTATAGTTGTCACTCCCCCTTTGATATCAATGGGAAAGAGCAAAAAAATTTGGCTTAACTACATGTTGATAGAAAATGATATGCAGATGAAAATTGATCAGCTATTCATGCCATCATGGAAACACAATGCCAAAAAAACATACCTCTTCCAACAGCAAATATATTCCTCTATATCAATATCATGTGCTTCCTTCTACTACTATGATGGAAAAAATACCCCCCTGAACATGTAATTAGGCTACAAACATCTCCCCATGTTGTTGTAGTCTCCAATTTTTATGCACTGCAATTAGGCTCCTTGTCACTTCCAAGTGAATTGCTCATCATGGACCAATACTTAAACCGACTTTGACCCATTGATATACGATGAGTTATCAGGATTTACAAGCATATTACGTCACTACAAGAATGATAAAACATGGTTGTACAATGATATCCATAAGACCATATATGGTTGAACCATATCTCAAGACTCTCCTGAATGCAAGCTAGACACCAAAATGACTCCATGACCAAAGCATGAATCTCATTCTAATGCATGTCTAACACCATGATTACCCAACCATGACCAAATGATATACAAGGCATTAAAAATGCATGATAGTTACATGCCTTAAACATCTTTTTAATGCATGAACATTACTCATATGTGATATGTAAACTGTCATGGATATTCCACCGGGAAATTCATCACAACAAGCTTGGTAACTTTATATTTAAAATATGAAAATATATACTATTATAGTTTTATTATATTTCAAGATTTGTAGATTTACTTTTAATAGTGCATGCATGCAAATGAAAATTATGCAAAAAATAGAGAACGGAAAAATAAAATCTCACACACATATTTGACACAACATATGCTCTAGGAAACCCTTTTGGGACAAAAAATTGTTTGGAAGGTGAGGTGACTCCACTCTCTTTTTCTGAATGGAAATATGGTTGTGAGTACAAAGAAGTATGGCATATGGTTAGTGGGATACTATAGTGCAAAAATACTCTCTATGTGCTCCATCACCTATCCCTGTTGGTTATTTCTTCTTAGCTATGGAGAAAATGCACCCGAAAGAACATAATCCCTTTTTCTCGTAGTGGCTCGGTTATAGCGCAACCTGATAGCCTAATAGTAATTAGGTTTGAATACCTCAACTCTTAGATAGAATTACAATATAGACTCTTATAGAGTCTTGTAGATCATAATCATGAGACTAGCCCCTTTTCCATGAAAAATTGGGGCTGACATGTCATCCTCTTGAATTATGGTGGAGAAAACAAGAAGGCTAACTTCTAAGTGGCATAGATTTCACATACATACTCTAATTGACATGAATTTTCCATCATTGGAAATGCCTCTATGTGTAGAATATGAAAAAATGTTGTGGCACTAAAGAGGTAAATTTTTACCCCCAAAAAACATTGTTTAATGCCTTAAAACACTCCCAGAAGGTTTCAAACACTCTTTTTTCCAAACTGGGTCCCGCTGGTAAAAATGATCTCGTGAGATAATTCCTCCATTTTTTCCACTCTGAAAGCATCATTATGAATGAAAAATAATACAATGATCCATTCTAAATCACACTACATTTTGGGAGGTTTTTTTTCTTCAAAAGCTTCTACTGAATGAGGTGAGGAATTTTTCCTCCACCTTCTCTCTGGTGTACCATTTATCTTTGTTTGGAAGTTGTGCTTTCAACCTAATCTTCCAAAGGTCATGTTGGCCCTGTCCTATAGCTATAGACCTATTCTACAAATTGTATATTTTTCAACTCTGCTTGAGCATCTAGTGCCAAATATTCCACATAAGGTAGGACTTATTTCTCTTCTTGATCTAGCATGGAAGGATCATACTGTTTCAAATTATCTACATTCATAACTGATTAAATGTGCATATGCAATGGTAATCTAAGTCAATAGACATTATAAACCACCTTTGCTAGTATCTTAAAGAGACCATGCCTCAAATCCTTTATTCCCTTACCAGGCCCCTGTAGCCTTTCCTTGTTCAATTGTAGCCATAATCTGTCTACCAAATTGAAAGATTTCTATGTTCTATTTTGATCATGCCTAGCCTTATATTTCTCCTACGAATTTTGTAGTGTCCCTTGTACCTATATACGGATCTACCTGAACTTTTCTACAAACGTTTCAGCCCTCAAGGCGTCTCCTCTAAGATATTCCCTCACTCTTCCTTGCTTCCCATATGCAATGTCTAGAGACAAAGGTGGAAAATATCCAAAATAGGTTTTGAAATGGGGACTTTCTTGTAGAAGTGTGGACTGCTCTATTGTAAGAATGTTGAATATATATCAGATTTTCATCCCATGTATATGGATGCTTTTGGTTGTATCCCCACAGAAGTTTCACCAAAGTCCTATTGGATTCCTTTCATGTTGCTAATAATTAGGTTTTGCTTCCAAATGTTGGTGATTTGTAGGAATCGTGTTTGTAATATTTAGGGTTTTGTTTCTATGAGTGATTTTGAGTGCAGGATTGGAATAATATATTTTCTAGTGTGAGAACTCAAGGTGTGAGTAGTTTCTAGAGAAATTACAGTTTGGTTTTTTAGGCAGTTGAAGTCTTTCTCTAGCATTTCCAGTGTTGTTTCTCGAATTCCATGGACCTCGGATTGAAAATTAAATGTTGTTCCATTAATCCACCCTATATTACATCCAACACTCGCACTGCTGGAAAATTGACCTCTCTATGAAGAAAAAATTATGTCTAATATTCCTTGGAAATATCTAAGAATAAAATATCTAGTAATATTTGTTTAAACTCCTACAATTGATATCCCTACATTTCATCTGCACCTTTTCTATCAGTACAACTTTGTGTCTTGATGTGTTCTCCAAATTCCCATTGATTTCATATTATAATCTCTCGTTAGTGAATCAACTGCCATGATCTAATCACAATTTATGGCTAAGATCATCTTGACCCCATCAAGTGAATTTTTTGGAAATATCTAAATGAAAATTGATTTACCCCAATTAATATTGATTAATTAAGCTATTTCCTTAAGTTAGACTTAAGAAAGTCAATTAATTGCTTAATTAAATCTAATTAAGGCATTTTCTCATGAAACCAATTATGTATATTGGATAATATGTGTTCCTTAGCCTCATAGACATAATATAAGACTAGAACACCTATCTGGGCTACATAAATTAACACCCCCTCTTATCGAGGAAGGTGTTTTTCATAAAACCCAATTTGTCTCTAAAGAAGATGAACCTTTCTTTCCCAAAATCCTTTTTCAGAATATATATTACATGCTCAACTATAGGTATATATTATAACTGAACAATCTTTCACTACACACAATCCCTGATGAATTGGTAGCTAATGTATATATATGTTTGGACCTGTAGTGAAACACCAGATTCTTTGACAACCTTATGCAAATTTTATTTTCATAGTGTATCATTGTAGTCCCTATCCTCTAACCAAATAAAGTTACCAACAAATTTCAAAACCTAATGGCCTCGAATGTAGACATGCTCACTGCTATGTATTCTTCCTCCGCTGAACTCTGTGCCACAGACTTCTGCATCATGTTTTACCAAGAAACAACTTCTGGTACCATGCATAAGTAACATCCTGAAGTTAATTTCTAATCTACTGCATTACATGTCTATTCTCCATCAATATATCCTACCAATTTGACACCATAACCTTGAGCATACCCGATCCCATACTCAAACGTACCATGCAAATACTCAACACATGTTTTTCCACTACCTAATGCACTCTCTTCAACTCCACCATGAACTAACTCAGAGAGTTAGCTACATAGGCTATGTATAGCCTGGTGTTGACCAGATACATGAGATATTCTATCAACTTCCTGTTTAAGGTGGGGTCCACATCCTTCTTCTCAGATGCATCTATCTTCCTTCAATTCATGATCATGGTAGTAGACATGTCTCTACAATCCTCCATCCCAAATATCCTCGGGATATCTATGTAGTATTTCCCTTGACCAAGGAACATATCACCATCTATCTGCCACATGTCCATTCCTAGAAAATAGTGCATGAGCCCCAAATCCTTCATCTCAAACTTTGTTGCAAGATCCCTCTTGCACTCTTCGATGAGCTCTAGTGAACCTATCAAAAACAAGTCATCCACATATAGGAAAAGAATGAGAACATATCTGCCAATCACCAAGTAGTAGAGGTTTGTGCCTGCCTCACTCTTCACAAATTCGATTCCCTAAAAGCATATATTAATGCGGTCATACCATGCCCTTGGATCCTTCTTGAGCCAATAAAAAACTCTCTTCAACTTGAACATGTGTGTATCTCTATTGTGTTCCACAAAGCCCTCTGGTTGTTCTATGTACACCTCCTCCTCCAGTTTAACATTCAATAGCGTCATCTTGACATCCATTTGATGGATCTACAATCCCATCTGTGCTACTAATGAGATTAAGACTCGAATATAAGTATACCTAGCCATAGGAGCAAATGTCTCCTTATAATATATCCCCTCATTCTAAGAGATCCACTTGGCCACGAATCTAGCTTTGTATTTCTCTTGTTATCATCTACATCATGCTTGATCTTGTAGATCTAACATGACCGAACAACCATCCTATCTTTCGGTCTGGGTAAAAACTACCACACATCATTCTCCATGATCAAGGAGTACTCCTCAACCACCACATCTCACCATACATGTTTTTTGTAGCCTCTTGATGGCTAGAAGTCTTGCTATCCACCAATTGAATTACTAATTCCATGAAGTTAGTGTACCACTTTGGTTGACTCCACTCTATCCTGCCTATCCTAGGAGTCCCCAAAAACTCCTTGGCATCCCTAAGTGTACCCTAAAACTCTTGATTCCTCCTACCAATAGTGGAGTTCATAATATCCACCTCCATGTCCTAATGATGCATCTCCCTGATCTATTTCATCTACTACTCCATGCTCTGTGAAGACTCAAGAGCACTTGCACCTCAACTTGTGCTCATACTAGTCACTATACTCATGCTCTGTTGTTGCCCCTGATTTTGTCACTCAAGTCTAGGAGCTTCTGCTGGCTGCTCACTTTGTTCTTCAACTGCTGGAAACTCTCTAGATATTTTGTACACCTTATCATCCATGAACTTGACATACCTCCTAACTATAATCCTCCTTTCCACTGTGATGAATATCTTATATGCCTTCAAAGTTTTGTTGTACCTAATGAGGTAACCTCGCTCTGCAAACTGGTCCAACTTCGAACGTGTTTCACCTAGAATGCGATAATATGCTAGGAAATCAAATATATGAAAGTGACTGACATATGGACCCTTCCTGGTAAAAACATCCTTAGGAGTCATCTTTCCAAGAATTCTATGTGGGACCCATTTCTAAATATAAACCATTATATTACTTAAGTCGGCCCATAAATAGCATAGGATATCCTAGTCATATAACATCACTCTATCCTCCTCCAAAATAGACCAATTATTCCTCTCAAAAACCCCATTCTACTAGTGGCCATAAGGAACCATCCACTCTCTCCTAATTCCTACCCTGGTATAGAACTCATTTACTATACTCTCCTCTGTTTTTTGACCAGAGAGTCTTGATCTGTCTACTTGTCACATTCTCCACTACAGCTTTAAACTCAAGAAATTAATAATGGTCTTCCTGGAGAAGTAGTCAATAAAAGTACAAAAGTATTCATACCCTCTAAGATCCTTCATTGAAATTGGCCCACATATATCTGAATGCACAAGATCAAGAATCCCCTGTGATCTACTATCTCTCATTGTAAAATAATATTTCTCAAACTTCCCCAACACATATCTTCTACACACATCGTCGTTCTTTGTTCTCACCTCTCGAACACATATCACCATCTCATGAAATAGTATAAGTGTGTAGGAATTTACAGGGTAACTTCCTTAGATCAAACACCAAAGGTCACTACTCACAAACAGATCACAAATCAATACACCAGTATATCACGTGGTTAAAACCCTCGAAGAGGGAAATAGTCCACGACCTGAGCCAACGCAGCCACTTCAGGCAATTTATTAATATAAAAAGAAAGTTTACATATGTTTCTCTCATAAACAGTTACCAGAAAAATGACCCTCCATGCTCTTTAAATAGAGATCATGGACAAATCGAGTGTTAAGCCACAAATCAAGTGTCGTTAATACCGAGGAGAGAGTGAAGCGTCAGATCACTACAAATCGTGACCGTCAAATTATAAGTTACAAATTTACATAGTAAAGAAACACACTTTACCTAACTCTACACTAGACCAAGTTATACTTAATTATTTCCTATGTGTCGGAATATCCTAACATCCCCCCTTAAGAACAACTTGGGATAGGATTGAAGGATTTACAAAGGTGACACAAAAGGAGCCTATTTCCTATGTGTCAAAATATCCTACATCCCCCCTTAAGAAAAAATTGGGATAGGATTGAAGGATTTAATAAGAGAAAGAAGGAGACATTAAAGCCTATCCCCCCTTAATGATAAATTTCCTGAACTCCGAGCATGGATCGAATTTTGGTAAGCTTCACTTCTGTGAGAGCCTTTGTAAAGATATCGGCAACTTGATCATTGGTTGAACAATATTGTACTTCAAGAACAAGGTCATGAATGAGCTTTCTGATGAAGTGTATATGAAGCTCAATATGTTTCATATGCTGTTGTTGAACTAGATCTTTGCAAAGCTGAATGACACTTTGATTCTCACACCAAATTGTTGTTGGATTTTGTTGATGAAGACAAAATTAAAACAGGATCTAATGAAGCCACATGGATTCCTTGTTAGCTTCAACGACACCACGATACTCTGCTTCTGCCGAAGAAAGAGTGGTGGCACTTTGTTTCTTACAAGACCAAATAATAGGTCCTGAACCAAGAGTGAATACATATCTTGCAATAGAATTTCAATCATCAGGGTCACCAACCCAATCAGAATCAGTGAAACCAATCAATAATGGAGATGCTCTTGCACTGTAATGAATCTCGAACTGAAATGTACCTAGAATATATCAAATTATTATTTTAGTTTCTTTCCAGTGACTTTCATGAGGTTGGTGCATAAACCGAGCAACAAGACAAATGGCAAAAGAAAGGTCAGGACAGATATGGGTTAGATACATAAATTTACCAGCAAGTTGATGGTATAAGGTAGAATCAACTTCAGGAGTAGTACAAGTGACTAAAAGCTTGACTCCAGACTGAAAGGGAGAAGGGGATAGCTTACAATCTTCCATGTGAAAGTGGCATAGAAGATCACAGGCATACTTGGATTGAGAGAGGTTAATACCTTCTTTGGATTTCAAGACTTGAAGACAAAGGAAATAATGCAAGTGTCCTAAGTCTATCATTTCAAACTTATTTTTGAGGCTAGACTTCACATGGTTTATATGGTTGGGATCACTACCAGTAAGGATAAGATCATCAACATAAAGAACAAGGATGGTGAAGGACTTACCCACTTTCTTGGTGTAGATAGTGTTTTTAGAATGACACCTAGAAAGGCCATTATCTAATAGAAATATATCCATTTTGGCATACCAAGCCCAAGGAGCTTGTTTGAGACCATAGAGAGACTTCCTAAGGCAACAAACAAAGCTAGAGTCATTTTGGATAAAGCTAGGGGGTTGTTCCATGTAGATTTCTTCATGCAAATCTCCATGTAAGAAGGCGGATATAACATCCATCTGATGGAATTCCCATTTAAAGGAGGCTACAAGGGAAAGAACAAGGTGGATATAATTTATTTTGCCAACACGGGAGAATGTTTCAGTATAGTCAATGCCTTCAACTTGTGAAAATCCTTTAGCAAAAATATGAGCTTTACATCTATCCACTTTTCCATCTGGTCCAAACTTCGTTTTGTAAACCCATCTGCATCTGACAAGTTTTCTTCTTTTTGGAAGAGGAACAAGATCCCAAGTATCGTTTGCCAATAAGGAACGATATTCTTCATTCTTAGCTTCATCCCAATCTGGATGACCAGAAGGTTCTTCAAAGGTGTCTAGATCAGGATTTTCTGGAACTTGAGCCAATAAGGAAGAGGCTCTTTCGAACTGAGAACATGTATATCGTCGATCTGCAGGTTCACCTGCAAGAGAACCTGTTGCATCCCGAGTTGAGCAAACCCATCTTGGAAGATGTGGAGCGGAAGGAATATCTTCAAGAGGTGGAGTAGGGTTTTCATCCTCGTTGTCATCATCTGAACTAGAAGGAATGCTATAAAAAATAGAAGAGATAGAGAGACGTGGCACATATGTCGAATCAGGCTCGCAGGCCAAAGGTGGCACACCCGACGAACTAGGCTCGCAAGACAATATATTTTCATCAAATTTTACATCTCTTCTAATGATTATATTTTTGGATTTTTGTTGAAGAAGTCTATATCCTTTGACATCTTCAAAATATCCAACAAAAATTCATTTTTCACTCTTAGGTTCTAAGGCTTTATGTTTCGCATCTAGAATATGGGCTTAAGCATCACTTCCAAAAACATGAAAGTGACTCAGATCTATTTTGATTGAGCTTCAGGATTCTTCTAGAGTTACATTCCTTAAAACCTTAGTAGGAGTGCAATTTACTATGTAATTTGCACGGTTTAGTGCTTGTGCCCAAAAATTGAGACTAAGTCCTTTAGTTTGAAGCATACAATTAGCCATTTTTGTTAAGGTGTGATTCTTCCTTTTAGCTACACCATTTTCTTGTGGAGTATATGGAATAGTATGTTGCAATTGATTTCCATGCTCAGTGCAAAAGTTGATAAATTTTTTGTTAACATATTCTCCTCCATTGTCTGATCTTAACTTAAGAATTTGATGTCCAGATTGTTTCTCAACAAAGGCCTTAAAGGCCAAGAACATGTTAAAAACTTTACTCTTGAGTTTTAAGAAGTATACCCAAGTGCGTCTGGAAAAATCATCAATGAAAGTTAAGAATTACTTGCAACCAAAGAAAGAAACAACAAGAAGTGGACCACATAAATCACTGTGCACAAGCTGTAAAGGGGCTGAAGCGTGCCAAGAGGCACGTTTGTCAAAACTATCCCGATGATGTTTTACGAGTACACATCTGGAGAAAACACCATCTCGGCAAGATACCATAGGAAGACGTGTCACCATATTTTCTTTACATAGAGTTTGAAGAGAGAGATAGTTTAAGTGACCAAATCTCTCATGCCAAAGTTTGATCATTTCATCATTATGAGCAACAAAAACGGAGGGAAGACATGATGACCCAAAGTTGTCAAACTTATACAACCTTATGGAATCATCAGCAATGCCAGTAGTTAAAATATGTCTAGGATATTTGAGGCCCTTGATTACAATATCATGAGGTGAGAATTCTACTATTTTCCCTTCACCTGAATGAGTTAACTGATAAACAGATAGAAGGTTGCATGAAAATGTAGGAACACATAGTACATCATTAAACTGACATTATCTAGATGAATGGTTCTAGATCCTACAACACTAAGAGATCTATCATCACCAACATAAATACGTTTGGTGTTACAATCATTTAAAGAAGAAAAAATGGCTTTACTTTTTTCCATGTGGTAAGAAGCTCCAGAACCAATGAGTGATTCATGAGAATGAGAAGAAGAAGATACATTTAATGCATAACCAGATGCTTGACAACCACAAGCAAAAAGTGCCATTCCAGAAGATGAAGTTGAAGAGGTCTCCAAATTGATGTGGTGCTTCTTCATTGCTGCTTCCAAGGCTTCCATCTTCTTAAAACATTTGGACTCTACATGGCCATAACGATTACAAAAGTTGCAATGTCTATATGTTTTATTCCCTTTGTTTTTAGTTGCCTTATCAGTTTGGTGAGTTGCTTTTTCAGTTTACGGTTGAAATTTCTTAGGACCCTTGTTTGGTTTAGGACCATAATTTTTAGGATACTGCTTCTTGGGATTCTTTTGATATGGTTGTTGTTCGGTTCATAAGGCTTTCTTAGAAGCATTTCCAGAAGTGATAAGACCAAGGTGTAAGATTTTTTCTTGTTCTCTTAAAAAAGAATCACAAAAGGCATCAAAAGAGGGGTTCTTGTAGGCTATTCCTTGAGAAATGATGGCTTCTCTAGTGGAATGGAAGGTGGAAAAAAATACAGAGTATGCAGGGCCAAGCTTAGCAAGAATGGAATAGATGAGGCTACCATCTTCCTTTTTGACCTTACAACCTTCTAAAAGAAATCTAAGGGTCTTGAATTTGGACAAAAATTCTTCAATAGAAGAGAAATTATTGGGGTCTAAAGTAAGCAACTCATTTTCAAGCTGGTGGGCCCTGATTTCATTTTGAATGCCAAAAAAAGTATTTATCTTTTTCAGGGCTTCATCAGGGGTGTCGATTTCAAGGATATGAAATCAAAGATCTTGAGCAATGGACATTCCTATCAAACCTCGTACTTGATCTTGTTTATTTTCCCATTTAGTGGCTTTATCTCCAACGGTAGGTTTAGTTTCTTTTCCTGTGGATATTTTATAAAGCCTTTTACTTCTAAGTAAATCTACCATGTGAGGTGACCATTGGAAATAATTGGTGTTGTTAAGAATAACCGGGCATGGACTTTAAATTTAAAAAAATAAAAATAAAATAAAAATAAAAAACTGAAGCTAAAAAGAGCTAAAAATAATTGTTCCAATGGAAATATCTTGAAAAATTAGGCTAATTAAAAAAAAACAGCTCGAAAAATGGCTTCCGGATGAAGAAGTTATGCCTTTTTGAAAAAACGAGTTGTAGATGCCGAATAGTTACAGGAACGGTTTGAAATTTGATGATGAAGTTATACTTAAAAAAAAAAAAAAATACCCTCCTTTAACAAAAATATTTTTACAAAAAGAAGCTTGAGAAAGAGACTTGAACCCAAGACCTCTATTCTCATAAACTAACTTCACACCAAGTGAGCTAGTAAAAGGATTCTGTAATTGTTTGAAAGGCAGAAAGGGTTTTTTTTTTTTTTTTACTCTTCGATGTGCGTGCTTTTTCCTAAAAAACACACAAAATCTGAGCACAAAAAAAAAAAATTCAAGCCTTACTGAAAAATTTTAGATTTTTGGTTAGCCTTACCGGCAACTATCCTTTTTCCAATATTTATGATTTCCCGAGATCGCACAAAGATGCGGGGAAAGAGCATGCGTAGCAAAAAAAAAAACTCCCTTCTTCCTGTTTCTGATTTTCCGAGATCACACACAGCGTAGAGCAAAAAGAATACACAGAGAAGAGGGTATAGGTCCAGCAAATAAATAAAATCTATAAACCAAAATAAACAGATGGAACCAAAACAAGCAGAACAATTAACAAATATAACTGCAAAAAGGGTACTTTAAACTTCTAGATCTAAACTAACATAACTTGGGCAACCAGAAACTTTTTTGCATGAAATGAAAGGGGTTCCTCACTGTAACAGACGCTCCAGATACAACAAAGCAGTTCT
This sequence comes from Pinus albicaulis, assembly GCA_034641835.2. NCBI lineage: Eukaryota > Viridiplantae > Streptophyta > Pinopsida > Pinales > Pinaceae > Pinus > Pinus albicaulis. The sequence continues at coordinate 321,223,178 of CM076578.1, forward strand.
CCAGGCCTGAAAGAGTTCAAAAACAGTAAATTTGGAAAACGACAGTCGCATGCAGTCAAACCTACTTCAGATTTGGATCAACAATGGATGCGACCCTCAAAATGGCTCTGATACCATGTAGGAATTTACAGGGTAACTTCCTTAGATCAAACACCAAAGGTCACTGCTCACAAACAGATCACAAATTAGTACACTGGTATATCACGTGGTTAAAACCCTCGAAGAGGGAAACGGTCCACGGCCTAAGCCAACGCGGCCACTTCAGGTAATTTATTAATATAAAAAGAAGGTTTTACATATGTTTCTCTCATAAACAGTTACCGGAAAAATGACCCTCCATGCTCTTTAAATAGAGATCATGGACCAATCGGTGTTAAGCCATGAATCAAGTGTCGTTAATACCGAGGAGAGAGTGAACCGTCGGATCACTACAAATCGTGACTATCGGATTATAAGTTACAAATTTACATAGTAAAGAAACACACTTTACCTAACTCTACACTAGACCAAGTTATACTTAACTATTTCCTATGTGTCGAAATATCCTAACATCTCCAGGATGAATATGGCACATCCTCCTCTTCCATAGCTCCCCCTAGTCTCTTGGACTGCTTTTGCTAACTAGTGTCTTGGGCATGTCTATCTGCAACCTTTATAACAGGTCTTTCCTCATCCCATCTGTTGTAGGTGACCTCCAATCCTTATGATGTTGTAACAACACTCCATCCCCTCTAAAGATGATATCATAACATTTTTCCTGAAGGACTAATATGGAGATCAAATTTCTCCCCAAGCTTAGTGCATGCAACACATCATGGATAGGTATTGTCTTTATGTTCTATATTTAAATTAGAATATTCCCTCGTGTACAAGAGTGATTTTGGACTTGTTCCCCATCTAAATCTAGAACCTAATATCCTCTTCCTTGCAAGTGGATAAGTACTCTATAATACATGTCATATGGAATGATGCTCCATTGTCTATGTACAAGAAACCTTGTGAAGTCGAGCTAGTGAGGAAAGCGATGAAAGCGAACTCTTGATGCATCCTACTATAGAGCTCATATGCATCTACTAAATTTGTAACTTCCTTCTTGCCATTCTTCTTTCTCACTAGGAAATCACTAACATAATGGCCAATCTTGTGACAGCCATATCACTTAACCTTTGATAGGTCCCTCTTCTTCTTCTCCCCTTTTTAGCTTTGTCCCTTACTGGAATCCTTCTTTCCTTCCCTTTCCCTACCAAGGTAAGGCTTTCCTAATCCCTCTCAACCTTCGATGTCATGTTGTTATTGCTACTCCCACTAACCAAGTTGAGCCTAAGATCTTCCTGAGTGAAGTTGCTCCAAAGGAGTTACCAATCTAGAATTTTATCTCACCCATTTATGGCTTGGATGAAAACACCCACTCCTTTTTAATTCAATTGAGTCTTATTCGCATTATCTCCTCATCACTAGGATTATCACCTACTGCAACTAGCTCATCTATGGCAAGTCGAACTATAGTGAGACATGAAGTCACAATTTCTCCCTTATTCTGCTTAATGGTCCCCAGTTTCTCCTTAAGAATCAACTTCCTATTTTCTATAGGATCCTCATACAATATTATGAAGGCATCCCACATTTCCTTCATTTTCCCTGTCTCTATCATATGTGGAAAAATATGATCCCTGACTCCATCAAGAATCATCCTTTTTGCTTTCGCATTTTCTTTCTTATAGGTAGATAGCTGTTGTGGATTTGCATGTATGGCAACATTGTTCTCTGCAAATTACTTTAGATCATACTCATCCAATAATAAAGACATTTTGGCCTTCCAAGAACCAAAGTTTGAGGCTCCATCCATCATATCCCGATCTCTCAATCCTGCTACAAGCATCTCTAAAAAAGTTGGAAACTCATTGAGCTCAAATAAACTAGAGAAATAAACTGAAGAATTTGATTTGGGTAGAAACCCTCACTTTCTCTTCCTAGGTTCTACACATATCTTCTTTTGCCCCTCACATCCACTCTGATACCATGTGAAATTTTAAATACCACTTTAATTATTGGTTATTATTCACTTACATATTTATATTATTTGTCTTATGAAATTAAATTGCGACAAATATTGAATAAAACACAACTACAACTTCACTTAAAAATAAAGAACCATAGGAACTGAGACAATTATACACACACAAATAATGGACACAAATATTATTTGAAAAATGACCCTAGAAAAACCCCAAAGGGAAAACCAATGGAGTAGATGAGGGTTTTAATTATTAGTTATTTAGAAAAATTACTACAACTGCTTGTTATAGAATGGAAAACAACCGGAATTTTTTTATGATCACTTTTGTAATTCTCCCTAACCTCCTAGAAAAAAAATACTGCCACCAAAATAAATTCAGCATCCCTTTGAAGGTGAGTTCAAATCACACATACAGCCTAGAAAATAAACTCGATGCTCCTGAAAACTCTCATTGTTTGAAATATTATCCCGAACTACACTGGAAAATCTCAACCTCAACTATAAAATCGAATCTCTTATTCTAATTGATATCTACTATTAAAATCTCATTGATTTGGAATTTATCGCTCTCTAAGAAATTTACGTTGTCTGTTAGGGTAATTTGCACCCTAGGTTGGAGAAACTCACACTGCTGGAAAATCAATCTCTCTCTATAGAAAAATCGATCTCCAATACTCCCCAAAAATCTTTGTGAAGAATATCTCCATCATATATACTAAAACCCCTATTGTTGATTTCCTTGCACTACCTTCACACCCTTTGTTTGGTCTCAATCTAGTCTCCTAAACTGAGCTCATTTAATTGTCAACCAGGATTTGTAAAATGCTGAAGTGAAGTGTACTGTATGTACCTAGGTGTTTGTTTCCTAATGCGTTGTGTGTAGTGTTTTGTGATGTTTTTGGTCTTTTGGTGGTTTTATGTTGCAGGAAAAATGCCTAGAAAGCTAGTGGAAATGAGCTGATGGTTACAAACAGAGTTAAACCTAATTGATGGATAACAAATGGCAAATGCAATTGGAAACACTGAAGCTGAATCTAAACTATGACTAAATAAAAGCAAAGCTTGATAATGAATTTCAAACAAATGATTCAAAACACAAACTAAACTTGAGAAATGATCACTAAGTATGCAAATTTTCTAAATAAACAATGAAACAACTAACTTACAATGATGCAATACTTTGTCCTTGATTAGAGATTTGAAACATAATTAGAGGAAAGACATTGTTATCATCATAAGATCTTCTATTCTAGAACTAGTTCCTATCTCTATTCTGCAATTTAATTGAATGTCACAAAACCTTTACTCAAGAGTTATTGATTTCTTCCCAAAGTAGTCTTTTGAGGAAGAGCTCTGTTTATAAAATGATGAGGAAATTGCAGAGGTACTTCAGGCCTTAAAATGATGTTGTCTTCTGTTCATATGGTTATAGATCAATTATAGATTTTAGAACAAGAAGAGGTTTGTGAATAATGAAGGCTGTCTTGTTAATCCTAACAACTGAAGTAATCTATTGTGCAATGGATGACAATTTGAATATGAAGTGCAAGTGCAATGAGTTAATCTAAAAATGAACTTAAGATGCCACTAATCTAAAACAATGCTGAACTATAAGTCATCATCAAACTTGAAACAAAGTAACTGAACATGAGTTAAGTGCAATTAAACTCCGGAGCATTCTAACTATGCTATCATGCATTATTCTATGAAGTTACACAATCTGTTTGTTCATCATTAATGATATTTTGGAAGAATTCCTTCTTTTGGAAGAGCTAGAACAATTCTGACTGTGTAATTGGATGCAAATGCAAATATAAAGGACTGAAAGCAATTGAAAAACTAAGATATCATATCTATATCCTACTCGTCATTATGATGTCTTGGGCAAGCGTTTAAGAGCGAGAACAGAGATGATACTTAGTATAAACACACAACTAAATCATTCATTATCACGGTCATGTCTTGAACTTCTTAAGAATTTATTGGAAGAGTTTCTTCTTGTGGAAGAGTGATTAGAACAAGTGTAACTGTGATAGTGAACAGTAAAAAAACTACAACTAAATCCTACAGTACTATAGCTATTCATCATTCATCATTAAGATCTTTTGGAAGAGTGTCTTCTTGTGGAAGAGTTAGAATGAATATAACTACAGTAGCTAGTTAAGAACAACTATGAATTCAACTTCTAATCCTACAATACTATAGTCATTTTCCCATTCATCCTTATAGTCTTTTGGAAGAGTGTCTTCTTGTGGAAGAGCTAGAACGAGTACGACTACAGTAGCTAATTAAAACAACTATTAACTCAAATGCAAAACGTAAAGGCAGCTAGAAAACTTATCTAATTTACGCAAAATAAATCCGTGCAAGAGGCAGGGGCCCTCTACCACCTGACGGCATTCAACTCCAAATTAAATCACGCTTTCAAAACAACACGGTCTGCTCCATTAAAGATGAAATAGTTTGAACATAACACTCTGCGTCTTCAGAAATGTAGCACAGAGTCTAAACAGAATCTAGCATAAAATCTAACATCCAATCTAACATAAAATCTCGGTTTCCCAAGTGTTTATAAAGCAAATGCACATAACAAAACTTGCAATAATTCAGGAACACTGTCTTTCCTTATCGGAATCACGTTAGGACTCTTGAAATGGCTGCGTGAAGAGGAAAAAGACATCTGGACTGAGACAGTCCTAATAGAAGTCTGCTTTCCTAAATGTGTTCCCACGTTCCAAAACCGTACCCAGAATTCGTTTCTTCCTCCATGATGAGCAACGAACCATGTAGACATGACGTGGATTATGCCCATATGCGGTTTTCCTTGAGAGGCCACCTAGAACATACTCAAACGTGAAGGCAGCTGCAGAATCGCCGGTTAGCTACGGAATGTCTGCATTCTGCAGCTAGTTCCGGTCAAAATGCTTTACAATGGCAAAAATCACAAAATTTAGCAAGTCAGTCATGTAAATCATTCTAGAAGTAATTTTAACTATATTCATTGATCAATTGGGTCTAAGATAGCAATGGACAAGGGAAAATGAGGTAAAATGAAGTGAAGGAAAGCACAATTTTGAGGCTCAACATACCCCCACTGTTGTCTCTTTGCATGTCCTCATGCAAATTATCCTATGAATTTAGAGGCTTCTGCAAGGACATCTAGTCCTCTCCTTGTCCTTTGTCTGGAAGCTAGAGATCTTCTGGGTTTTCTGATAACAAGTTTGAACCTTAGGTTGGTGAGTGCCCTGATTAGCTTTTTGTTCCTTGTATTCAACTTCTCATTGGTCCTCTCCACTTTGTCTATATGCAGGGATAAGGTTGAGTTCATTTCAGTTTTGAGCTTGACTTGATCCTTGAGAATTTCATTCTCATTTTTGATGTGTCTATTCAGTAATTCTAACTCATACCTATCCCATCTTAATATATCTATTTCAGACAGTGGAGGACTGGGGGTTCTCTCTCTGCTTTCTGAAGCTCTCCTCTCCAAAGTTTCCACATAGTCATAAATTTCCTGTTGAGCAGGGTCAATTTCAGGGGTTCCTTCATAAAATTCCTCTTCAACATCTTCTTCCATGGATGTTTCCTCATCTTCTATATCAATCACTCCTGTTTGTTTGATTTAAGTTTTCTTTAGTTTTCTTTTTAATCTGTGGCTTCTCCTAGGCTGAGAAGATCCTTCTCCTTTCTCCATGGCAGATTTCTTGATTACCTTTTCCTCCTTAAGTTGCCTCTTGATTTGGGTCAACTTCTCTAAAATGATTTCCTCACTGCTCTCTTGGACTGGTTTGTCAATTTCAACTTTTGAGGTCCTCCATTTCCTACTTGTCTTTGTAGGCTGTGGTTCAGGTGATGGTTCTTTTGCTTCTTCAAAATGATTTCTTATTAAGAAATCGTCCCATGTATCATTTGTTTTAGTTAGATGATGTTCAATCAGAATTTTGACCAAACCATGATGATATAGGGTTGTCTCTAAAAATTGAACCCTTCTCTGAACACAGGAAGCCATTTTCTTCAGACTTTGAAGTAAGAAGTATGGTAGGTTTAAGTCTTCCCCCAGAAAATGCATCATTAGTCTAATGTGGTAGACATAAAATGTTCCATATCTACCCTCACATGTAATAAACTTTTGCAAAAGAAGTAGTATGTTTCTCCATTTTTTTTTCAATGCAGAGCTGGGAATTCCTTTCTTAAATACACTGACATCCATACTTGGTGATTTTAAAATTTGTTTCCAAGAGTCATTGTGGAATTCTCTATTTTTAAACCATCTCTCTCCATTTCTGAGCAATCTTGTAGCCTCTGCAATGAAAACTTCAGTGACAGTAAATTTCACATCTCCTACTTCAACTTCGGTTCCTTGAAATGATCTTGCAAATGTTTTAGTGACTTCCTTGTGGAAGCCATTAAATTTCTCCAAAAATTGAAGCCATCCTATTTGTTGTAACATTTCTTTGCATTGTGGGTAGCCTTCTAAATATTTTGAACCTACTGGTTCAGTCCTTACAATGAAACCCATGATTGCTTCTTCAATTTTCAAATTAACACTCTTTTACCCACAAAAACAATGACTTTCACTTTCGGATTGAAATGGCTTCAAGTTCTGAAATGAAAATGGCTTCAATTTTGGAATGACATACCTCTGATTTATAGTGGCAACAGCTTCAAAACCTCGGGCTGATATGCCTCTGTTGACGATGAAAACAGCTTCAAAACTTTGGCTGATATACTTCTGTTAACAATTGAACTTTGGACTGATATGTCTCTGTTTAACAGTGACAATTGGCTTCAACTTCTTCACTGCAATACCTCTAGCTCTTGGTAACAAATGGTTTCGAATTCAACACTGCAACACCTCTATCTTCTAGTGACAAAAGACTTCAAACTCCACATTGCTATGCTTCTGTGTTTATAGTGAAAATATTCACACTCTGCCCACAGTGATATTTTGTCTGCCCACGGAATCAAATGGCTTCAAATTCTCTTGCTGCTATACCTCTGAATTTACCCTTTTGCTCTTCTCTGAGTTTACAACGCTCAATGCTATTCAAACTGATATCCTTTGGCTCTGTTCTCGGGGATAATAATATCTCTGTCTACGGAATGAAATGCCGGCTACAGAATGGAGTGATAGCAGTGGTCACGGAATGGAGTAGTGGAGTGAGGTGGATGGAATGAATTAATGATTGAAGAGACGGCGGAGGATTTTACGACGGCAGAGGGAATCATCATTGAATGATTTGGTTAAGAGACGTGGAGAATTCAAACACCTCGGACATTTTAACCGCTCATATGATATCGGATATGAAATTTGAATTGAGAAATTTTAATCCAAAGTCTGTGGAGGGTTTATTGGTATTGATCAATAAAAATAATTAAAACAACCTTTTCGAACAATCCATAACTAAAACTATGCCAAACTTTAATGAAATGCCATTATAATTTAAACTTGTTACCTCTGCCTTTCATTTGATTTCTTTTGTAGTCTTTGTCTTCTCTGCTCACTTTTGGAAGAGTCTTCATAATCTTCTTGATGCTTTTGATTCATGGATACACTGGGTCTTTTTGTTGCAATTCTATTGTCTGCTAATTGATGCCTTCAGGGTTTGTAGCTGCAGAAAGATTGTCTGGCTGCAGAAAGGATGATCAGCTGCAGAATGTCTACTGAGCTGCAGAATGTTCCTGTAGAGCACTTTAATCATGAAAATGGAGTGTTTTTGGAATATGGGTGAGATGTTATGTGGTATAAATGAAAATGGATGATGGATTATGATATGTATGAAGTGGATGATGAAATGGAGTGAAAGAACATAAGAACTGTACTGCAATTCATGACATGTTTTATTCACTTACAGCAAGACATCAAATTTTGTATTTTGTCATGAAAATAAGATGGATGGAGGATGAAATGAAATGTGGAATGGAGTGAAATATGAATGGTGGAATGAAATGGAGTATGGATGAATGAGTCAATGGAGTGAAATGAAATGAAATGAATCATAAGCACTATGGAACTGAACTTATGATTTTTGTAACAGCTGCTTATAAAAACAAAAATGGGAAAAGTTAGAGTGTCAGAGAGACTCTGATTTTCACCCTATCTTTTCTGTATAAACATGCCAATCAATGATTGGTTTTCATGTTTATACCTTTATTTTTTTATTTTATTTTATATTTTATTTTTTAAATCACGCTTCAGAAAATTTAATCAAGTTGATGAAGAAGAGAGACTCTTCTTCATTAACTTCACATCATTACTTCCTTGGAACTTTTTGACAAACTCTTCCCTTGAGAGTGGCTTGTGGTATAGCTTCAGTCTATGGCCATTCACAAGAAAAGTGACCTCCTCTTCATCTATAGTTCTGATTTTTCCTAGCTGGACTGCCATCTTGAATGTTTGGATTTGGAACTCTATAGGAAACAAAACTTGCTTTCCATAAACAAGCTCATAAGGAGTATGGCCTGTTGTGTTTCTCCATGTAGTTCTATAGGCCCACAAGGCTTCAGGAAGCCTATCTACCCAATCTCTTCTATGTAGATGAACATTCTTTGTTAGGATTCCTTCAATGACCTTATTAGTGGATTCCACTTGACCATTTGCTTGTGGATGATAAGGAGTAGATGTTCTATGTCTGATTTTATACTTCTCCATCATTTTCTCCACTAGCCTTGATGTAAATTGAGCTCCTTGATCTGTAACAATTTCCCTTGGGACACCAAAACGAGTAAAAATATCCTCCAAAAGAAAAGTAACTACAGATGATTCATTAGCAACAAGTAATGGTTTAGCTTCTACCCACTTAGTAACATAATCAGTGCAAACTAATATGTATTTCTCTTGTCTTGATGGAGGACTAATAGGTCCTACAAAATCCAAGGCCCATTTTTCAAAAGGTTCAATGTGTACCTGAGGTTGTAATGGCATCTCACCTGAAGGAGAAGGTTTCCCTACCCTTTGGCAACTGTCACACCTTTTGACATACTCCTTTGCATCTTTAAACAAATATGGCCAATAATATCCTAAATTAAGGATCTTATAGGCTGTCCTCTTATCTGCAAAGTGTCCGCCACAAGGTTCATCATGACATGCCTTGAGAATTTCAGGCATCTCATCTTCACGAACACACCTTCTAATGATCAAATCTGAACCTGTCTTGTACAATTCATTAGCGACCCATGAATATCTTGCACTATCATTAATGATTTTTCTTTTATCCCTTGCATTCATAATTGAAGGAAACTTTCCTGAAACTAAATAATTAGCAATATCAACAAACCATGGAGTTTGAGTAGAAACTGCAAAAAGATATTCATCAGGAAATTGATCTTCAACCGGAGTGTCATCTTTGATATTTTGAATTCTAGACAGGAAGTCAGCCACAGTGTTTTGTTTTCCAGGCCTATCTAGAATATTAATGTTGAATTCTTGCAATAATAACAACCATCTTATAACTCTGCCATTAGTGATTGATTTATTCATTAAGTATCTAATGGCAGAATGATCAGTGTGAACAAAAGTTTCATAACCTGTTATATAGTGTCTAAACTTGTTTATGGCATGAACAACAGCTAAAAACTCTTTTTCAGTTACAGTATAGTTTAACTCTGCAGGAGTCAAATTTTTACTGATATAATAGATGGCATAGGGAATTAAATCTTTCTGTCCCAATACTGCTCCTAGAGCTGTATCAGAAGCATTTGTCGAGATATGAAAAGGTAACTTCCAGTTAGGTCCCCTTAATATAGGTGCTTCAGAAATTTTGGTTTTCAGGGTTTCAAAAGCTAACTGGCAATCAGAAGTCCACTTGAATTCACAATCTTTGGTGAGTAATTTGAAGAGTGGAGATGCTATCTTGGTAAAGTTTTCTATAAATCTCCGATAATACCCTGTAAATCCTAGAAAACTTCTAACATCTCTTTGACAACTTGGAATGGATAAGTTAGAAATGACTTCAACTTTTGCCTCATCAACTCTAATCCCATCCCCTGAAATGTGGTGCCCTAAAACAATACCTTCAGTAAACATCATAAAACATTTTTCATGACTAAGTGAAAGGTTTGCTTCTTGACATCTTTTTAAAACTTTTTCCAGGTTTTCTAAAGCCTCTTCAAATGTATTCCCATAAACTGTGAAATCATCCATGTACACCTCTACACAGTCATGTATTAGATCCGAAAAAATTCCTAATACTGCCCTTTGGAATGTTGCAGGTGCATTGCATAATCAAAATGGCAATACTCGGTAAGCATAGGTACCCCAAGGACAGGTGAATGTGGTTTTATCTTGGTCTTCAAGTGCTACTTGGATTTGATTGTAACCACTAAACCCATCTAAGAATGAAAAGTACTTTTTACCTGCTAATGTATCTAATACTTGATCTATGAAAGGTAAGGGAAAATGGTCTTTAAGAGTAGCTTTATTCAGTTCTCGGTAGTCAACACACACCCTCCATTTTCCATTTTTCTTGGGCACAATCACCAAAGGAGAAACCCACTGACTATCTGAAATAGGATAGATGAAATTAACATTTAACAATTTTTGTAATTCTTCCTTGACAATTTCCCTAAGATTTGGATTCATCCATCTTTGAGGCTGTCTGATTGGTTTGCAATTTGCCTCTATATAGATATGATGAGTACAAGTCTTGGGACTTATCCCTTTCATGTCAGTGTATTCCCATGCATATGCAGAAGAATGTCTCTGTAATACTTTGACTAACTCTTCTTGTTGAGATTTTTCTAGGTTTTTATTTATGTTCAAAGTTTTGCCTGGAAAAATTTCACTTGTAGAGCTGCCAAATTTGTCCATAGAATGAAGAGACATCTACCTAGATGACAAAAATTCAATATTGGATCCCTCCTGAAATGATTCATGTTTATGTTCTGGAGAAGATTCAAAGTTTTCTAGAGTATTTAGAATTTGATTATCTTCACTAATTTCTGAGATTGTGAAGAGTGGTTGTAAATATTCTTCATCCTCTATCCATTGAGTGTCATCTAGATCTGTAATTGTCCTAGCTGGAGTATATAAAGTGAATTTCTTTGTTGAAATACCATCAGAAATATACATATCACCGGACCTACAACTAATAAAAGCATCAGTTGTGGCCAACCAAGGTCTTCCTAATATAACAGGATGGCCTCCTAGATTATTCTTGGGAGTTAGAATCATGAAATCCACAGGGTATTCCCAAGAATCTAGGGATACTGGAATGTCTTCTATTACCCCATCTGGTTTGATCACCGATCTATCTACTAATTGTAACAGTGTGGGTGTAAAGAGAAGATTAGGAAGTTTCAGTTTGTCCATGATTTGTCTACTCATGATGTTTATTGCTGCTCCTAAATCAATGAGTGTGTTTTGAATTTCAATTCCGTTGATGTGAATTTTGACAACTGCTCGTTGTCTTCATACTCAACTCCTTTATTGTTTTGGCTAAAATTGGGATTTCCTTGATGGCTTGCAATAATGGAATTTTAATGCAAACATTTCTCAATTCATCTAAGAAATCATAACTAGGCACCATGATTTGTTTTTCTACACCTTTATCAATTTGCAATCTTTCCGGGAAGGGAGGTATAGAAGTAGATGTGGATGGTTGCTCTAATACAGGAGTTGGATTTATTGGATTTTTTTGTTTCAGTTTTTCAACGTTTTGGTCTTGAAAGGATGTGTCTTCCTCAAGACTTTTATTAACCCGTAGGGAGTCTTCCTCAGAATTATCTTGTTCTTGTATGATCACAGAAGGTTTCCTCTTATCAAGTATCCTTCCAGACCTAAGTTGAACATCACTAAGGTCTAGAGGAGTAATTAAATAATTTGGAAATTGTTGTCCTTCTATCATGTATGTATTCTGAGGGTTCTTATTATTGGGGTTTGGTATGGGCTGAGCTGGCAATTGATTGGATTTTTGAGGGAATGGTAATGGAAGTGGTTGATTTTGATGTGGTTGGTTCTGATGATGTTGTTGAGGATTTTGTTGAGAATTTTGAGGGAAATTTTGTTGAGGATTTTGAGGATAAAAATGTGGATATGGTGGATAGGATGGTGGGTACTGATAATATGGAGAGTATCTTCCATAGGGACTTTGTGTTCCTTGTGCCCAAGATTGAGATTGATTTTGAAATTGGGGCCAAGGTTGCTGCCAAGAATTTCAAGGTGGAGGTTGATTATACATTTGATCATGGAATCCTTGTGTCTGAGGTCCCTGCCAAGGTCTTCTAGATACAAAGTTAAGAGATTTTGTGAAGTCTGTAGGAGTTTCTTCCTAAAAGACAGCTTTGAGACCAGGAAGAGAAGGAAAATTCTTGGTCTCATGCTTCTCAGAACAAATGACACAGGTTTCTACAACTTTTACATCTAAATGACACTCTCTTAAGGCATGTTTCTTTCTACATTTGGGACAAAAGATTGCCAAGGCATCAGATTCAGCCTTTTGCTTGTTTTGTATCTTGAGGGTGTCTATTTTTTCACTAAGACTCCCTAAGATGTCAGACTTAAAATCATCAAGCATGTGTCCTATTTCTGATCTACTTACTATCCCAGAAGCAAATTTACTTGCCCTAGCAAGAGCAGGATCTCTTGGACCTTTGGCAGTTTTAGATTTCCCTCTTGAAAGGTTGATACATAACTCAGATATTTTAGGTAATGTGAGTTGTGATATATCCCCTTTTCCCATCATGTTTAGGATATCCAACCATTCATCCCTAATTATTTTCAACAAAAGAGCTTTTAAGGTGTCTTGATCTAGATTTTCCATTTTTTCCCTTTTTATGTTGTAATGAAATCTTTCCAACAAATCTTCCAAATTTTCATCTTCTTTTTGTAACATCTTGAACACTTCTTCCTTATGATTAACCGGCATACAATAATCCAAGTATCTCTCTAGAAATGCTTGTTTCATGTCTTCCCATGTTCTAATAGAGCTACTGATTAGACTCATAAACCACTTCAATGCTGCTCCCTTCAAAGTTGAAGGAAATAATTTCATTTTTTGAGCATCTTGTAGATAGTCATAAGTCCTACACAGCACTTCAAATTCAAATAAGAAAGTTTCAGGATCTTCAGTTTTAAGTCCATAGAAGTTTGGAAGGACAGAGGGTGAAATGTTTTTCATGGTTGTACTGGTGTCTTCATCAAGTATAGGGAACCCAAAAGAGCTTCCTATTCTACCTCTTCCTCCATCTGCACCTCTACCTCCTTCTCCTCTTCCTCCTTCTCCTCTACCTCTACCCCTACCTCCACCTCCAAATAAGGTGTGTTCTCCATTAAAAACTCCTCCCCCTCCTTCTTCTGCCATGGTTGACTCTCCTGTGGAAGTAGAAAGGTTTGTGTTCTTAACAGGAGTTTTTAGATCTTCTTCTATGGCAGGTTCAGTGGATGAAGTGGAAGGTTTCTCTAATGAAATAGGTGACCTTAGATCCTCTAGAAGTCCAGGATCAGTAAAGGATGGAAGATTGGTTTGAGTTGAAGGTGTACTAGCTCTGGATCTAGATGAAACAAGTGGTGTTCTAGAAATCAAACTTCTGCCTCTGCTGCTTATAAATCTTCCCCTTGAATCTCTCTCCCTACGCATATAATTGTTTTTGGATGCTAAGAAACAAAGATTACCTAGTTTTCACTTCCCCGGCAACGGCGCCAAAATGTTTGGTCTCAATCTAGTCTCCTAAATTGAGCTCATTTAATTGTCAACCAGGGTTGGTAAACTGCTGAAGTGAAGTGTACTGTATGTACCTAGGTGCTTGTTTCTTAATGTGTTGTGTGTAGTGTTTTGTGATGTTTTTGGTCTTTTGTGATGATTTATGATGTTTTTGGTCTTTTGGTGGTTTTATGTTTGCAGGAAAAATGCCTAGAAAGCTAGTGGAAAGAAGCTGGTGATTAAAAACAGAGTTAAACCTAATTGATGGATAACAAATGGCAAATGCAATTGGAAACACTGAAGCTGAATCTAAACTATGACTAAATAAAAGCAAAGCTTGATAATGACTTTCAAACAAATGATTCAAAACACAAACTAAACTTGAGAAATGATCACTAAGTATGCAAATTCTTTAAATAAACAATGAAACAACTAACTTACAATGGTGCAATATTTTGTCCTTGATTAGAGATTTGAAACATATTTAGAGGAAAAACATTGTTATCATCATAAGATCTTCTATTCTAGAACTAGTTCCTATCTCTATTCTGCAATTTAACTGAATGTCACAAAACCTTTTCTCAAGAGTTATTGATTTCTTTCCAAAGTAGTCTTTTGAGGAAGAGCTCTGTTTATAAAATGATGAGGAAATTGCAGAAGTATTTCAGGCCTTAAAATGATGTTGTCTTCTGTTCATATGGTTATAGATCAATTATGGATTTTAGAACAAGAAGAGGTTTGTGAATAATGAAGGTTGTCTTGTTAATCCTAACAACTGAAGTAATCTATTGTGCAATGGATGACAATTTGAATATGAAGTGCAAGTGCAATGAGTTAATCTAAAAATGAACTTAAGATGCCACTAATCTAAAACAATGCTGAACTATAAGTCATCATCAAACTTGAAACAAAGTAACTGAACATGAGTTAAGTGCAATTAAACTCCGGAGCATTCTAATTATGCTATCATGCATTATTCTATGAAGTTACACAATCTGTTTGTCCATCATTAATGATATTTTGGGAGAATTCCTTCTTTTGGAAGAGCTAGAACAATTCTGACTGTGTAATTGGATGCAAATGCAAATATAAAGGACTGAAAGCAAATGAAAAAAAAACTAAGATATCATATCCATATCCTACTCGTCATTATGATGTCTTGGGCAAGTGTTTAAGAGCAGGAACAGAGATGATACTTAGTATAAACACACAACTAAATCATTCATTATCACGGTCATGTCTTGAACTTCTTAAGAATTTCTTGGAAGAGTTTCTTCTTGTGGAAGAGTGATTAGAACAAGTGTAACTGTGATAGTGAACAGTAAAAACTACAACTAAATCCTACAATACTATAGCTATTCATCATTCATCATTAAGATCTTTTGGAAGAGTGTCTTCTTGTGGAAGAGTTAGAATGAATATAACTACAGTAGCTAGTTAAAAACAACTATGAATTCAACTTCTAATCCTACAATACCATAGTCATTTTCCCATTCATCATTATAGTCTTTTGGAAGAGTGTCTTCTTGTGGAAGAGTTAGAATGAGTACGGCTACAGTAGCTAATTAAAACAACTATTAACTCAAATGCAAAACGTAAAGGCAGCTAGAAAACTTATCTAATTTACGCAAAATAAATCCGTGCAAGAGGCAAGGGCCCTCTACCACCTGACGGCATTCAACTCCAAATTAAATCACGCTTTCAAAACGACACGGTCTGCTCCATTAAAGATGAAATAGTTTGAACATAACACTCTGCGTCTTCAGGAATGTAGCACAGAGTCTAAACAAAATCTAGCATCAAATCTAACATAAAATCTCTAACATAGCTCTCGGTCTCCCAAGTGTTTATAAAGAAAATGCACATAACAATACTTGCAACAATTCAGGAACACTGTCTTTCCTTATCGGAATCACGTTAGGACTCTTTGAAGTGGCTGCGTGAAGAGGAAAAGACATCTGGACTGAGACAGTCCTAATAGAAGTCTGCTTCCCTAAATATGTTCCCACGTTCAAAAACCGTACCCAGAATTCGTTTCTTCCTCCATGATGAGCAACGAACCATGTAGTCATGATGTGGATTATGTCCATATGCGGATTTCCTTGAGAGGCCACCTGGAACATACTCAAACGTGAAGACAGCTGCAGAATCGCCAGTTAGCTACGGAATGTCTGCATTCTGCAACTAGTTCCGGTCAAAATGCTTTACAATGGCAAAAATCACAAAATTTAGCAAGTCAGTTATGTAAATCATTCTAGAAGCAATTCTAACTATATTCATTGATCAATTGGGTCTAAGATAGCAATGGACAAGGGAAAATGGGGTAAAATGAGGTGAAGGAAAGCACAATTTTGAAGCTCAACACCCTTCCTATCACTACAACTCTATGTCTCGATGTGTTCTCCAAATTCCCATCAATTCCCTCTTATAATCTCTCACTGATGAAGCAACGGCCATGATCTAATCATAATCGATGGATAAGATCATCTTTACCCCATTAAGTGAATTTTCTGAAAGTCTCTAGAGGAAAATTGATTTACCCCAAATAATATTGATTAATTGAGTTATTTCCCTAAGTTACACTTAGGAAATTTAATTAGCGGCTTAATTACATTTAATTAAGGCCTTTTCTCAGAAAACCAATTTTGGGTATTGGAGAAGATGTGTTCCTTAGCCTCATAGACATAATATGAGACTATAACACCTTTCCTAGCAACATAAAATAACAATACTAACTCTTCTACATATTGTTTTTCTCTTATAGTAAAACACATTTCTTTCTAAAAATGATCAATTTCTTGGGTTGATTGGAACTTACTAGTGAAAGTTTTTACTTGCCTTCGCGTGCATTGATGGTCAATGAATTTCCATCCTTGACGATCTAATACTAGTTTGATTTTCAAATGAATATTTCATCTAGCATTTACCTATAAAGACACCTAAACATGAATCACATACATCAAGGGGAACCACATCTAGTTCTACTTCATCAATAAAATCAACACTAATAGAAAATATAATTTTTCAATGTGTTTTTACCTTCAACATTGCATCCTTGTTTACTCGTCCCAGTGGATACATGCTTAGATTATCACAAACCTTCAATCCCAATTTCTTTACCAGCTCTACTGCAATGAGATTTTCCTACGATCCTGAGTCAAAAATAACATCATTCTTTGTCTTCTTGAACTGTATCTTTATATGGAAGGGTTTGATCGTTTCTTTCTCTTCCAATTGTTGAAGGTTACTCAGATTCACCTCATTTAGCACTAATGTATATACAATATTCTCATCCATGTCTGAGTGTCCTTCGACTTGGTTGCTTAAATCAGAGGCCATAAGATTCTTATTCATAATATCTTTCTTTTTTTTCTTTTGATTAAACTATGGATGCAACTTCCAACACTTATCCCCTGTATGGTTGTCAATGTTGCAATGATTTTAGTAGTTGTTAGGATATTTTCACTAGTGTGTTATGGCTACCATACTTTCACCTTTTCCCATTTATACTTTTTCTTCCCCTCCTTAGAAGTGCCTTGTTACTCCTTCTACTTTCATCCACTTGATTGTGCTTCTTCAAGCCTATGTTCTCTAGGTATTGTCCCTATACACAAGCCTCATCCACAAATCCAGGCTTGAAAAATATCACTTTCTCCCACAGATTGTAGTGTAGAACCCCTAGATACTTGAGGATTTCATTTAAGTTATTTGGGGAGGTCCTTATCATTATGGCCATATTTCTAAACTGTATGGTGTACTCCTACATGCTTTTCTTTAGATTTTTCCTAAAGTAGTGCCACCAAATCCATTGGTCCTTTACATACCCAATAGGGAAAAACTGTGACATAATGAGGGTTTTAAATTCCTCCCACTTAGTCACAGGAGGATCTCTCTCCAATCTTAGGGTCTTTGTGTTGTCCACAAGAGGCATGACCCTATAATTTTAGTAGTCCAAAAGAAATATTATGTTCCTCCTCTATATGTTGAGCCCTAAAATGCACTTCCCATCATTGCAACCAATGATTTAGCTTCAGAGCATTAATCTCACCTTAGCATAGCATAATATCAAACTTTTCTTCTATTTTGAATAGGGACAATGATTAATTTATGACACTTGAACTGGGTTGATCTTTTTTGGGTTTTTTCTTCAGTTGGTTCTTTGTTTCTTCTCGACCTCCTAATCTCTCGTCTGATCGATCCTCTGCATTGAAACCCCCATCTTCTCTAAATATCCCAAGCTCATTTCTCAGGGCCGCCATGAAAATATTTACATTAAGATTTATATTTGAGGCTTGTTGTTCCAACTGCAAAATCCTCTTGTGTACATAGTCATGAGGGCTATTCACATATTCATCAACCATGATTAGGGTTTTACAAATTTTGGCCCGAACGATCTATATCCCATTTAAATATCCATAATATACCCAAATAAACCTACTCTGATACCAATATGATTCATAAACTTCCATGGGTATTCCACTGGGTAGTTTGTTACAACAATTCTGATAAACTTACACTAAAAATCCAAGAGCTACACTATTATAGTTTTATTTCTCTTTATATTTATAGATTTGTATATTACTGTTAATAGAGTATGTAGGTTGAAGTTGACCTTCTTGGGATAAATGCACTTTTCTTTTCTCTTCTTTCCCAATCAATTATCTGTAGATTTAATGGATTTTGGCCCAAATGAGATGCATTTCATCAATGGGATTTTTCAACATGGACAACCAATTGTGACATATATTTATGCTCTAAAGGGATATTTATTATACAAATGATGCACATAAGGATATATACTTTTCACTAAATGAAGGTCCGTGGTTTTGGGGAAGAGCAAGGCTCTTTATCACTCCATGGTTCCCTAAATTTGATGCAATAATCATGGTAGTCACAACACTACCAGTTTTGGTGCAACTCCCAAATCTTCCACTACATTTTTGGCACTCTCACACCGTTGAAGGTATTGGAAATACTTTGGGCAAGTACAAAAAGAGGGATATGGAGAGAAAGAGAAAGGTATATTTACCTTTACTAGAATCTATATGGAAATAGACCTTATCAAAGGTTTACAAGATCACATTATTCTGAAACATAACAATCTCGAATGGTCACAATTTCTTGGCTATGAGAATACGGCATTAAGATGTCATTCTTGCTTCCGTATAGGTCACCTTGAGAATATATGTCCACAGGTTAAGAAGAATCAGAAAAATAAAAATAAGCATAAGCCAAAAGGGTGGCAGTGTACGGACCCAAATCTTTTTGAAAATGAAGAAGATGACACAATGAAGAATACAACAAAAGAACATGGGGGCTCATAGGTTAACCTTGAATCACCCACAATCCTTCAGAATGGTCCAATTTCTATACCGTTACAGAAATCAGTTTAACAAACAAAAATGGATCACAATGAGGATGGCACGGTTGTGAATTAAAATTATACAGAAAATAGAAAACAATGAAATAAAAACTCACACACAAAATTTACACAAAATATGACAAACGTTGCAAGCAATAATATGTTGTAAAGTCTAAAGATGATAAGAGTCATGTGTTTACAAAATCATTTAAATAAAACCCAATCATCAAATTTCTCGAAAGATAGAGTATTTCAAGTTTTCCAAGCCTGTTGCCTGCTGCGACCTGCTCTGCGCAGCCTGAGTCTGGGCTCTGCCCTCTTGGCCGTCTTCGCCTCTGACCCTGGTCCTCCTGATCTCTGGGTCTCTCGGATCTTTTCGGATCCTTCTTTTCCCTCCAGATCTTGCTTCAGGGTCTCGCAGCGCCGCTTCCTCCCTCATCGGATCTGCTTGGACCTGCTCCTCAGCCTTGGAGATTCTTCTTCATCTCGGGCCTGTGATGCCTCGCCTCCAGATCTTGCTCGGTGCGGATCAGGTGTGTTATTTCTGATTTATCCTTCTTTGCCATGGAGGCCCAAGGCTCGCCCCTCGGGCCCTCGCATGCTCTGCACCCGGATGCTGAAGCTGCCTTCTCCTCTCTGCTAGCTTCGTTGCCCAAAAAGAAGAAGTTTGAAGCCACTAAGTTCGTCAAAAAGCTCGATGATGTTCCTGAGGTAAACCTCCCTCCTAAGGGTCCGATCCAGGTTGCATTGTCCCTGGTGGGTCAATTCACGGGCCTTTGGCCCTCACCAAAATTGACAAAAAATTGGGTCGTTAAGAATTGGATTCTGCTGATCAAGAACAAAGTCACCTCATATTTTTTGGGTAGAGGCTACTTCCTATTCAAGTTCAACACAAAGGAGGACAAAGATTTGATCTTCAGGAATGGGCCCTATTTCATGGGACCTCAGGGCCTCTACCTCAATAAATGGACCCCTGACTTCGATCCAGCCGTGGATGTCCCAATGGCAGTTCCTGTCTGGGTTCGGCTCCCTAATCTTCCTGTGCACTGCTGGAACTGGGATTCCCTCAAGCACATTGGAGATGCTTTGGGAAAGTTCATTGATAGAGCAAACAACAACAATCAGTATGATTGCACCCGAATCTGTTTCGAGGTGGACTTAGAGGTGGGACTTCCGGAGGCCATCAAAATAAAGGTTGGCAGTTGGACACATGTGAAAGTGCTGGACTACGAGCAGCTCCCTTTCAAATGTCGTAAATGTCACGTCTATGACCATTTTGCAAGAGGGTGCTCGAACAAAGGGGAAGCAGAGAAAGGAAAGGAAGATGGTTGGAACCAAGTCAAGAGGTCAAAGACAACTCACAAGAAGACTGGGGCTCAAGGCTCCCAGCCTGCCTCCACTCAGAAAGATCCTCCTCCAAAAAGCCAAGGAAATAGGTATGAGTTCTTAAGCTCTACAGAAGAAACTCCTCGGGAAGAAGCTAGGCAGGATAAACCCTCAGAGAAAATGACTTCAGCAGGAACAAGTCCTGAAGAAAGTGCCACAGCAAGAAATAAGGATAAGAAAACAGAAGCCTCCGAGGATGAGCATGACTCAGAGGAGTCTGAGGAGGATGGAGAAATAGGAGAGACGCAGACATCGGTCAAAAGATCTGCAAGGGGCCGCAAATCTGCTAAAGAAAAGAGAGACCAAGAAACTTATAAAGATAAGCTTCAGGGTAGTCATCCCACTCTGGAGAAACTCCTTGGCAAAAATACAAATATGATTAAAAATCAAGTGCAAGGCTCCAAGGGAGCCCCTCACCTTAAAAATAAATGATGAAGATTGTCTCCTGGAATTGCAGAGGAATGGGGAGAAAAGTGAAAGAAGAAGCAACAAGAAGCCTTATAATAAGAGAATCCCCAGACATTCTTCTGATTCAGGAGACCAAAATGGAGGACAATGAGTTTCTCCAAATCAGTAAAAAATTCTGGAAAGGAAGTAGTGGTCAAGCAGTTTCAGCACGGGGAGCCTCTGGGGGACTGGGCTTTCTTTGGAATCCTCTCAAGTATAGGCTGGTCACCGAGTTGCACAACACCCATTGGCTGTTTTTGAAGCTCCAACCTTTGGACTCGAGGGAGGCACTTAGTCTTTTCAATGTCTATGTTCCAACAAATATAGGGGAGAAAAGGGAGTGTTGGGACTCGATCAGGCATCTGTCGGAGTCAGAAAACTTGGAAAACATCATTGTTGCAGGTGATCTAAATCTTACCTTGCGCATGGAGGAAAAGCGAGGAGGCACAATCATAAGGGACCCTGCAAGGGAGTGGGTGGAAAACCTCATGCAGGACTGGGATCTGCTAGATATCCCCCCAGAAAATGGTAAGTACACTTGGTCTAATAAAAGAATAGGTCCTGGTCACATTGCTGCTAGACTTGACAGATGTCTGGTGCAGAGTTCCTTCCTTTTGCTGGGCTTAGAATTTAGATTGCATATACTCCCATGCAGTGTTTCTGATCATAAGCCCATTATGCTTGAGATGTTGGGCCGCTATGATCATGGCCCCATTCCCTTTAGGTTCAACCCTCTTTGGGTCAAGGAACCTGAGTTTCTAAATCTAGTTCTGGACAGTTGGAAAATGCCAGTGAAAGGTTCGCCTTTCTTCATTTGGGAGGAAAAAATTAGAAGACTGAAAGCTGTACTTAAATCTTGGGCCAAATCTCTTCCCTCCCCTTCAAAAGAGAGAAGGTAGGCCCAAGACATTCTTGCCCAACATCATGCCCAAAGTGAAGATGTTGAAATCACTAAAGAAGTATTGGATAAGGAAGCTGAGCTTCAGCAAAGCTTCCATAAAGCTTGCCTCTCGGAGGAAAAGCATTGGAGACAAAAGTCTAGGAGTTTATGGCTTAAAGCGGGAGACAGAAATACTTCCTTCTTGCACAAACAAGCGCAAGCCAGAAAGAGCTTCAACTCCATTACAGAAATCAAGGATGGTAACTCGACTCACAAATACTTTGAGAGCATAAAGAGAGCAGCTTTCAATCACTTTCAAAACCTGTATAGAGAAGAGGGTGTGACCGACCCAAACTCTAAATTTTTGGAGGCGGTTCCCCCTAGGATCTCTCCTTTAATGAATCAACAGCTGGAAGCGAAGATCTCTATACAAGAAATAAAAGATGCTCTCTCCGACATGGAGCCGGACAAAGCCCCAGGCCCGGATGGCTTCACTGCAAGATTCCTTCAAACCTGCTGGCAGATTGTGGAGAAATACCTCTACAAAATGATTTTGAAATCCCAAAACTGCCAGAAAATAGGGGGCAGCACCAATTCAGCTTTTCTCGCCCTCATTCCCAAGGAAAAGGGTGCTAAAGAATTTAATCGGTTCCAGCCCATCTCTCTTTGTAATATTGGGTATAAATTAATCACAAAGGTAATTGCCAACAGGCTGAAAGGTATCCTCCCAGTCATCATCCCGGAGAACCAAGGCGGATTTGTTCAGGGGAGATAGCTTGCTGACAATTTCATTCTTGTGCAAGAGGCGATTCACTCAAGCCATCTTCGCAATGAGAAAGGTATGGTAATTAAACTTGATTTAGCAAATGCCTTTGATCGGGTTAGACTTAGCTTTCTTTGGGAAGTTTTGAAAAAATTTGGTTTTGGAATGGGCTTTTTAAATTGGACCCGTGCTTGTATTGTCGATCCTTGGATCGCCCCCTTGGTGAATGGGAGAGCAGCTGGCTTTTTCAAAGCTTCAAGAGGGCTTAGGCAAGGTTGCCCCCTCTCTCCGCTTCTCTTCGTCCTTCATGTTTTTGTCCTGAGTTTCTACCTTGATCAGAAATTGGTTGACCAAGAGATCTTGGGGCTCAACATAGCCAGAGGGGTTAAAAATGTAAATCACACCCTGTTTGCAGATGATACCCTCGTGTTAGGGGCTGCCTCTGCCAGATCTGATTTAAGATTTAAGGAGGTCTTGGACGATTATAGTGAAGCTACAGGCAACTGTTTAAACAAAGGTAAGTGTAAAGCCTTTTGCTGGAATATCTTTGCTTCCACCCTCTCTGCCATCTCCAGAATCCTTGGATTTTCTGCCTCCCTTTCTTGGTCCTCTTTTACCTATTTGGGCCTTCCCATCTTCCGTAAACTGGCTTATAGCAGAGACTGGATCCCTCTGTTGGACAAATTTAAGGCCAAAATTCAAGCTTGGGGATTCTCTTGGTTAAACCTTGCTGGAAAAACTGTCCTCATCAAATCCGTTCTCAGTAGCCTCCCCATTTTGCAATTCTCTGTTTTTCTTGCACCTTCAGGCATCATCAAAAAAATGGAAGCCTTCATTCGTAAGTTCTTCTGGAAAGGGGGCAATCACAATGACAGAAAAATCCCTTTGGTAAGTTGGGAGAAAATTTGCAAGCCTCAGATTGAAGGAGGCCTCAACTTCAAAGACCTCAGCCTCCAAAACATAGCCATGGGAGCCAAGATCTTCTGGAGGATCATTGGACCACACCCAAGTTGGGTGCAAAGAGCTCTATGGAGGAAATATTTCAGGGGGAAGAGGAAGAGATGCCTGGACACCTCTCTGCCCACTACAGGCTCGAATCTGATCAAACTCTGCCATAAAGCAGGGATTCCAGGCAATGGCAAAGAAATTAGGATATGGGACGATTGCATCATGATGTATCCTCCTTTATCGTCTCATTGCTCTCTACAAGTGCTTCGTTTGTGGCTGAAAAACACAGGTTACGTAACTCTTTGGGACATCTCCCAGTGGGCAGGCAGCAATTGGCTGCGTTGGAGACTTCCTCCCGTTCCTCCAGAGCTGACTCCCGCTCGTGATCTCCTCCTGTCTCTGCTAAACGGTAAGGCGCCTCTACGCGTGGGAAAGAAGGATGCCCGCGGTTGGGGAGCCGCCCCAGGGCTGTACACTATTGCGCAGGGATATAAAAGCCTTCAAGATCGTCCTAACGTCCCTCCTGATCCTGCTGTTTGGAAAGGGCTCTGGAATTTCAAATCCATGCCAAAGGTTGACTCATTTTGTTGGCTGTTATGTCACAGAGGGATTTTAACAGCTGACAGATTGAAGAAGAAAGGGTTCCAAGGTCCCTCTCGATGCCATTTATGCTGTGACAGTGAAGAGAACACCCAGCACATCATATTAGACTGCAAATTTTCAAAAGAAATCTGGCAAGGCCTATTGAGCTATTGGAAAACTGAATTCATCTTACCCATGTCTATCACTGATCTATTTGCAAACTGGCGAAATCTCTATCCAGAAACGCTCCCAAAGAATGAAAATTTTAAAGCTGCTTGGCTCTCCTTGCCGAAATTTGTTTGCTGGCAAATTTGGCTTGAGCGTAATAGAAGAGTTTTCAGAGATAAAAGCTTAAATTCGCAGTTCATCATCATTAAAATAAAAAGTCTATGGAAAGAAAGTCTGGGGGAACATTTGCCGGATTTGAATCTAAGCCAGCAAGAGTTAGAATGGGGTGCCTCGTTGGATCTCCAATTCTCTGGCGATATCAGGCAGCACAAGGACATAAAAGAGTGGAAATTCAGAGGAAAGGAGAATGATCTATCAAATCTGCTCCTTCGGCAATCCATATACTCCTTGTTTTTCGATGGGGTAGCGAAAGGCAACTCCGGATTGGCTGGGGCAGGAGGAATTATAAAAAATAAAGAGGGCATAATTGTGACAAAGTTCGCTTGGGGATTAGGGCAGTCTACTAGCATGCAGGCTGAGGCCTTGGCACTTCTGCAAGGTCTCAAGCAAGCAAAGGCTATTGGTATTTCCGATGTCAGTATCATTGGAGACTCTCAGTCCATTATTAGAGTCTTAGTGGAGGATTCCTCTCCAGCAGATATCAGATTGGCAAGAGTGATTTCAAGAATCAGAATTCTAGTGAAATCCTTCCAAACTGCTTCCTTTCTTCATGTTTTGAGGGAAAATAATAAGGATGTTGATTTGGAAGCCAACAGGGCAGTTCCACTTCCCACAGGCTTCCTCTTGACAGAAGGAAGTGAGGAATGGGATTCCATACCATAAATTTTGCTATGTTTTTCTTCATTTTACTAAAACAGTTTGTATGTCTATTTAAGATAGGGAAAATAACGGAGATAGACTCGATAGTCTCGAGTAAAATTTGTGGATTCCCAAATTTTGGGGCCTACGATCAGTTAGTGGAAGAAAGTTTAAGGGCTATGCCCGACCTAATGTAACCGGTGAAAGGCATTTTGGCCAAACTCTAATAGAAATCCATACCCGTTCTTGTTAAAAAAAAAAAAAAAAATTCTCGAAAGATAAATGTTGCAAGCAATAATATGTTGTAAAGTCTAAAGATCAGAAGAGTCATGTATTTACAAAATCATTTAAATAAAATCCAATCTAGTATCATGTGTGATACTGTGAAAGTCATAATTTTTTTTAAAAACCAAACAATGAAATGAATTTAGCAGTGGTTTGAAGTAAAATGCTTTGATGATTTTGTTTGACCAAAAGGCTGCACATCAAGTCATGTTTGAGCCCATAATTTGATTGCCCATATTACAAGAATTGAATCCAAAACCAACAAATTTTCGTTAATGTTAGACTCCATATATTAATCACACCCTTGCTGGCATATCAAAATTTGATCACTGTCAGCGCCACACTTAGCCATTGGCATCATTCTCCTCCATGAAACATGGAAACAAACCCCACAACCGCAACAGGAATAAATCGTTCATATTATCTAAAGAAGACCATTAATTAAAGACCCATCACAATAGCATAAATGTTGTGGATGTTGTCCAATAGCATAATTTATTAAAAAAACAATTCAACAACAAAAGGGCTGGCAGGTTATATATATATATATATATAAATCATGGGCATTTAAGAACTGAAACCAGACATAATTAAATAACGCGTTTTGCATGATATGGCAACAACATTATCCAATTTTCATGCATTTCACTAAGTAAGCACCAACAAATTTGGATGTATTTGTGAAAATGCAATTTGCTAAATTATTCAACATGACATTGAAATTTCACCATGCCTATGAAACAACAACGCCATGAAATCAGATATTAAATGAAATTTCACCAGGATATTAAAAAGATCAAGAAGATCTAATTTGGTGAATTTCACAATCTCCTCTTAATTAACGGAGACTTCTTACAAAATAATTTAGCGATGCTACCTAGGGTTATTAGGTGGCGAAGGAAGCAGATTAACCAATTGAAAATAAAAAGATCGACTTTATAAAACATGTTTCCATTTTGGTCATTTTCATCTTAATTTTGCTTAGAATTTTGATAGCCTTAGATGTATCCCTTTATTTATTTTTATTTATTTTAAAATTAGTAGTAGTTAGTAATAATATAATTTATTATTTTTAAATATTAATAATAATAATAATAATCTAATTTTAAGGTCACAGTCAAGTTACACTAAATTAGTGTATGAGACTCTTTTGTTTGTGGGACAAAGGACCCACTTCTGTGCAGCCATTTGACTGCTAAGTATATTTTAAGTTGTTTTAGATTTATTTTAAATTTAGATTTCTTATTTACTTTTTAATTTTATTTTAATTTCATTTAAATTTAAGTTTAGTTTTATTATTTATATTTGGGGTATTTTTATTAGATTTGAAATTGAAAGCTCTTTTTAATTTATATTTAATTTATTTTATACTTTATTTTATTTTGTTACAATTTTATATTAAGTTTGTTTTTTTTAAGATTGGATTTAATTTTAATTTTAGATTAACTTCGGTTTTATTAAGATTGGATTTAGTTTTAATTTTATTTTATCTTAATTTTGTTTTTCTTCAACTTTAAAATACTTATCTATATAATTTGTTTTTATATTTTATTTTAGATTATTTCAGATTTAATAAATAATATGAAATTTTAAAGTAGTTAATTTTTTGAATTGCAAATGAGTAATGGAGATTTTGAAGCATGAAATCAAAGAGACTAAAAAAAACTAAAAAAAGTTATAAAAGAAGCATGTACAAACACATCAAGAGGTGAAAATTTTGTAAGAGATGACTATTAATTGCACTATTGTAAATTATGGGCATTGCTTTGTATAATAGAAAGAGCTCTGAATTTATGAGAGAAGAGGTTATGCACTATTGTAAAGCCATTAGCGTATTAGAATTTTTTAATGTTAACAATTACTGTATAAAAGTTTGATGTTAGTATTATTGTCGACTTCCTATATTTTATGCTAATTGAATCTGTGTAAATCTATCTTTGCAGGTTCAAGTAGATTTAAATCGAAATTGAATTATTAGATTTGAAAGGACTTGCATAGATTTGTTGATAACTATTTATCAATTCAACTTTATTCTAGGTTTGTTATAGTTATTCTTGCATTAAGTGAACTATTTCTTTATACGATAATATATCTAATTTCAAATCCATTCATTTATAATTGGGTTTAAGTATATGTTATAAGTGTTCTAGTAACTATTTATTTATATCATTGTTATTGCATATATGCATGAACTGGAAAAAGTTATAAGAACAATTTCTATAATTTTTTAAGCATATATTAATCTCAAATCCAATTGCAATCCTCTACCCTTCCATTATTTTTTCTCTTGATTAGGACTAGTTCTACATCTTTTCCTAATCAAGACAAAATAGCTTTCATTTGCAACTTGCATGGTAGATTAGAATTAAATTTGCATTTAAGAATGGATTGTGGAAAGTCTCCTTTTAAGGGAGAAAATTTTCATGTAGCTTAGTTGAGCCCTCTTTTTAGCTAGTACAAAATTCATCCTCTTGCAACCATGCTATGAGATAGAAGGTTTTTCCCTTTGCCTATTGATAATAAAAAGCTTTATAAATTATATTAGCATTATAATAGGTTAGTTTTAGGAATAGGGTAACTGGGCCGATTTTAAACCAATCAAAACCACTAGCCAAAACAGAAAATAATTTGATTTGGGGCTCTCACTAGGTGGTTTCCCAAACCTTGATGTGGTCATTTTCGTCCATCAACATTTTTGTTGCTGGAGGGAGAGCCTAATTTGGGGCTTTGACCAAGTGGTTTCCCAAATCTTGATGTGGTCATTTCATCCATCAACATTTTTGTTGCTAGACGAAGGGCCACATATAGATAATTTATGTGGTGTATTATTTTAAAAGATTTAAATTAATTATGGCTCACGTAGTATTGTTACTTTTTATCATGTTTTTAGTTAATGTAGATATACCAAAAGCATGCCCAAATAACAACTTAAATCTTTGTCTAAATTTCGATATGACGGTGAGAGTAAACTTTCTGTTTTAGATCATCTTTATTAATTTGTGAATAAATGTAATTCTTTTGATATCATTAATGAAAATGAAATTTACATGTTATTTACACTCATATTTCAAGGACAGGTTCACAAATGGTTCAAAACATTATCGGCTCAGTCCATTCATACGTGGAACCACTTTATGAAAAATTTTCTATCAACCCATCAAAACTAGAATCATGAATATTTGTGTTTAGAAATTGAACTGTGATCTAGGTTCCTTCAGTGCCAAAATTATCCAAGATATTTTACTTATGTGATGTTGTAATAATTTCATTTAAAATAGCATAGAGAATCACGCGTGCATGCTTAAAAAAAAGAGGAAACATGACGACAATCAACAAATCAAGACACGACACATTTGATAACATATTTCACCTAGTGTGGAATAATTCTCCTTGCCCAGTGTCAAGATGGTGGAGGTCGCTTCATATAATTATGGATGTTGGAAAAAATACTAAGAGGGGGGGGGGGTGTTGAATCAGTGTTTAAAAACTCACAATAATATTTTCTTTTCTGAATTATGTACGTGACTTTACTGAACCCAATTGGCGTATGTATGAAACTGTTATAAACGAAACTAGTGTATGCTTAGTAGAACTATTTAACTTAAAACATAATGTAAGAGATTCATCAGACATTTGATAAGTAGTAAGCATGTGTAGTAATAATAGAATAAAGCATCACACATAAGCAACACACATGAACACCAGAATTAAGGTGGAAACCCAATGTGGGATAAATCCACTGACGTTGTCGTCTTAGTCTTCAATCTTATTATTATCAAAAACTTCTTACATTATTGTACTGGTGAAAACTCATGGCAGTACGTAGGCACCCACCTGCTGAAGGCTACAACCTTCACTCTTTCTTCAGTTCCTACAGGAAGGGAGCTTCAACCCCCTTAACTGATCACCAGCCACTACTAGCAGGAAGCTTTGACTTCCTCACTAAAGGATCCAACCCTCAACACCATCCGTGGACCACGTTTCATAAATTTTCACACTGGATACACTTGCTTTAATACATCACAACTTGTATACCACTTTTCATAGCATAATCCATGTTGAACCCTTTAACATCATATAAGCCAAATAAAAAAATTGAAACTAAATATTGTACCCAAAACATTCATTCAATTCCTGAAAACAACCACTAAGCCAAACAATGACCAATCACTTGAATATTGAACCAACCACTGAAGAAAACATTCACTTAGCCAATCACCAATTTAATTCAAATAGAATAATGAGATCACTGTAACCTAAACACGGAACTGAACTCAGAATAATGCATCAACACACTGAATCAACTGCAACATTGATCATTCATAAATCAAAATGTATACGCTACTTCACTTAAGGCAACCCACGTGTATACACACTTTTCTGTAGAGAAACCTACGTACGGATCTCAATATACTAAGTTCTAAAACTATTATTCTGAATTAGTCACATAATTGAACAGAGTTATCCTGAAATATTACGTTATCTTACAAAACCCTCATACAGTTAGCAGCATCAATTATATTTTCAACCAATCAACATGTGACCAATTTCAACTTCATCATTCAATCAATTGTACTTCAGACATTATCACTCAACCCAGGCCAACATGAAGACATCATTGATAAACAACAGAGATACAACAATACTGATCAGGTTGATTAGTCATTTATAATCAGAAACCATTCCTTTATGTGCATGACTTTGATGAAATGAACCTGCATGTATACACAACTTCACTGAGACTAACCTTCATACATATCTGCAAATTTTGACCTAAAATTATGAAACTCTTCATAAATTCAAAAAGACCCAGATCATAACATTCATAGATAAAAGCATGCGTCAATACTTAGATCTAGTCAATCCATGAGCAAATAATACAATGGAAAGTAATTTCAAGTCTCATGATCCTCATCCATCATTGTATTCATCGGTGCATAATGGTTTCAAATCAATTTGTCAACTATGACCCTTAAAATGAAAATATCCTTTAGATTGAAGTATCCATCAAAAGCCCTTACATATGCACACTTAACACTTTGATCTTCACCTCCTTATATATTCAGAGCCTTAGCCAATACCATGAGCCAAAACCACACTTGTGTTGGTGGTAATCTTGGATGGGATCAAATAATCATTATTATGCTCAATATTGTGGGCTAATACCATGGTAAAGACGCTTGGTATTAATAAATTAGATCATCAACATGTACGCTACTTGGCTTCTTCATACTCGCATGTGTACACGACTTGGCCTTGAAAACCCCGCTTATAGATCTTCAAATATTTACCTTCACCAAACTTTTGTTTCTTACTTGAAAACCTTTGTCCCATCATTCTCTTATCATGTTCCATAATTTTTTCACCTTTGAATTGATCTGTGAACTCATATGGTTACCATATACTTGTTACACATGCATCATAATGCCAACAATCTCCTCCTTTGTACTTGATGGAAACCATGATGGTGTTTGATCACCTTGACATGAAGATACCTAAAAGGAACCACATAAGATACACCATATTCAAACACCAAGATAATCGCCCCCTTTGACATCAAGGGAAAAGTACGGTCCAATTCTCCTCCTGAGCATATGCAAGTGTTTCAGAACAATTTATAAAATACATGGGTTACATAACAATAACTTCCCAACATGGGATTATATAGATGATTCAATTACCCAACCAAGTGGGATTACATATTTAACACTACCACCCAACCAAGTGGGATTACATATTTAACACTACCACCCAACCAAGTGGGATTACATATTTGACACAACCTCAAAATTCCATACATGACTAAATATGACAATTATTACATCATAGGTCTCCACACAAACTTTACACCAATTTATAGATACAACTTTTATAATTGAGACCAAAAGATCTCAATAGTAAGTGATCATTGAACATAATTCAACAACCATAATGCTAATAATGCATTATACTCTGCAAGGCTAATGCTCCCCCTGAACCTGTGCTACCTGTTCCTTTTCAACAACTCATTCATCAAAGCATCTTCATAAATCAGATAATTATCAATGTGAAAATCATAACTCGATACCATATCAGCAGACTGCACCCATCAACATCAAACCAATAAAATAAAATCATAAATGTCAGCAACTTGTCAGAGTCTATTCTTGAGTCTGTCCCACTATTTTTCTGTCAGAGAAAAACATATGTGATTGTCTGCAAGAAACTCACGTATGCAACCCGCATGCAAAAAGCAACCTTCTGAATTTTCACCTGTAGACTAAGCAGACTAGATTAACAGCAAAATGAGGTAGAGACAACTCCCAGTTTCTGTCTAAGATATTCGAATGCTTCTCTCAGAAGAGGTTTAGTAATATCAGAAACTTTTTCATTAGAGGGAGCATACTCCAATTTAACATTTCTCTCAAGCACTTGTTCTCATAGAAAGTGATACTTAATTGGAATATGTTTTGTCTTGGAGTGCGTAACATGATTTTTAGAAATACTAATAGTGCTTGTATTATCACATAGGATGGATATGGGTGGAGAACATTTGATTTGAATATCTTGTAATGTCTGCATCATCTAGAGAAGTTGTGTGCAACAAGATGCATCAACCACATATTCTTCTTCTGATGTAGATAAGGCAATGGAAATTTGTTTCTTGTTGAACCAAGATACCAATTGGGCCCCATGTAAAATGAACCTCCACTAGTGCTTTTCCAGTCATCAACATTTCCAGCCTAGTTCACATCTGTGTATGCATGAAGGGTAAGATCTGCATCTTTAGGATACCATAGGCCAAAGTCTTGGGTTCCTTGGAGATATTTGAATATTCTCTTCACTACCTGAAGATGTGATTCCGTTGGATTGGCTTGGAAACGTCCAAAAATCCTAATTGCATGCATGATATCTGGTCTAGTACCTCTTATATAAAGTATACTTCCAATCATAGACCTGTACTCTGGTTGGTTTACTGTGGGAGATTCATCATGTGAACTGAGGCTGCATCCTGTCATCATTAGAGTACATACTGGTTTGCAGTCTTCCATCCCATACTTCTTCAGAATCTTCTTGAGATATTTTGTTTGTGAGAGAAAGATGCCATCTTTCGCTTCTTGCACTTGTAAACCAAGAAAATATGTTAGTTCCCTAAGTAAATACATGTCAAATTCTTGCTACATAAGAGAAGATATTTTTTGACTCATAGATTCTTCATTACTCCCAAAGATGATATCATCAACATAGACAACAATAATGAGTAGTTTATCATCCTCAATTTTTGTATACAGGTTGTTGTCTGCGGATCCTTTTTTGAAACCTTGTTGTTGAATATACTTGTCAAGATGACAATACCATGCCCGCGGGGCTTGTTTTATCCCATGTAAGGCCTTTTTGAGTTTGCATACAAGGTTTTCATCATTCCCAAAAATGAATCCTTCTGGTTGTTCAATATATACTTCTTCTTCTAATCTCCATTAAGGAAAGTAGACTTTACATCCATTTGATAAAATTTGAAATGGAAAAAACTTGAAAATGCAAGAAACATTCTCATGGCTTCAAGTATGGATACTGGTATAAATGTTTCTTCAAAGTATATACATTCGTGTTGAGCATAACCTTTACAAAAAAGTCTAGCTTTGTTTCTAATGACTTCTCCATTTTCATTCAACTTATTTTTGAATATCAATTTTGTCCCAACCACATTTTTATCACGAGACCTTGGAACCAATTCCCATGTATTATTATTTTCAATTTGATCAAGTTATTCATCCATGGCCTTAACCCAACATTCATATTTACTAGCTTGATTTATAATTTGTGGTTCAATGGTTAATAATAAATTTATATAACTAGGAGATCCTACAAGGGTTCTTGTTTGTGCCCCAGATTCCTTTTCTCCTAGCATTTGAGTTTCTGGATGATTACTTTGAACATTCTTGGATAGATATTTTTCTTTATCAAATGCGTCTTCTTCTATATCACTGCGATTTGATTTGGGAAAGCATTCATCACCATCATCCTATTTTGTTGTTGTTACCTTTTTTGGATATGTGCATGCTTCATCAATCACAACATCAATACATTCAAAAATTTTATGAAGTTTGTTATTGTAACATTTGTATCCTTTGCTTATAGATGAGTAACCAATAAGTATTCCTTCATCTACTTTAGCTTCAAACTTACCAAGTTTTTCATCGTTATTTTTTATGAAACATTTTCTTCCAAAATATATAAAATGATTTACAATGAGAGACTTACCATACCAAAGTTCATACGGAATTTTATCACTATTCACATGAACATGAGCCTTTTTTAGAATAGTTATTGCAGTATGTGCAACTTCACCCCAAAAAGTGTCAAAATTTCAAGACTCATCAATGATAGCATGATCCATTTGTTGAATTGTTCTATTCATTCTTTTTGCCACGCCATTTTGTTGAGGAGTTATGGCTAAAGAAAATTGTTTTTTTATGCCATGTTGTTCAAAGAAATAAAAGAATTCATATGATATGTATTCTCCTCCTTGGTCAGATCTGAGATGTTTGATTTTTAGATCTAATTATTTTTCAACTAATGCTTTGAAAACTTTAAATTTATCAAATCATTCATCTTGTGCTTCAATAAACCGATCCAAAACATTCTAGAAAATTCATCAATAAATAAGATATAGTATTGTTCTCCACGAGGTGACTTTTTCCTTACTGGTCCACATAAATTAGTATGTATAACTTCAAGAGTCTTACTTACTGATCCTTCTTTGGAATTGAAGTGAACTCTAGTTTTCTTACCGGATTGACATGACTTGCATATGGTACTTTCTGGTAGAGTGATGTTGGGCATATCACGAACAATTTTGAGCTTGCTTGATTTGCTTATTTGGGAGAAGCTTAGATGTCCCAACCTTCCATTCCATAACCAATTTTCCTCTGCCTTGCCTAGGTAACATTTTTCTTGGCCACCTTTCAATATATATATATATTACTCAGAGTTCTTGTTCCTTTTATTATGGTCTTTCCTGTGTCAATTTCACAGACCACACATTCTTTTGATCTAAATACCACATCATTTCCTTAGTCACACATTTGGCTAACACTGAACAAGTTATGCTTTTATAACATTACCAACTTTAACTTTTTCTTTTATAAAAACAGTTCCTTTACCCTTAATTACAACAGGTGAGTCATTTACAAAAGTGACATCATTTTATTTCTCTAATGCACTGTATGAAATGAGTTTATCTTTATCACCTGTCATGTGTTTTGAGCATCCACTATCAATGTACCATTAATTTTCTTGTCCTTTTGCAAACAATGATATGCCACAACTTTCAGACCGTAGTTCCTTCCTTTTCCATACCTTAGAATTTATTGATATTTTCTCCTTTTGAGATGTTGCCTGTTATTTTCTCCTGCATTCATATTCCTCATGTCCAAAGTTATTGCAAAATGAGCATTCAATTTCATCTTTAAGAGGTGAGAAATTATTATAGGTGTTCTTCTTGATTCTTGTCTCATTCCTTTGTTTTCTTGCTTCTCTAGCCATGATGGTTTTGTATGCAACACATTAAGCAGCCTTGTGACTAATATTAATACATGAGAAAAATTATCCATTGAAGACGAAATTTATATGATCATAGAATCTTCTGGTGTTTTTTACCTTTTGACTGATGCTTCTATTATTGTTCATCCTTGGATTAGAGTGAACATAATTTACCTATAGAGTGCCTTTATTCTTTTGTTGAGGACTGGAGCTTTGCTGACTGGCTTTTGTTGCATTTAGATAGCTTCCGGTGGTGGCTAGGATTTTTATGTTTGTGATATTTCTCCATTGTATCCAAGACCTGTCTTCATAAGAGGAGAGCATTGTACCTTGATAATTTCATCTAAGGTTTCATATCCTTTAGAAAATCTAAGATTCAGAGTTTTTGTTTTCTCAAGTTCCTTTCTTAGAATTACTATTTCACATTCTAACTTCTCATTATGATTTTATTTTTCTATGAGTTGATTCTTTAAGGTATCTATGGATACTTTGTTTTCTTCCAAGCATATTTTGATTTGAGTAATTTCTTCAAAGAAATATTTTTCCTCTAAAGAATCCACAAATTTATCATTGGACTCATTATTGTTTTTCTCTAATTCCATGAGTAATTTTAGATCTTGATCAGATTCTCCTTATTCACTATTTGAGAAGCCATCACTATCTTCATTAGTATAATAAATTTTGTTGTTTTCAAACCATCTCCTATTACCTTTTGCAACATCCTTCCCTTTGTCATGGTTTTCTTTATGAGGACATTTAGTAGCATAATGACCAACTCTAACACAAGTAAAAAATTTGAAGGGAAGCTTACATCTAAACCTTTCGGTGCCAAGTTGAAGTTTATTTACAAAGTTTACCTCATCTTCTTCTGATATATACCCTAATTCCTCGTGTTCTTCCTTTTCTTTCCCTTTTGCAGATGCTTTAAATGTGACTTCTTTGACTTCTCAGGGACCTCCTTTCCTCATTTAAAAAGTGGTCAGGATCTCGTGAAGTTGAACAGCAGTAAGAGTATGCAGATCATGCTTCTCTTCAATGGCAGACACTTTTGACTCAAATTTAGGATTTAGAGATCCTAATATTTTCTCTACTAAAGTTGGGTATTTTATATCTTCACCCAGATTTCTCATACAATTTATAATCTCATCTATACATAGAAGGAAACTTGCAATACTTTCATTAGTATGCATTTTGAGGGTTCCATATTGAATTCTGAGAGATTGGAGTTTAACAATTTTTAACTTGTCATCGTCTTCATAGCTCTGGATGATTTTGTCCCATATTTCCTTTGCTAAATTTAACTGCAAAACTTTGACAAATTTTGATTTTGTCAAGCTTCCCAATAAGTCATTGATAACTTTTGCATTGGTTTCATACGTCTTCTTTTCTGTTGCATCTGTGGGAACTGCGACTGGATATTGGTAAACTCCTTCAAAAATTTCCCAAATATCTGCTCCAAGAGACTGAAGATAGGATCTTGTTCTTGTATTCCAAAATATTAAATTATTGCCATTGAAGAGTGGTGGTATTATAGATGTTGTTTTGTCTTGATTGCTCATATTTGTAGATATTCCTTCAAGCGATCAAACTTATTCTGAAGGACCTTCTTTGATTCAAATTATTGGGAAAAATACTGAGAGGGGGGGGGGGGGTGAATCAGTATTTAAAAACTCACAATAATATTTTATTTTCTGAATTATCTACGCGACTTTATTGAACCTAACTTGCGTATTTAGGCAACTGCTATAAAGGAAACTAGATTATGCTTAGTAGACTTACAAAATCAACTAATTATTTATCTCTTTACCTTAAACCGGAATTTAAGAGATTCATCAGACATTTAATAAGTAGTAATCATATGCAATAAGAATAGAATAAAGCATCACACATGAACACCAGGATTTAAGGTGGAAACCCAATGTGGGAGAAAACCATCTTTGTTGTCATCTTAGTCTTCGATATTATTATTATCAAAAACTTTTTACATTCTTATACTAGTGCAGACTCATGCCCATACACAGGAACCCACCTACTGAAGGCTACAACCTTCACTCAATCTCCAGCTCCTATTGGAAGGGATCTTAAACCCCTTGATCTTGTTTACCAACACCCACTGGAATTGAGATTCAACCCCTTGATCTAATCACCAGCTACTACTAGTAAGAAGCTTTGACTTCCTCACTGAAGGATCTAACCCTCAGCACCATATGTGGACCACGTTTCATAAATTTTCATACTAGATCCACCTGCTTTAATGCATCACAACTTGTAGACCACTTTTCATCACATAATCCATGTTGAACCATTTAACATCATATAATCCAAATTTCAAAACTAAAACTAATTACTGTACCCAAAACATTCATTCAATTCTTGAAAAAAACTAGTGAGCCAAAAAGTTACCAATCACTTGAATACTGAAACAACCACTGAAGCAAACACTCATTTAACCAATCACCAACTTAATTGAAATAGAACAATGGGATCATTGTAACTAGAACAAAGAATTGAACTCAGAATACTACATCAACACATTGAATCAATTTCAACCCTAATCATTCATAAACCAAAATGTATACACTACTTCACTTAAGGCAACCCACATGTATATGCGCTTTTCTGTAGAGAAACCTGTGTACATATCTCAATATACTAATTTCTAAAACTATTATTATGAATTAGTCACAGAATTGAACATAGTTATTTTGAAATTTTCTGTTATCTTATAGAATCCTCATACAATTAGAAGCATCAATAATCTTTTCAACTAATCAACATGTAACCAATTTCAACTTCATCATTCAATCAATTCTACTTCAGACATTATCACTCAACCCAGATCAATATGAAGACATCATTGACATACAATAGAGATACAACAACATTGATCATGTTGATCACTCATTTATAATCCAAAACCCTTCCTTTATGTACATGACTTTTATGAAATGAACCCGTGTGTATACGCGACTTCACCAAGACCAACCTACGTACATATCTGCAATTTAGACCTAAAATTGCGTAGCTCTTCAGAACTTCAGAAAGACCAAGATCATAACATTTAGAGATAAAAACATGTGTCAATACTTAGATATATTTAATCCATTTGCAGATCATAAAATAGAAATTCATTTCAGGTCTCATGATCCTAATCCATCATTGTATTCATTGGTGCATAATTATTTCAGATCACTTTTTCAACTATGATCCTTACAATGCAAATATCCTTAAGATTGAAGTTGTTGAGTAACCAGCTCCAAAAATATAAGAAAAGAGATATCAACACCTTAGAAATAAGCCACTTCGAGGGGGAAACCTCCAATACATTACAAAAATGAACAATTCTTGGATGATACAATTTACAAAACCTCCTTTCTATATATAGGAGTCCATGTGGCCATCATGTAATCCTAGTGGGCCACAATGTAATCCTAGCCGACCTATCAATAATAATTTAGGGGCACAATAATAACAAAATGGGGGTTACAAGGGTACAATAATAACAATAAGGGGGTTACACTAATAACAATAAGGGACTATACTAGTAATATAGGGACCTAACGTGCCCCTCTCCTTCAAAAAAGTGTTGTCCTCAATGCTTGAGTAGCTCTGGGTGCTTCTGTATAAACTTCTCATCCTCCCATGTAGAATTTTCAGTGGGTAAGTTCTTCCACTTGACGAGATACTCTGAAATTGATCGATTCCGTAGCTGTCGAGTTCTTGTTTCCGTGACCCCTTCAGGTTCCAATATGATTTTTCCTTCCTCATCAAGTTCTGGAAATATTGTTTGAACTAGAATATTTTCACCTATAACCTTCTTTAAGCATGAAACACGAAAAACTGGATGCACTCGCGAAGAAGCAGGAAGCTCCAATTTGTATGCCATAGTACCAATCTTTTGCAACACCTTGTAAGGACCATAGTACTTTGGAGATAATTTATTATCCTTCTTAGCTTGCTTGAGGGACATTTGTTTGTATGGTTGTAGCCGTAAAAATTCCCAATCTCCTACAACAAAACTTCTCTCGCTGCGATGTTGATCTGTCTATTGTTTCATTCGATTTTGTGCCAAATTCAAGTTATCCTTTAAGAGTTGGAGAACTTCTTGCTGATGCTCGATGTGATCTTCCACTGCTTGAACCTTCAAATGTTCCCTTAAATATGATGTGATGGATGGTGGATGATATCCATAAAGTTCCATAAATGGGGTCATTTTTTTTGCAGTATGGAAGGAAGTGTTATACCACCATTCAGCAAGAGGTAACCACTTGACCCATTGTCTTTGTTGATCAGATACAAAGCAATGAAGATATCCTTCCAAACATTTATTTACTATCTCAGTTTGACCATCAGATTGAGGATGATAAGATGAGTTATGAGCTAATTTGTTAGGTCCCTATATCACTAGTATAGTCCCTTATTATTGTTAGTGTAAACCCCTTATTGTTATTATTGTACCCTTGTAACCCTCATTTTGTTATTATTGTGCCCTTAAATTATTATTGTTAGGTCGGCTAGGATCACATTGTGGCCCACTAGGATTACATTATGGCCCCATGTACTCCTATATATAGAAAGGAGGTTTTGTAAATTGAATCATCCAAGAATTGTTCATTTATGTAATGTATTGGAGGTTTCCCCCTCGAAGTGGCTCATTTATAAGGCATTTATATCTCTTTTCTTCTATTTTTGGAGCTGGTTACACAACATTTGGTATCAAAGCCTTTGGATTCTAGGGTTTCACTGCTCCAAACAGGTCATCGTGGCATTTTCGCTATAACTTTTTTTCTACGAGGTTTCAGAAGCTAAAATTTTTAGGGTGCGAAACCGAAATCCTGAGGAAGATTGTCTAAAATTTTTAGAGCTTGGTTCGCAATATTTTCGGAGATATGATCTGTGGAAGTTAGGTCTTTTTTCAGGCTCCTAAATAGGTCATTGTGGCATTTGCGCTATAACGTTTTTTCTACGAAGGTTCAGAATCTGAAATTCATATGGTACGAAGCTAAAATCCTGAGAAAATTCGTCAAAAACATTTCAGAGCTTGGTTCACAATATTTTTGGAGATATGATTTGTGGAAAGTAGTGCTTTCTCAGGCTCCTGAATTTCATCTCAAAGAGGTGATCGTGGGAAAATTTCAATAACTCTCTCTCTGAGCAGTGGATTTGAGTGCCGTAAAAAGTGGTCACAATTACACGAACTCTAGTTTCTTGGATATCAATTTCAGAGATAAATGACGAAACAGGGACACGTGGCAGGTCCTACAAGTTTTCTCTACTGAACCAGTCCAGAATTAGGTCATTGTGGGAGATTGGACACAAATTTGTCTTGGAGAATCCAAATTAGATCAGACCTGTGGAATTTGAAAGAAGCTTCAGAGGGCTACTACAGGGCTGAATTTCAGATATTGAAGATTTTCAATTACAAAGATAATTAAATTTCAATATCAAGCTCCTCAAAGCAAGTTAAAGGTGTGTATTTTTTTTTCTGAATTGCATAAGTCTTGTTTGAAGAATCAAGTTGAATTGATTCCAAGGGAATATTGTAGAATAGGTATCAATATTGGATTCTAAAATGGCACCTAAAAATAATTCAACACCCATTAAGCCTTCAGAAGGCTCTACCATGACTCATGAAAATGAAGAATTGCAACATGATCTATCAAAATTACAAGAGAAAGTGCAACAAATTTCATTCTTGCAAAAAGCAACAAAAAATGAAATGGAAGTTTTGAAGAAAGGTGTGGAAGTGAAGATGGACGGTTTGAAGAAAGGCATGGAAGCTAAGATGGATGGCGTGAAAGTGAAGATGGACGGTTTGAAGACAGGCGTGGAAGCTAAGATGGATGGCATGGAGGCTGGCATGGAATCTAAGATGGATGACATGGAAGCTAAGATCGATGAGAAAATGGAAAACATGAAGAATTTTCTAAAAGAAGACATGGAAGGTTTAACAAAGTTGATACAAGAAAGGTTTCCTAATGGTGAAAAGATAGTAGAAGAACCTCACGATGAGAAAAAAATAAATGTTAATTGTGATTTCATAAACTCTAATGTTGGCGGGAAGAACCACCATATTCCAAAGATGGATATGAGGAAGTTTGATGGAAAGGATCCTGTAACATGGATACTACAGATGAAGCAATATTTTGATCTCCATAATGTACAAAACACACAAAAGGTACGCATTGCAACTTTACATTTAGAACAAAATACATTTGTATGGTATCGATGGCTTTGCTCCCATAAAAAAATTGTCACTTGGTCAATTTTTACGGAGGAAATGATAGCACATTATGAGGATACAAAGAGCAACACCTTCTTTAGCCAATTGATAAATCTCGAACAAAAGGGTTTAGTGGGGGAGCACATTGAGGACTTCCAAAAATTGAATATAAGGGTAACTGATATTCCAGAGGAACACAGGATTGATCTCTTCATAGGCACTTTAAAGGATAACATCCAACATGAAGTTCGCGTTTTGGAACCTGATTCATTGGAGAAGGCATTCGGGTTGGCAAGAAAAGTTGAATGTAAAATTATGGCGACAAGGAAGCCTACCACTCAATTCTATAAAGAAGGAAGTGTTGCTACGCCTAGATTTCCACAACCTACGAGGTTGACACCACAACAATTGGAAGAAAAAAGAGCAAAAGGGCTTTGCTACAGTTGTGATAGCAAATACACTAAAGGTCATAAGTGTGCTGAGAAGAAATTATTTTACATAGATTGTGAAGAGGAAGAAGAAAATGAACAAGAATCTTCAAAAGAAGAGGATATACACCACCAACCAACCCTAGAAGAGGAAGAAATGAGTCTGACCATATCGTGTAATGCATTGGCAGGAATTACCACTCCTCAAACTCTCAAGATATAAGGACATATCAAGAAGAAAAAGGTAATAGTGTTGATTGATTCGGGTAGTACCCATAATTTTATTCATTGTAAGGTAGCCAAGGAATTGAATTGTTTCCTATACCTAGCACCCGAATGTCAAGTGATGGTTGCAAATGGGGGAACTATAAATTTCTCTGGAAAATGCCATAATATCAATCTAACCATTGGGGAATATGTATTGAATATTCCAA
This sequence comes from Pinus albicaulis, assembly GCA_034641835.2. Taxonomy (NCBI): domain Eukaryota; kingdom Viridiplantae; phylum Streptophyta; class Pinopsida; order Pinales; family Pinaceae; genus Pinus; species Pinus albicaulis. The sequence goes on from CM076578.1 coordinate 321,265,078, forward strand.
TGGGAGGTGTTGATGTTGTACTAGGAGTACAATGGTTACAATCTTTGGGGACGGTAGCTTTTAATTTTCAAGAACTTTTCTTGAAATTTTTTTCAGAAGGAAATAAAGTCGAATTACAGGGTATTGAAGGGAAGCCAGGAAGGATAATAAGCTCTAATGTCATGACAAAGCTTCTAAAGAAAGAACAACGAGGCGTAATTGCACAATTATGCTCACTAGAAGTTCCGACATCAAAATCATCTATTTCTGCAGATCTCCAACAAGTCTTGGACAATCATTCCAAGGTGTTTGAAACTCTGAAAGGACTCCCACCTATTCGTGATCATGATCATGCTATTCATTTGATTCCAGGAAGTGTTCCTCCAAACATCGGGCCTTATAGATATCCTTACGTCCAAAAGAGTGAAATTGAACGTATGATTGCAGAAATGTTAGAGGCGGGTATAATTCAACCTAGTCAAAGTTCTTTCTCTGCTCCTGTAGTATTGGTACACAAGAAGGATGGATCATGGCGAATGTGTCCGGATTATAGGGAGCTAAATAAGCTCACCATTAAATACAAATTTCCCATTCCTGTGATTGATGAATTATTGGATGAATTACATGGAGCAATTTATTTTACCAAGTTGGATCTTTGTTCAGGATATCATCAAATTAGAATGAAGACTGAAGATATTCCAAAAATACTATTTCGAACTCATGAGGGTTATTATGAATTTTTGGTCATGCCTTTTGGCCTTACCAATGCACCTTCTACATTTCAAGGGTTGATGAATTCCATTTTCAAACCCTTCCTTAGAAAATTTGTGCTAGTATTTTTCGATGATATACTAATCTACAGCAGGTGTTGGAAGGATCATGTTGAACATGTTGACAAGGTGCTCAACTATTGCAGGAGAAACAATTATATGCAAAAAAATCCAAATGTTTCTTTGGAGTACAAGAGGTGGAATATCTGGGTCATATTGTATCTCACGAGGGTGTTAAAGTAGACCCTAACAAAATTAGAGCCATTAAGGAATGGAAAGTCCCCACAACCATAAAGCAGTTGCGAGGATTTCTCGGGTTAACAGGGTATTATCGCAAGTTTGTTAAGAATTATGGGAGAATAGCAGCAACTCTAACAACATTATTGAAGAAAGATGCATTTTCATGGACTCCTGAAGCAACTAAGGCCTTTGAACGTCTTAAAGAGGCAATGTGCCTAGCACCGGTCTTAGCTACGCCGGACTTCACAAAAACCTTTATTGTGGAATGTGATGCCTCAAGAAATGGAATTGGTGTGGTTTTAATGCAGGAAGGAAGACCCATTTCTTTTGAAAGTCGTCCAATCAAAGGAAAGTATTTACAGAAACCTATTTATGAGAAGGAAATGTTAGCAATGTTGCATGCACTAAAGAAATGGAGAACTTACCTAATGGGAAGACACTTCAAGGTAAAAACTGATCATGATAGTCTTAAACACTTTTTGGAACAAAGACTATCTTCAGAAGAGCAGAAAAAATGGGTCACAAAGATGTTGGGTTATGACTTTGAAATAATCTACAAGAAAGGAAAGCTTAATGTTGTTGCAGATGCACTCTCAAGAAAGAATGAAGAGGTGGAAGCATTGCTTTGTGCCATTTCTATTATCCAGCCAGATTGGATAACCGAAGCAAGAGATGAATGGAAGAAGGACAAAGATGTATGGACACTCATTCAAAAGTTGCAGCAAGATCCTAGTACATCTGATACATTTAGTTGGAAAAATGACTCCTTATGGTACAAAGATCGCTTATATCTTTGTAAGAATTCCCAACTAAAACAAAATATTCTTCTGGAATTGCACACTTCTCCTTTAGGAGGACACTCGGGATTTTAAAAAACTTACCACAGGGTGAAGAAAGAATTTTTTTGGGATGGCCTTAAATCTGATATTCAAAAGTTTGTGACAGAATGTTTGGTTTTCCAGCAGAATAAAGTTGAGACAATTAAGACCCCGGGACTTCTACAACCTTTATCCATTCCAAATCAACGTTGGGAGGAGATTTCAATGGATTTTATCACAGGTTTACCTAAGTCCGAAGGAAAGAGTGTCATCATGGTGGTAGTTGATAGACTTACCAAGTATGCACACTTGTGTGCATTATCTCATCCATTTAAAGCAAGTACAGTTGCTACTACATTTATGGATAGAATTCAAAAGCTACATGGAAGCCCAAGGGTTATTGTGAGCGACAGAGATCCCATTTTTACTGGAAATTTTTGGACGGATTTATTTTCTTTTTTGGGTACTCAATTAGCTCATAGCTCATCTTATCATCCTCAATCTGATGGTCAAACTGAGATCGTAAATAAATGTTTGGAAGGATATCTTCATTGTTTGTATCTGATAAACAAACACAATGGGTCAAGTGGTTACCTCTTGCTGAATGGTGGTATAACACTTCCTTCCATACTGCAGCAAAAATGACCCCATTTATGGCACTTTATGGATATCATCCACCATCCATCACATCATCTTTAAGGGAAAATTCGAAGGTTCAAGCGGTGGAAGATCACATCGAGCATCAGCAAGAAGTTCTCCAACTCTTAAAGGATAACCTGAATTTGGCACAAAATCGAATGAAACAACAGGCAGATCAACATCGCGGCGAGAGAAGTTTTGATGTAGGAGATTGGGTATTTTTACGGCTACAACCATATAAACAAATGTCCCTCAAGCAAGCTAAGAAGGATAATAAATTATCACCAAAGTACTATGGTCCTTACAAGGTGTTGCAAAAGATTGGTACTATGGCATACAAATTGGAGCTTCCTGCTTCTTCACGAGTGCATCCGATTTTCCATGTTTCATGCTTAAAGAAGGTTATAGGTGAAAATCTTCCAGTTCAAACAATATTGCCAGAACTTGATGAGGAAGGAAAAATCATATTGGAACTGGAAGCGGTCACGAAAACAAGAACTCGACAACTACGGAATCGATCAATTTCAGAGTATCTCATCAAGTGGAAGAACTTACCCACTGAAGATTCTACATGGGAGGATGAAAACTTTATACAGGTGCATCCAAAACTACTCAAGAGTTGAGGACAACACTTTTTTGAAGGAGAGGGGCATGCTAGGTCCCTATAATAGTAGTGTATCCCCTTATTTTTATTGTTAGTGTAGCCCCCTTACTGTTATTGTTGTGCTCAAGTAGTCCCCATATTTTTATTATTGTGCCCTTGAATTATTATTGTTAGGTCGGCTAGGATTACATTGTGGCCCACTAGGGTTACATTATGGCCCCATGGAATCCTATATATAGAAAGGAGGTTTTGTAAATTGAATCATCTAAGAATTGTTCATTTATGTAATGTATTGGAGGTTGCCCCCTCAAAGTGGCTTATTTCTAAGGCGTTGATATCTCTTTTCTTCTATTTTTGGAGGAAATTTGATTTACCTGAGGTAATTGAGTACCCAAACAAGAAAATAACTCCGTCCAAAAATTTCCAGTAAAAAAGGGATCTCTGTGGCTCACAATAACCCTTGGATTTCCATGTAGCTTTTCAATTGTGTCCATTAATGTAGTAGCAATTGTACTTGCTTTAAATGGATGAGATAATGCATAAAAGTGTGAATACTTGGTAAATCTATCAACTATCACCATGATGCCACTCTTTCCTTCAGACTTAGGTAAACCTGTGATAAAATCCATTGAAATCTCCTCCCAACGTTGACTTGGAATGGATAAAGGTTGTATAAGTCCCGAGGTCTTAATTACACAGGGTCTTAATTCTCTCTCAACTTTATTCTGCTGGCAAACCAAACATTTCGCCACAAACTTTTGAATATCAAATTTAAGGCCATCCCAAAAAAATTCTTTCTTCACCCTGTGGTAAGTTTTTAAAAATCCTGAGTGTCCTCCTAAAGGAGATGTGTGCAATTCCATAAGAATCTTTTATTTTAGTTGGGAATTCTTACAAATATATAAGCGATCTTTGTACCACAAGGAATCATTTTTCCATCTAAATGTCTCAGATGTACTAGGATCTTGTTGCAACTTTTGAATGAGTGTCCAAACATCTTTGTCCTTCTTCCATTCATCTCTTGCTTCGGTTATCCAATCTGGTTGGATAATATAAATGGCACAAAGTAATGCTTCCACCTCTTCATTCTTTCTTGAGAGTGCATCTGCAACAACATTAAGCTTCCCTTTTTTGTAGATTATTTAAAATTCATAACGCAACATCTTTGTGACCCATTTTTTCTGCTCTTCTAAAGATAGTCTTTGTTCCAAAAGTGTTTAAGAATATCATGATCAATTTTTACCTTCAAGTGTCTTCCTATTAGGTAAGTTCGCCATTTCTTTAGTGCATACAGTATTGCTAACATTTCCTTTTCATAAATAGGTTTTTGTCAATACTTTCCTTTGATTGGACGACTATCAAAAGTAATGGTTCTTCCTTCCTTCATTAAAATATCACCAATTCCATTTCCTGAGGCATCTCATTCTGATAAAGGTTTTGGTGAAGTCTGGCGTAGCTAAGATCGGTGCTAGGCACATTGCCTCTTTAAGATGTTCAAAGGCCTTAGTTGCTTGAGGAGTCCATGAAAATGCATCTTTCTTCAATAATGTTGTTAGAGGTGCTGCTATTCTCCCATAATTCTTAACAAACTTGCGATAATACCCTGTTAACCCGAGAAATCCTCGCAACTTCTTTATGGTTGTGTGGACTTTCCATTCTTAATGGCTTTAATTTTGTTAGGGTCTACTTTAACACCCTCATGAGATACAATATGACCCAGATTTTCCACCTCTTGTACTCCAAAGAAACATTTGGATTTTTTTGCATATAATTGTTTCTCCTGTGATAGTTTGAGCACCCTGTCAACATGTTCAACATGATCCTTCCAAGACCTGTTGTAGATTAGTATATCATCAAAAAATACTAGCACAAATTTTCTAAGGAATGGTTTGAAAATGGAATTCATCAACCCTTGAAATGTAGAAGGTGCATTGGTAAGGCCAAAAGGCATGACCAAAAATTCATAATGAACCTCATGAGTTCGAAATGTTGTTTTCGGAATATCTTCAGTCTTCATTCTAATTTGATGATATCCTGAACGAAGATCCAACTTGATAAAATAAATTTCTCCCTATAATTCATCCAATAATTCATCAATCACAGGAATGGGAAATGTATCTTTAATGGTGAGCTTATTGAGCTCCCAATAATATGGACACATTTTCCATGATCCATCCTTCTTGCGTACCAATACTACATGAGCATAGAAAGAAATTTGACTAGGTTGAATTATACCCACATCTAACATTTCTGCAATCATACGTTCAATTTCGCTCTTTTGGACGTAAGGATATCTATAAGGCCTAATGTTTGGAGGAACACTTCTTGGAATCAAATGAATACCATGATCATGATCATGAATAGGTGGGAGTACTTTGGGGGTTTCAAACACCTTGGAATGATTGTCCAAGCCTTGTTGGAGATCTGCAGAAATAGATGATTTTGATGTTGGAACTTCTAGTGAGCATAATTGTGCAATTATGCCTTGTTGTTATTTCTTTACATAAGCTTTTTCATGACATTGCCAGGCTTATTATCTTCTAGGATTCCCTGCAATACCCTATAATTTGACTTCCTTTCCTTCTGAAAAAAAATTTCAAGAAAAATTCTTGAAAATTAAAAGCAACTGTCCCCAAAGATTGTAACCATTGTACTCCTAGTACAAAATCAGCACATCCCATTAGAATGGAAAGCGTTGGACTATTCAATACATATTCCCCCATGGTTAGCTTGATATTATGGCATTTTTCAGAGAAATTTATAGTTCTTCCATTTGAAACTATCACTTGACATTCTGGTGTTGGGTATAGGAAACAATTCAATTCCTTGGCCACCTTACAATGAATAAAATTATGGGTACTACCCAAATCAATCAACATTATTCTGATTTTCTTCTTGATTTGTCCTTCTATCTTGAGAGTTTGAGGAGTGGTAATTCCTTCCAATGCATTACACGATATGTGGTCGGATTCATTTCTTCCTCTTCTAGGGCTAGTTCACGAATTGTATATCCTCTTCTTTTTCATTTTCTTCTTCCTCTTCACAATATATGTAAAATAGTACTTCTCGACACCACTTATGACCTTTAGTGTATTTTCTATCTGGCTTCTGTAAATCCCTTTTGCTCTTTTTCTTAATTGTTGTGGTGTCTGCTTATGAGTTGTGGAAGTCTAGGAGTAGCAACACTTCCATATTTATAGATTTGAGTGGTAGGCTTTCTTGTCGCCATAATTTTACATTAAATTTCTCATGTCAACCTGAATGCCTTATCTAATGAATCTGGTTCCCAAACGCGAACTTCATGTTGGATGTTATCCTTTAAATTCCCTATGAAGACATCAATCCTGTGTTCCTCTGGAATATCAGTTACCCTTATATTCAATTTTTTGGAAGTCCTCAATGTGCTCCGCCACTAAACCCTTTTGTTTGAGATTTATCAATTGGCTAAAGAAGGTGTTTCTCTTTGTATCCTCATAATGTGCTATCATTTCCTCTGTAAAAATTGACCAAGTGACAATTTTTTTACGGGACCAAAGCCATCGATACCATACAAATGTATTTTCTTCTAAATGTAAAGTTGCAATGCGTACCTTTTGCGTGTTTTGCACGTTATGGAGATCAAAATATTGCTCCATCTGTAGTATCCATGTTACAGGATCCTTTCCATCAAACTTCCTCATATCCATTTTTGGAATATGGTGGTTCTTCCTGCCACCATTAGAGTTTATGAAATCACGATTAACATTTATTTTGTTCTCATCATGAGGTTCTTCTACTTTCATGTTTTCCATGTTGTCTTTCATGTTTTCCATGTTGTCTTTCATGTCATCCATCTTAGCTTCCATGCCAGCTTCCATGCCATCCATCTTAGCTTCCACACCATCCATTTTAGCTTCCATGCCTTTCTTCAAACCGTCCATCTTCACTTCCATGCCTTTCTTCAAAACTTCCATTTTATTTTTTGTTGCTCTTTGCAAGAGTGAAATTTGTTGCACTTGCTCTTGTAATTTTGATAGATCATGTTGCAATTCTTCATCTTCATGAGTCATAGTAGAGCCTTCTGAAGGCTTAATGGGTGTTGAATTATTTTTACAGGGAATCTTTTAGAACCCAATACTGCTATATATTCTACAATATTCCCTTGGAATCAATTCAAATTGATTCTTCAAAGAAGACTTATGCAATTTGGAAAGAAAAATATACACACCTTTTTCTTGCTTTTGAGGAGCTCGATATTGAAATTGGATAATCTCTATGATTGCAGCACTTCAATATTTGAATTTCAGTATCAATGTAGCCCCCTGAATTATCTTTCGAATGCCACAGGTCTGACCTGATTTGGATTTTCCAAGACAGAGTTGTGTCCAATCTCCCACAATGACCTAATTCTGGATTGGTTCAGTAGAGCGAACTTGTACGACTTGCCACGTGTCACTGTTTCGCCCTTTGTCTCTGAAATTGATAGCCAAGAAACTACAGTCCGTTTACTTGCAACCAATTTTTACGGCACTCAAATCCGATGCCCAGAGAGAGAGTTATTGAACTTTTCCCACGATCACCTCTTTGAGATGAACTTCAGGAGCCTGAAAAAGCACTACCTTCCACAGATCATATCTCCAAAAATATTGCGAACCAAGTTCTGAAAATTTTTGACGAATTTCCTCAGGATTTTAGCTTCACACCATATGAATTTTAGCTTCTGAACCTTGGTAGAAAAAAAGTTATAGCGCAAATTCCACGATGACCTGTTTAGGAGCCTGAAAAAAGACCTAACTTCCACAGATCATATCTCCCAAAATATTGCGAACCAAGCTCTGAAATTTTTAGACAATCTTCCTCAGGATTTCGAATTTGCACCCTAAAAATTTCAGCTTCTGAAACTTCGTAGAAAAAAAGTTATAGCGAAAATTCCACGATGACCTGTTTGGAGCAGCGAAACCCTAGAATCCAAACCTCTGATACCAAATGTTGAGTAACCAGCTCCAAAAATAGAAGAAAAGAGATATGAACGCCTTAGAAATAAGCCACTTCGAGGGGGCAACCTCCAATACATTACATAAATGAACAATTCTTGGATGATACAATTTACAAAACCTCCTTTCTATATATAGGAGTCCAATGTGCCATAATGTAATCCTAGTGGGCCACAATGTAATCCTAGCCGACCTATCAATAATAATTTAGGGGCACAATAATAAAAAAATGGGGGTTACAAGGGTACAATAATAAAAGTAAGGGGGTTACACTAATAACAATAAGGGACTATACTAGTAATATAGGGACCTAACAGAAGTATTCAGCAAAAACCCTTACATATGCACACTTAGCAATTTGATCTTCACCTCCTTATATAGTCATAGCCTTAGCCAATACCATGAGCCAAAACCACACTAGTGCCAACGGTAATCTTGGACGGGATCAAATAACCATTACTCTGCTCAATAATGTTGGATAATACCATGGTAAAGATCCTTGGTATTAATAAATTAGAGCGTCAGCATGTACGTGACTTGACTTCTTCATACCAGCATGTGTATGCGACTTGGCCTTGACGAACCCACGTATACATATTCAAATATTTACCTTCATCAAAAAAAAAAAATCTTACCTGCCAACCTCTATCCCATCATTCTGTTATCATGTTCCATCATTCTATAACCTTTGAACTGATCTGTGAACTCATATGGTTACCATATACTTGTATGTTGCAAGAGATTTTCCATCAAGGAAAACACATGCATCATAATGCCAACACTGGAAATGATGATGATGTAAATGTATTATTCTTTGTCATAACAAGGACATAAACCCTCAAACATAGTGGCTTGTCTCTTACGAAACATTATCCCTACAAGAACTCTCACTCAAAACGGGCTTCCTTCAACATGATAAACTAACAATGTCTCACATAATGTGGCAACGAGTTAAGAGTATCCCCTCAACATAGTTACATGAGGATCTCAACAAAAATACATAGCATGAAAAGTTAATGAAATATTACATAATGTGGAAATAATGATCCCTTGACATAGTATCAAACAAGGATCTCAAGAATAATACATCATCTCAACAATAATGAAAGGAAACATAACATGAATGCCTCATGTACCTTCACTTCTGAAGTTGGCCGAAAAATGAAAGGCTCAACTGCAAAAAATGATTGCACCAATGAATTTTTGGCATCAATTAGTATAAAATTGGTTATCCATTCATCAAATTATGAGACCGTCAAAATCTGGACCTTCGAGAATCTTTTATTTTCCCCATGATTCTCTAAATATTATGCTCCATGGGCTGACTGGATATCTGCTACACAAATGGGAAATTTGATCTCACTATTGTGATCCCTGTGGAATTCTGATACTTTTGAGTATAAATTTGGCTGCATTTTGACTCTGGAAAATTTTAGCCCCCAAGGGAATATTTTAGCTCCTTGATATTCCTTAAATATTCCATGCAGCAAGACTCCTACAATTATGTTGTCCATATGGAAAATATGACTTCACCATTGCGTTCCCTATGAAATTTCGTGAAATTTGACTATAAACTTCAGATCATTCTGACAAATTAAATTTTACCTCCCAGGGAATCTTTTAGATTCCTCTCTGCATCAAGGAATATTCTCTGCAAAGATTTTGTCTCGAAATCCATGCCAGAATATTTCCACCTTGGCATATGTGTTAAGGATCTGCTCTTAGCCTCTGAGTTCTATCGTTTCTCTACCTCACGCCTCCATCGATGCTTCCCTTCCCCCAAAAGAGGAATATGTTAAGGTTTAAATAAAAAATGTCGACAATTTTTCCAACGAAAGCATAACTCCTTGTTGCTTGGCAGAGGTAATGTTGAGGGGGTGGTTGGGGGTTCCAACCCCACCGAACCCCATTATAGCACATATATGTTTTTTAAACTTCCACATTTAATCTTAAGTGAAGTTGATTTGTGGATTGGTGGAATTTTATGGTAGAGGCGTCACGTTGAGTGGGGCCGGCAGATCCGATAGCTGTGGGTTCGATTACCATTGGTTTTATATCATGTTATATGGTATGGCACCGTGGGTTTTCATGTGGTGGCGGGGTTTGTGATGCAGGAGAAAAAACCACCCCAAGTCAAAATTGAAATTTGTGAACCTTACAAAATGCAAGTGTGGCATGAGAACGAGATTTACTCACGATTCATTTTGAGTTTGTTTGTAATTTTTTATTTTACGTAGATTTTAAGGGACGTGAGAGACCTTAAAATAGAGCGGATCTCAAAATATCTGATCCTTAAAAATGGTATTGTGGTAGTATATATTGTAAGTGTGAGTGCTTAGAAGGGAGGCCCAGTGCAATGTAATACCAAGGCGAATGTGTGTTCAGGCCACAGAGGTTGTAATAATGTAATCAAATTCAATTTTAATGAAGATCGAATAACTCTATATTTATTCTGATTTATTTTAACATGATTTATAAATCCTGTGTGATTACGTGAATTTTGGTGTGCCATATTTTTTTAGTGGAATTTTTGTTGAGTTTCAAATTCGGATCGATCAGCAGAGTGGGATCCGAATTGGTGGTTGTCATGGAGTCTTGAGACTTTGCGTATTGACTTGGGATTTTCACAGTCGTGGAAATGTTATGGTTACGTAACTAGATGGATCCTCCAGAACGAGTGGTGATGGAACACCTTGTAGGAAGTAGTGGACACGTGTCAGTGGAGGTCCATGCACATATCGAAGTTCGCATGCGATATGGTTTAACGGTGTAAACTTAAATGTGTGAATTGCTGAAGTGCGATAAAGTTTGGGTTGCGAAGATTCGATGTGATATCATCATCTCATTTCGCATCGACATTGTTATTGTTTGTTGTAAAATTTATTTGTTCTGGTATACAGAATGTTATATTCACCGAGGTGCGAAGTGATATGCGTTGCGATTTGGAACTGATATATATTTCCGATGGGCCAGTTGCAATCTGTTTAAAATGGTTGAAGTTCTGATATTGCAATCTGTTGCGTGAGAAGGAGATTTATTTGGGCCCATAACCCACAGGTCCGTGCGGTATTGTGAAAGTTGCAGTTATGTTGCATCAAAGTGGTATCAGAGCAGGGAAAGATTTCCTGTGGAGTGAGTTTTGCGTGTAAAGGAAGGAGGTACAAGTATATCAAATATTGGTAAAGCGTCTGGTCTTTATATTTTTTTGCAAGTAGCGGCAGAAGAAGGTGAGAAGATTTGCAGAATCCTAGAGCCAGGAGTGCTCAATTGGTTCCAAAGGAGAGAACCAGAGAGATGCCGAAAGACTGAGCTCAGAGGAGAGAATCTTGGAGATGTATTGTGTAGTAGGGAGAACTTGCTACTGCAAAGGTTTTGTTGTAGCTCATGAATGCTGTTACAGAAAGATCATAGAGGCAATTCCACAGAGAATGTGGGTAGAATTTATAAGAGAAAGAAGAGGGCTTGGTACTGATAGCAAATAGCAGACTTGTTACAGAGATCAAGAAGGCATATGACCAGGACGGTCATAAAATTTTTGTACCTTGAGAGTATGATGTAGGAGAAAAACCACCCCAAGTCAAAATTGAAATTCGTGAACCTTCCAGAATGCAAGCATGGCATGAGAACAAGATTTACTCACAATTGGTTTTGAGTTTGTTTGTAATTTGTTATTTTACGCAGATTTTGAGGGATGTGAGAGACCTTAAAATAGATCGGATCTCAAAATATCTTATCCTTAAAAATTGTATTGAGGTAATATATATTGTAAGTGTGAGTGCTTAGAAGGGAGGCCCAGTGCAATGTAAAACCAGGGCGAGTATGTGTGTTTAAGACACAAAGGTCATATTAATGTAATCGAATTTGATTTTAATGAAGATTGAATAACTCTGTATTTATTCTGATTTGTTTTAACCTGGTTTATAAATCTTGTGTGATTGTGTGAATTATGGTGTGCCATATTGTTTTAGTGGAATTGTTGTTGAGTTTCACGTTCAGATCGATCAACAGAGTGGTATCCGAATTGGTGGTTGTCATGGAGTCTTGAGACTCTGCGTATTAACTTGGGATTTGCACAGCTGTTGAAATGTTATGGTTGCATAACCGGCTAGAGCCTCCAGAATGAGCGGTGATGGAATACCTTGCATGAAGCAATGGACATGTGTCAGTGGAGGTCCATGCGCATATCGGAGTTCACATGCGATATGCTTTAATGGTGTAAAATTAAATGTGTTAATTTCCGAAGTGCGATAAATTTTGGGTTGCGAAGATGTGATGCGATATCGTCAGCATTTCGCATCGGCATTGTTATTGTTTGTTGTAAAATTTATTTGTTCTGGTATGCGAAATGTTATATTCGCCGAGGTGCGAAGTGATATGTGTTGCGATTTGGAACTGATATATATTGTCGATGGGCTGGTTGCGATATTTTTAAAACGGCTAAAGCTCCGATATTGCAATCCATTGCGAGAGAAGGAGATTCATAACCCACAGGTCTGTGCGTTATTGTGAAATTTTTAGTTACACTGCATCAGTTTGACCACCCGCCACCATTTTAATAATATTCGTTGGTTGGTGGGGGTGGCGGTGGTGGCAGCCCGCCGCTCCCTAATATAATTTTTATTTTATTTTTTATATAAAACAATAAACGATTTTTAAAAACCGAAAAATAAGGTTCATTGGGAAAATTAAGTAGGCACCAGTTTCTCCCATTTTCAGGAGCCAGATTCCATGCCCCAGACTTAGTCAATTTGTATGACCATTAATCCTAGCCCACATGCCCACTTTGAACAAAAAATTGACCAACCCTATCTCCTTCATACGAGCTTGGATTGGAGTTTCATTCGCACCATTGGAATTAGTGGGATGAGCACTTCAATCTGGTCCTTGTTCGAGAGAAATATGACCACTTTGAATTTTGAGCTATCATAAGCCCTCTTTGACCTCTGAGTTTGTCTAGAGCCACTTGGATCATTCCTCCCCACTAAGGAGCTTTTGGTCCTCCAAAAGCATGAACATAATTTGCAACTACTGTGTACATTGTCTGCACCACAAGTGTCTTGACAAGTCACCCTTCCTTCTCCTTCACCTTTGTTCTTCAGAGCCATAAGAGATGAGCTAACACTTGCATCCTCTGCAAACATGTAGTACTATATTTTTGAATTGCATTCTTAATTACATGACCAAAAAACTACCCAAGCATCCCATACTTGCCACAAGTTTATAACACATACTTTGTAGTCAAGTTTACATAAAAATGAAAATCAATACCTAAGTTATTAATACAAGGCCAAAACATCATCTTTTCTTAACAAGTGATGGAAAGCACATAATCACTTTTATAGTTATGATGCAATGCATTATTTAAAAAATTATGGCCATGAGAAGCTACCAATTCTATAAAAATCATGTTTTACTTAATAAAGAATACTGCCATGAATATGGTGGAGTCGTTTGTTGAACAAATTTTTCAACAGGTTTCTACACTAACGCTTTGTTCTTAAGAAACAACATTGGATGGAACCTCCAACAGGTGGCTCTTCAATGACCACTTATGTCGCAATGAGTGGAATAAGTCTTCTTCCTCCAGAATTTCTTAACATGCTTATTTTCCCGATGTGGAGAAGTCCTTTCATGCCTCATCCTCTTTCGTGCTGCCATTCTCTTCCAGCACTCAGCAATCACATGGTTATGTAAACCACAAAAGCTACATGTTTATCGATGCCATGATTTATGTTCATTATTAGCAGCATTCTTGTAATAAAAATTAACATTAGAATACCAAGACTTGTTATACCTTTCTTGGTTGTCTATGGTGCAATTATGGCGATGAGAGCTTGCCTCAGTGCTTCCTCTACAATGTGCACTGCCATGGGATGATGGTGAAGTGTTTCCATCATTCTCTTTCCTCAATATTTTAAACCATTTCTGATTGTCTCTAGTAAAATTATGGCGATGAGAGCTTGCCTCAACTCTTCCTATGCAATATGCACTACAATGGGATGATGGTGAAGTGTTTCCATCATTCTCTTTCGTTGACAGTTTCAACAATGTATTGGAAGCTTTTGACACCTTTGAGTATTCTCCTTCAGTGTATCCCAAACCTGCGAATCGAGGTATTTACACAACCTTCAATGACTGAGTCATGCCTTGGCCATTAACACCAAGTCCTCCTCCTTTGTACCACATCTTAGTAAGGAGTCTCATGCCAGTTCTCGTAATAGGTACCTCCACCTTTCCAACAGAAATAACATCATGTGAAGATGGAACTAAAGAATGATAAAAAAAAATTACCTCAGATTTCGATTCAGAAATAGGTGATGATGGCTTCTCTAATCCTTTTTTGTGCTTCAACTCCTCCAATGCCTCTTCCGTGTCTCGTAGTTGAAGTTGCAGACTTTACTTCTCCTCTTGTAGAATCCTCCTTAATTTTTCACCCTCTGCCTGAAGGCTCTGGTCGTTGTGCTTCAGTTCTTCCAATGCATCTTCCGCGACTCACAACTAAAGCTGCAATCTATGCTTCTCCTCTTTCTCTTCTTGTATAAGTCTCTTCAATTCAACATTATCTTCTTGAAGGCTATGGTTGATCTCCTCATTTGAATGATGAGAAGATGATGAGGGTGATGAATGTTCACTGCAAAATGTGGATGGATCATCGTTCCCTACTCATTTTTTATCATGTTTCTCATAAGATTCATAAATTATGTCCACCATTTTGTACATCCTAAGCATGGCCTCGTACATATCTTTTTCATCCTCCATTGTTGCACGTTCAGTCATTCGCACTTTAACAATTCACATCAGTGAGAAGACTGCTCTGATACCAATATTGATCGAGGTTCCTTTAGTGTCGAAATTATCCATGATATTTTACATCTGTGATGTTGTTATAATTTCATTTGAAAGAGCATAGAGAACCACATGTGCATGCTTAAAAACAATTAAGACATGACACGTCAAAAAATCAGCAAATCAAGCCATGACACATTCGATAACAGAGTTCACTCAGTGTGGGATACGTCTCTAGGCCCAGTGTCAAGATGGTGGAGGTTGCTTCATATAATGTTGGAAATTATGGTGATGCACATGGACTATTCTTTTCCATAACAAGGACATAAAACCTCAAACAGAGTGGCTTGTCTCTCCACAAGACGTTCTCCCTACATGAGCTTTCACTCAAAATGGGCTTCCTTCAACATGACAAACTAAAAAGATCCCACATAATGTCACAACGAGTATCCCATAAACATATTTACACAGGGATCTCAACAAAAATACATATCATGAAAATTTAATGACATCTCACATAAAGTGGCAATAATGATCCCTCGACATAGTATCAAACAGGGATCTCAATAATAATATATCATCGCGATAATAATGAAAGGAAACATAACATGACTTATTCATGTACCTTCATTTCTGAAGTTGGCCGAAAAATAAAAGGCTCAGCTGCAAAAACTAACTGCACCACTGAGTTTTTGGCGTCGAGTAGTATAAAATCAACTATCCATTCGTCAAATTATGACACTGTCAAAATCTGGGCCTTCGGGAATCTTTTAGATTCCCCATGATTCTCCAAAGATTTTACTCCATCGGTTAACTGGAGATCTGCTACTCAAATGGAAAATCTGATCTCACCATTTTGATCCCTGTGGAATTCTAAGACTTTTAAGTATAAAGTTGGTTGCATTCTGACTCTGGAGAATTTCACCCTCCAAGGGAATCTTTTAGATTCCTCGATATTCCTTAAAGATTCCACGTTGCGGGAATCCTGCAATTATGTTGTCCAAATGGTGAATCTGACTTCACCATCACGTTCCCTACGAAATTTTGCGAAATTTGACTATAAACTTGACATCATTCTGACAAAATTAAATTTTACCTCCCAAGGAATCTTTTACATTCCTCTCTCCATCAGGGAATATTCTCTGCAAATATTTTGTCTCGAAATCCATGCCAACATAATTCCACTCTAGAATCCATGTGAAGGTTCAGCTCTCTACCTCTGAGTTCCACCGTTGCTCAGCCTCACGGCTCCATTGTTGTCTCCCTTCCCCCGAATGAGCAACATGTTGAGGTTTAAACAAAAAAATGTCGACGAATTTTCCAATGAAATCATAACAGCTTGTTGGTTGGAGGAGGTAATGTTAAGGCATTTGTTGTGGGTGGTCGGGGGTTCCAATACCACTGAACCCCATTATATCACATATTTTTTTTTTATAACCACCACATTAAATCTTAAGTGAAGTTGATTTGTGGATTGCTAGAGTTTTATGGTAGAGTTTTCTTCCCACAAGTTTTGTATCATGTTATATGGTATGGCACCATGGGTTGTCATGTGGTGGCATGTTTTGACCACCCGCCACCATTTTAATAATATTCGTTGGTTGGCGGGGAAGGCAGGGGTGGCAGCCTACCACCCCTTAATATATATTTTTTGTTTTTATATAAATTACAATAAATGATTTTTAACCATTGAAAAATAAGGTTCAATAGGAAAATTAAGTAGGCACCAAGTTCACCCATTTTCGGCAGCCAGATTCCATTCCCCGGACTCGTTCAATTTGTAGGACCATTAATCATGGCCCACATGCCCACTTTGACCAAAAATTTTACCAACCCTATCTCCTTCATACGAGCTCGGATTGGAGTGTCATTCCCACTGTTGGAATCAAGGGGATAAGCGCTTAGATCTGGTCCTGGTTCGAGAGCAATCTGACCACTTTGAATTTTTAGCTATCATAAGCCCTCTTCAACCTTTGAGTGTGTCTGGAGCCACTCCTATTCATAAAGAGTCTTTCTATGCATGTTTATGAATTTATTGATAAATTTTATAATAGGTTAGAGAAATATTACATTAGGACATTTCCTATAAATAGACTTCTTTTATTGTCTTTATTAGAGATAGTTGTACAAAAAATTACTTTTATTTTACATAGTTTAATATTGACTCTACTCTTATTGTTAATTCTTGACATACATATGATTGTAGATGTAAAACAGTTTAAGTGGCTCAATTAGAAATAAAACTATACTCAGTCCTATGTCCTTCTACAAAATAGGAGTAGGAGTAGATTTATTTAGTTGTTTTCTTTTAATTTTTTCTACGAATAGAGTAGTTATTGAATAAGCAAGTGAGAAACATTTTATAGTGATCCACTTTAATTCTTGAGAAAATATTGTAAAGTATGTATTTTAAAATTGTTTAGGCACACCACAATATTCATATTGATATTTTATTGGTATGTTTGTTATAAATCAATGGTGGTTCTCTTTCATAGGCTCGATGCTTGCCTCAGTTTAGATTGAATAATTAGATGATCTTCAAGATATGAAAATTTTGAGGAAAATGCAAGTTTTTCTTATCTATTTTATATATCTTCCATAGGAGTTCAAATTATTCCAGGTTTGCATACATATGATGATCTTCATCCGCTGTTAGTTTTTGTCTCAACTCATGTTTCCTTCTTTAGTCACATTATCTTTATCATATCTTATTTTATTTTTTATTGCAGGTCTTCAATGAGTCAATTGGAGTGTTGACTTTTCTAGCAAATCAGATTGGATTTAGAATAAATAAATTATGAAAAACCTTAATGTTGAAAAGAATAGATTGTCAAAATGCATATAGGGAATTTTCCTTTTCATTTGCAAGTTTTTCTTGCTTATACTTCTGAAAAAAAATTATAAGCTTTATCTATAAAAATTTAACCATAGAGACTTGAAAGCTTGGTTTTGGATCAATATTTGTGAAGGAATGTAAACCCGTGCTAAAACACTCATGTGAAAATTTTAATCATAACTATGCTTTATATTAGAGAGCTTGCTTTGAATAAAAGACATAAATAACAAACCCCCCAAGTGAGATAAAAATTTAGTATGCTTGCAATAATACAAACAATGTAAGAAGATCTTGATTCTTTATGTTAACATGTTTATCCTATCTTGTTTGACTTGAGGCTTGTTTATGTTGAGAAATTAGGGCTTTTATTACAATTTCTCTTCTTCATAGTTACTTATGATGTCCTTTAAGCTTCTTTTACTTATATCTTGTCTTCGTTAGATTATTATATTATTCATCAAGACAATTATCAAATGCACAAGAGACACAATGTTTAGGCTAGAAATCCAGGGCCAAATCATCTCACTCTTTGAGAGGAAAACCTGATCAAAATTATTCTTATAGTTCTTCAATTGACGAGTACCAAAACCATGACAAAGACCCTTGACACCAGTATACCTCCAAAACGCTTTTCATTATCCATTACTTCTCTTTTCAGCTCCTTATGTTGATTCTTCCTTTCCTCCACTAAGCTCCACCACACTTATTGGTCTCCTTGTTGCTGCAATCCTTGAATGAGATTTCGGTCTCCTTATTGCTGCAACCCAAGACCATATATGTGAGACTTCTCTTATTGTGATAGGCCTCAGCCTTCCTAAAGTGTATCCAAATTCTAGTAGCCCAATACTGATCTCCTTTATGTTGTGATCACCTTCTTCCTTGCTACAATTATCCTCGGCCTTTCTGAGATCTGCATAGAATAGAGTGGACCCAAAATAGACACGAGTATGCCCCTATGAAAGTACTCCTTTCTTCACACTTATTGTAGGTCCGTTCTCTGTTGAGGTAGCCTTTGGCCTGCCTGAGGTATGCGAGGTAAGTTGGACCCAAGACAGAGCTAGATTATCCCTCTTTCCTTCGTTGTGTGTTTTCTAATCTTTGCACCAATTTCGGACCCTTAACTTGCACTCCTATTTTAGACTTGTCTGATTATTATTTTTTCAAAATGAGGTTGCAGTTCCTTTATATATAGCTATTTTCTCCCATATCTAGGCCAACATTTCCATCTGTAGGTAGGCCAACTTCTTCAAGGGTGGATCTTCAACATACTTTGAGCTGACTTCTTAGAGCTTAGTGACAAGGTCTTGCAGTATATTTTTACATCAAAAATTTGTCTTTTTATAAGTGTAACATGACTTAATTTGCATGACTCTAATCATATTTATGACAAGATGACAAAATCCAAAAGACATCAAGAAAAATTATTTGACCTATAATAAAATCCCCTTGCTCATGAAACCCATGATACAAACATTACAATAAATGCATTTTATTATCTTTTTCTCTTCATTACATAAAATCATAATTACATGTCATTATGAAGACCAAACCTAGTTACACTTTTAAACACTTCCTCTTAACTATGGAGGTATTCATAATGGTACTTGGTCACTCTCAATCTGAAGAATCTCATAAGAAGAATCGGGAGAATCAGAATCTCATGAAGAACTCCTTCCTTCGATGTCATGATTTTTTTTTTTTGAGTCTTCATCTTTGGTATTTATTCATAGGGGACAGATCATACATCACTTTCATCCACAAGTGATGTCTTCATTTTATCAGAAAG
Organism: Pinus albicaulis; assembly: GCA_034641835.2. Classification (NCBI taxonomy): domain Eukaryota; kingdom Viridiplantae; phylum Streptophyta; class Pinopsida; order Pinales; family Pinaceae; genus Pinus; species Pinus albicaulis. The sequence continues at coordinate 321,284,509 of CM076578.1, forward strand.
TGATCCATCAGTCTTCTCATATGGTCTATCTTCATGTCATGCTGCTTTTCTTTGAACCATATTTCTTCCAAGGATATTTCATCCTACCATATGGTTATCAACTGAGGAAGACATACTTCCATTTAACAGCCCTGCATAAGCTCATCCATATATTATTATAAATATGAATACTTAAATCAAAGATCACCTTAGTGATGATCTTTCTCATGACATCTTCTTGTAGACACCTACATCCTTCATACAGTTTTATACATCTCCTAATGATATGTATTGTCAAGGGTCTCCACATTTTTCAGACTTCTATCAGAGTCTACATATCTTTCGAGGATATTTTCTAGTCAAGTATTCTTGGTTTCTTGGATGTTGACGGCCTTTTACCATGGCTTAACTTCTCACGATCTCTTCCTTTCTTTCTCCACACATTTTATTTCATTCCCAGGAGCTTCTAATATGTAGTTGCTTAATTGAATGAACCACCTCATACTCCATATGAGGACATATTATGTCGATTTCATCTAGTGTGGATCATTCCATTTGGCAACCTTTGCATTGGAGGATATCCCCTTTTCCTTTGATCATACTTCTAAATATAGAAGTATACTACCTACAACCATATGACGTGACTTCATAATATCCAATGTAAACATACATACATCATATTTTCTCTTTGAGTGACCCTCTAGAAATTTTCCTTAGAGTGAGAAGCTTCATTCCCTTGACCTGCTTCATCAATATGTCACCATATCCCAATCTTAGAATTCTGCAAGTTAGAATTCTCAATGAATCCTTTTGTTTCTTTCTAAAATAATTAATCCAAAGAGGATTCCATTAGAAAATATAAAAAATTGTTTCCATTTTGATTAATGAATGATGAACCTTGATCTAGATGATTTCCTTCCATAAATTATATTTTCAGTGAGGTTTCCACGAGCCACTTATTTCATATCATGACTGTTACATAAATTTGTTTCAGACATCCTCCTATGAAAATTTCTCCTCCTCTAATGATTCTACCATGATGCCAATCCTAATGTGATGCATCTATATAATATACAATGCTTCATATATTACTATTTTTCAACTGACAAATACCTCCCAAAGAAGAAGATTATCTCAATCATAGTAGATATATCTCACTTCTTCTTTCTTAGGCTTCTTTGAATCTAGTTCTTCCATTTCTTCGGCGACATGGGCTTCATAATTTTTCCTCTTGTCCTTATTAGGTTTAGGAAAATCTCTTTTATAGTTCCCAAGTTCATTACATCCATATAATCTTATCTTTTCCACTTTTCTCTTTCTATTATGAGGACCAAATTTACCAAATCTTCCCTTTATTTTTTATATGGTAGTATAGGCTTCATTTTCTTCATTTGATCTCATATCAAATTTTTTCTTTCAATATAGTCTCTTATATTTTACATAGAGCCCATATATATTGGAATGGTGTTGCTTCTTTCTTCCCATATATGGTTGAAGTGAATTTTCCCCATCCCTCCAGTAGAGCATTCAGTACAACTGTAGCCATTTCCCTATCAGACATTACTTCTCCCAATTCCTGCATTTGATCTCGTATTTCGGAAATATTCATAAAATATGAAGTTATTCCTTCCTCTATTGAAAACTTCAAATTTTAGAGTTATTACCTCTGAGAGATTACTTCTCGTGGAATACTCATAGAGACTAGCTCCACCAAGTTGTCATATATTTCTTTTGAAGTTTCTAGTTTTGATACATATGACATGGGAGAGTCCTTTATGGATTCTATAAGAATCTGTTGGGCTCTTATTTCTCCCTTCATTTATTTGGCATGTGCTTGAGTATATTATTTTGAAGGTAGGGTCATAGACCCTTTGATGTGGTCCATGACTTCATTTTCAATCGGATTCAGATCTATCATTTTCTTCCATGCAAGAAAGTTTGAAGACCCGAGAAATTTATTTCTTTCCTTGCAAAAATTCATTTTAATAGATTCAGATGAATTCATAAATATACTTACTTGATGTAGATGCTTTTCTTCTTCTACCAACTTCTTCTTTGATGATGAGGTGGATAGTATCAGAAGCTCCCTCTTAGATAGACTTCTTCAAGAGTGATATAGTGAGGTGAATTACCTTGAATCCTTGATGATGATGATGATCAAGGATGACTTGATGATGGATTCTACAATATGTCTTCAATGATGTTGACTTGGCTTCAACAATAGAGATAACTATTAGAATATTTGAAGATGACTATCTCCTTCTAGATCTTGCTTCTTGGGCCCTTGATCTATAAGTCCTTTGAGCAAGGTCTTTGGTCTTCTTGAGATGGCTTTAGCGTTTCACAAACTTCTTGTAGACTACTTCTTGAATGAAGGTCTTCCTCCTTAGATCTAGGGATTGACTCTTCAATGTAGCTCCCTTTTCTTGATGCTTTGTTGAAAATTGATCCTTGATCTCCTTTCTGAAGCTTGATCATTGAGTGTCTTCTTTCTATATTGTCCTTTCTTGTCTTCAACACCTTAGCTCTGAAACCATGTTGAGAAATTAGGGATTTTATTACAATTTATCTTCTTGATAACTACTTGTGATGTCCTTTAGGCTTCTTTTACTTAGATCTTGTCTTCATTAGATTATTATATTCTTCATCAATTCATTTATCAAATGCACAAGAGACACAATGTTTAGGCTAGCAATCTAGGGCCAAAACCTCTCACTCTTTGAGAGAAAAGCCCGATCGAAATTATTCTTATAGATCTTCAATTGATGAGTGCCAAAACCACGACAAAAAACCTTGACACCAGTAAACCTCCAAGACCCTTGTCATTGTCCCTTACTTATCTTTTCGGCTACTTATGTGATTCTTCTTTTTTGCACTAAACTGCACCACACTTCTTGGTCTCCTTGTTGTTGCAATCCTAGACTGATATTTTGGTCTCTTTTATGCTGTGATCATATTCTTATTTTTTGCAATTATCCTTGGCCTTTTTGAGATATATGTAGCATCGAGTGGACCCAAAACATAGATGAGCATGCCCTTATGAAAATCCTCCTTTCTTCGCACTTATTACAAATTTGTTCTTCGCTGAGGTAGACTTCAACCTGCCTGAGGTATGCGAGGTAAGTTGGACCCAAGACAGAGCTATATTATCCCTCTTTCCTTTGATGGTTATCCTCTAATAATCACACCAATTTCAGACCCTTAACTCCACTCCTATTTCAGAATTGTCCTATTTTTTTTCATAATGAGGCTATAACTCCTTTATATATAGGTGTTGTCTCCCATCTCCAGGATAACATGTCCGTATGTAGGTAGGCCAACTTCTTCAAGGGTGGATCTTCAACATACTTTGAGCCGACTTCTTGGAGCCTAGTGAGAAGGCATTCGAGTATATTTTTACATCAACAAATTTTCCTTTTACAAGTGTAACATGACTTCATTTGCATGAATCCAATTATCTTTATGACAAGATGAAAAACTCCTAAGGACATAAAGAATAAGTCTTTGACCTATAATAAAATCTCCTTGCTCATGAAATCCATGATGCAAGCATTACAATAAATAAATTTTATTATCTTTGTCTCTTCATTACATAAAATAATAATTACATTTCATTATGAACACGGAACCTAGTTACACTTTTCAACACTCCCTCTTAACTAGGGAAGTATGCATAATGGTACTTGGGCACTCTCAATCCGAAGAATATCATAAGAATAATTATATTGTTAATCCCATATGTAGTGCATCATATAAAATAGCATTTTCATAATGCAATGCCTTGACTAACAACTCCATCTCTCCAAGATAGCTTGAGCTCCAATGATGGCGATACCAATAATGAATAGACACCTTCATCATTGTCTCTCTTGGAACATACCCCACCCGGGTTCACTCAGAGTATGTTCAATGCTATTCTTATCTTGGATTCCCAGTCCTAAAATAATATCAGTCCTTCCACGACTACTCTTATCTTTGATGCCCTAATACATCATCAAAGAGTATCGAATGCCATATGATTACCCAATCCTCCATTCTATCTTCCCAGGTGAAGACCAAAATGATATGTCTATCTCTCCCTATCAATTAGGGAGGACATATTCCACCAAGGAATGTACCAATTCCTATAGAAGGAATGTAACTAATCTCCCTCTCATATTAGGAATTACCAAGTTTCTTGCAAGTAAGAAACTTATTTCCAGTCTCCCTCTTAATTAGGAACCTGTAGCAGCTTTATAGGAAAATAATGGGATATCCAACTTCTCATGAAGAACTCCTTCCTTCAATGTCATGAATTTATTTGTTGTTGAGGATTCTTCATATTTTGGATCTGTTCATAGGGCACAGATCATCCATCACTTTCATCCACGATTGATGTCTTCATTTTATCATAGATTGATCCATGAGTCTTCTCATATGGTCTAGCTTCATGTCATGCTTCTTTTCTTTGAGCCATATTTATTTCAAGGATACTTCATCCTACCACATGGTTATCAATGAGGAAGACACATAATTCCCTTTGAGAACCCTACATAATCTCATCCCGATATTATTATAAATATGAATACTAAAATCAAATATTACCTTAGAGATTATATAAAATTCTTCCTATATTACTATTTTGCGACTGACAGATACCTCCTAAGGAATAACATGATCTCAATCATAGTAGAGATCTCTCACTTCTTTTTTCTTTGGCTTCTTTGAATCTAGTTCTTCCATTTCTTCAACGACATGGGCTTCTTCACTTTTCCTCTTTTCCTTATTAGGTTTAGCAAACTGTCTTTTATATTTCCAAAGTTCATTACATCCACATAATATTATCTTGTCCATGTTTCTCTTTCTATTATGAGGACCAAATTTACCAAATCTTCCCCTTCTTATTTATATGGTAGCATAGGCTTCATTTTCTTCATTTGACCTCGTATAATTTTTTTTCTTTCAACCTGATCTCTTCTATTTTAGATAGAAACCATAGATCTTGGAATGGTGTTGATTACTTCTTCCCATAGATGGTTGAAGTGAAGTTTCCCCGTCCCTCTGGTAGAAAATTCAGTACCACTATAGTCATTTCCCTATCAGACATTACTTCTCCCAATTCTTGCAGTTGATCTTGTATTTTAGAAATCTTCATAAAATATGAATTTATTCCTTCCTCTCTTGACAACTTCAACTTGTAGAGTTCTTTCCTAAGATAGATTACTTTGTTGAAATTTTTGGTAGCATTGGATGTTCTTTAGCTACGAAACTTTGTCGACGGGCTAGAACACATGAAATCTCCAAGATCCTAAACTTGTTTGGATAAATTCCATCTGGTATGAAAGTTATTCAAATAATTAATTTTTTTTAATGGGGACCCTAAGTCTAACTTAGGGAAATTAAAAAATTAAAGTGAATTAATTTAAACATGTGAGTGAGAATGTTATAAGTGACGTGGATCAAGTCTTTTATAATCTAAGTCGTCGATTAGAGATTATATCATGGTCGTTGATTTTTCAATGAGAAAAGTATTAAAGGAAGGCTTGGGGTCAGTTGGAGAACACACATAGAGCGGTAGCACTGGAGATAAGTTGAAATTCTGGGGCGTGGTTTGCTGAGAATTTTCGAGTGAGCTTGCAGTCTTGGTGAGGGGAAGATCGGTGAGGGATATTCATATCTTAGGCCAATAATACATAAGTAGAGAGGAAGATCTATACCAGGCAGCGCAGAGCCCAGCAGGAGGGACACAGCCCAGCGAGGCTCAAGCAGAGGCTGACGCAGGCACTTCAAGGTAACGCAGAGGCAACATTGAGCCTAGGGGGGTGACGCAGGAGAAGCATGTTTTGTGCAGAGGCTGCATAGAGGCTCTATCAACTACGTAGAGATGACACAGTGTCGGAAGAGGTAGTGTTGGGATTTCTAGTGGGCCATAAATGGCTCGTATTCAAAAATTCAGAAGGTGTGAAGCCTCAACTGAATCAACCATATTTTCTGTCTCCGAGCGATAGGTACATCTACTGTGAATTATCTGTTGGGAAAACCATTACTGGTGCCCTTTATTTTATTCAAATATTTTTCTTAATAAACAAACCCTATAAGAGCTACTACACTGGTTTTACTGCATTCAGTTTTTCTGGTAAAATTGTCCAAAAATTACTGTTTCCTTTGTCATATGTGTGTTATGCTTTAGTAAATGATCTGTATGTATGTGTAGGTTTCAGTTGTGTTTACTTTTGTATTTTACTTAATATTTCAAAAAATAACTTGTTAATTAAATCAAACAAGTAGGGTAAGTAAATAAAGATACTACATTAGGGTTTAAATATTTAGAAATTTTCAGATGGTATCAGAGTGATTGCAGATCAAGATGAAGCCATCAGCCTAGGGCTGAAGAATTTTTTCTTACAGGAGGGCAGCTGAAGCTGCACAGATTCAGAAAGAGGTAGCGCAGCACTAGAGGGACAGTGCAATCAGATCCAGTCTGCTCATACAAAGCTGACGCAGAGCCTGACGTAGGCCTACAAGGGTGATGCAGAGCTTTTCAAGCTCACACTGAGCTGACACTGAGGTTTATGCAGTCCAAGACGGAGTAACGATGTGCCTGTTGTCGTGGCTGGAAGTGCATTTTTTTATCTTCGAAGTTGTTGGTGGGGAATTTTTTCTATCGGTGCAGAACAATGCCTAGTAGGGTTGACAAAGTAAGGGGAAAAATATTCCTCAACATATTTTATAGCCAAGAAATTTGATATTTGATCAAGTGGAGTGATCGTAGAGGGTTGATTTGACAAAATTGGTGAAGGATTTCTGGGAGGGAAATCATCTGTCAGCGGGAGCATATTATCTAGAGGGTTTATATCACTAAGAAACCTAAATCCGGTGTTTTTCTAAGTGTAGCAGCAGTAGAAGGGAGAAGAGAACTTTCTTCCTAAAGTTTGAGCAGAGATGACCTCGCATAGATTTAGAGATCATGATAGGTTAGATGGTGTGTCTAACTTTTGCATCTAGAAATCCAGAATCTTGTTAGTCCTTAAATAATATGGCATCATAGATCATGCCAAGAATGTCCTAGCTATTCCAACCGATGTTTCTCTTCTAGCAAAGTTCAATGAAAATAAGGTGTGAGCTAAACACTTGATCATGGATGGAGTAAAACATCATGTGGTTCTACATATTTCTGAAAATAAGATGGAAAATGAGGCGTGGACGACATTAACCACGTTGTATCAAGGTAGCTTCGTCCAGAGGAAGATGCTTCTAAAGAATCATATGTAGTTGTTCCAGAGGCATAAGGGAGAGGAGATTGATCCTTTCTTCTTTAGATTGTAGACTATTTGAGACCAGTTGATTTCCATGGGGGAAACTCCTAACGATGGACTCAAGGGAAGGAATACCCTGAATGCGGCCACCAATGATTGGGAGACCTTTGTCCAAAGTATCTTAGATGGAGCACAACTTCCAAACTGGGGGGACATGTGGGAAATCCTTCAACAAGAGGAGATCGGGAGAATAACCAAGAGGGAATTCAACAACAAAGGAGTCAATATTAAGAAAGAGGAGGAGAAAGATGCAACCCTAGAATATAAGGGACAAAGCCAGCAAGGGAATAAGAAGGACCTGTTATCTTTATGTAATTTACGAGATTGTGAGAATAAACATAGAGGACAACATCAAAAGCACTTTAGAAGTTGGGATCTAGACCTGCCAGCTTCAGAGAAGGATCTCTCTGTAAAATTTAACTTTTTTTTTAATGGATATTAGGCTAGTTATGAATGTACTTGGTTGTTTGTTTGATTTTTATTGGTTTGGTTGATTAAATTTCTATATTTACATTTGGAAATGGAGTAAAAAATATAAAAATATATTATGCATCAATACTTGAAAAAGTTATCACAAGGAAATATAAGTTGTATCTACTAGATATTTTTAGATTTTGAATGAATTATGAAAGTGAAAGAAGTATGGAATTCGGTAGAGATTAAAAATCAATTATGTATTCTTCAATCTGACTTCAGTAGAAAACATATAAATTTCTAACGGACAAGATAAGGTGTTCTGATTAACACATCTTATCCATCATAGTTTTTTTTTTTATAAAATTAAGAGTTTTATATTTACAAAGAAAGGGAAAAACAACAAAATAACACATTTTATAGAAGAAACACTTTACCAGTGAATACACCACATGAATCTTGTAATAAATCCCTATATTATTGATGCTTTAGAAAAAACGTGCAAAGTTACAATGCTCAGTAGGAAAAACACATTCCGTAACCAACCCTTAATACTTTGAACATCGAAATATATATAATAATATTTTACAAAAATGATTACATTAACGTTGTCTCAACCGACAAAGTATTATTAGAAAAAATTGAAGAATAAACTCTAACTGTTACAAAATAATAGGTTTGGTGGAGATGATCTGGAATGTTGGAACTGTTTTAAAGGAAACAGTTGCTGAGTGGACCTATTTTTGGGCTACACTGGCTGGTGTGCTGGCTGATGTGCTTGCTAGAGCTGACCATTCTCAATTACCTTTTACTCTTGTAGCTCACACAGTTTATCTCATTGATCTTCATCTAGGATATTTAACTTGATTACCTTTCAGTAAATCTCATCCACTTCAGTATATCTGGTAAAAGTGGGTTTTACCACGAAGACGTGATTTACCTCATATTGAATGAAAATGTCATTTCTCATTTCTTCCAAGAATGCTCTGTCTGTCATGGTACCTTTGATATCGGAGAATTTGGCAGTGTCCTTGGAAATATCCTTTAATTTCATTACATAGTCTTCATGAGCTATCAACTTATCATTAATAACAAACAAATAAGGCAGACCCTTCTGTGTTAAAGGCTCTATCCTGTTAAAAAACATGTTCACTGTTGTCTCCAAGCTGTGGCATTTATACTCTAGTTGAACACTCTGATTCTTCTTAGTAAGAATCTTCTTCACTTAAAGGATGGTTTATGTCCTATCATCTACTCCCAAATCATCTAATTAATGCCTATTCTTGGAGTTCAGGAACTTGATAATGTTGTTTGTTGTTGGAGGCATATCCCCAAGTTCCTCCTTGATATCTATGATAGCATCATTGGACTTTTTAATCAACTCCTTTTGCTCAAAAATAATCTAGATGCAGGGCCATATTTCATTAATAGAGTTCATGATCTAAAAATGGAAGTACTTGAAAATGTGTGCAAGGTATCCATTTCCATTAATTAAATGTGTGCAAAATATCCCATGTCTTGTTGCATAAAACAAAGTGTTTTTGGTAACTATATAAGAGTTTATGTGTGGAGGAAAGTTAAATTAACTGATCTAAAAATGCAACTTCTTCGATCTGTTCCAGAGATTTACTATAGGGGCATTTACTAGATATGTCACTTTTGATAAAAGGATGAGATCCAAAGGCTACCTGGCCCTTTACGGACTCTGTCTTTAGAACTTGTATAAGTTAACACTCATGATCTAAAAATGAAACTACTTGTATTTTCTGTTTAACATATTAAATCAGAAATTTACAACAAGATAACTTCAGCATAACATGACACAAATTTTTGATGAGCAGTTCACCCCTCCCGGGCTACATCTGCTGGATCAAGCCTCCCAAAATGAACTTGTCCTCTTGTATTAAAATGCTTTCAAATGCTAATACAAGTTTAAAAGTGTCTCAATAGAAAAATTTGAATGCAAATACTAATTCAGAAGACATGAAAAAGCTAATAATTCCTTTCCAAATTCACTAAACAGTGAAGAATTACCATAAACAGTGATTTCTTCAAAATGGCCCTAATGGCTCAAAAAGCTTCCCTGAAGCTAAAATGGTTGTATAACATCTCTACTACCTCTGGAACCTGTCCCAATGGCTCTAGAATGCTGAAAATAGTCAAAAATGACTTTTTTTTTACCTGAAATGGTTAAGCATAGCCCAAAACAGCTCCAACTCCCTCTTGGCCCTAATGGCTCTCATTGCTTCCCTGAAGCAAAAGGGGCTGAAGATCAACTCCAATGGCTCTAAAACCTGTTCCAATGGATTCAAAATTCTCTGAATACATGAAATTAAAAAAATAAATAAATAAATTTCGTCCAAAAAGGTTCTCCCTGTCAGAAGTTATGACCAAAACCATTTTTGCCCAATCTGCCCTTGAAAACCTCCACTAATTGTGGAGAAACTTCAGTTAGAGCCGATAATTTTGGCCCAAATTCCAAAATGGTGGAGCCACCAACCTTAAATTTCAGGCAACTGGTTGTCACATTTAATGTGGAATGGGCGCATGTGAACGCTCTGTCAGAACCGCCGAGAAGACCGTCGATCCAACGGTTTAATAAACCATGGCAATATATTTAAACGTTATTTGAATAACGTGGCCACATGGTGGGGTATAACCACTTCCATGACCATAGAGCAGGTGGTTAGCCCCTAGTCTCTAATGTATGTTCATATATATGGCGGGGCTAGCCCCTAGGGGCTGACCCCCTTTACCGCCTGTCCAAAACTATTTCAAAGTTTAAATTGACACCACCGAGAAATGTGTTAAGAACCACTCGTATGGTGCAACGGTAAAGCGCTTGTTGTTTGGCATGTGGTCCGGGGTTCGAATCTGGTAAAGTCACAAAATATTTTTACACCATCGAAAATTCCACACGCCACGGGCCATGTGGCGGCCTCCGGGCTTGCCACGTGGCACCCGTTGATTAGCCGAAAATTCAACAAGTCAAATTGCATCCAATGAGCGAGCGACACTTGTTCACAATCGATTAGCCCAAGTGGAATATTCCATATTCCAAGGAATATTTTGAGGAATATTCTAGGAATATTCCTTTTTTAATTTTTCAAAAATTGAAAGTCAAACCTGGTCAAACTGGTCTTTTGCATGAAATTGTGAATTTTCAAACTTGAATAACTTTCACATACAGTGTCAGATTTGAGTGTCGTTCATGGCATCAGGATCATATCGATGAGGCCTATCTAGTCGTTCAGGTTGCAAGTGATTTTGAACACATTCAATTTTGGGCTTTTTCCATAGCTCAGACTTCAGCTCCTGATCACACCTCCCAAATGAGAAGCTTTTGAACCCCAAAAGCTCACTAAAATGATGAAACTGAACTATAGTACAGAAAATGAGAGAATAACAACATCCTCTTCTCTTCAGCCTTCAAAATTTTCCTGACTTGACAATTGTTTACATGGAAAAATTTTCTGAATGAGCCATGTACTTGTGTCGAATCCCGACCAAGTTTTCTCGCTATACCAATCTCCATTCTGAAACCAACAATGACCCTTGCTAAAAATTGTGCCCTCTTTTCTTGCATGCCTTTCCATCTCATGGAATCTTACATTGCTTTGCACTGAAACTTTTTTCTCTGCACCGATCGACATCAAAGGCACCTTGTGCAACATACGACATCAACAACAAGTTGACAATGAAAAGTGCTATACAATTGACACAACCATCAATGTAAAAAGTGTGCCCACAATCGACACAAGTCGACAAACATGTGTGACACAATCAACACAAATCAATAAAAAACAAGATACATCTTGACAAACACATGTGTATGTATCAAGTACAATGAACTATATACAGTTCACTAATTACACATATAATCTCTATGTACATGTGCAACTTCAACCCTTCTTTTCAAATACCAACAAGTACATCATCCCAAAACATGAGGGTGACTAAGAGCTGAACCAAAAGAAATTGTTGCAATATAAGTGAGTATCATACTCATCTTTTACACCTCCATGGCGAAATTTTGCAACAACAAAGAAATTCCTTCAACTGAAACTGCTTTTACATGCAATCTTGCATCAACTTTTTAACTGAAATTTGCATGTACAAAATGAAGATGACTTACTGTAATAAGAAGTTAATCCACTTCCTACCAAGCCAAATCTATGGTGTCTTTTGTGGTTGCAATACACCTTAAAGTGAATCTTCCATTTCCACGTCGATAACGGAATCCATAGATCCACTTACGCCAAGCTTTTTGTCCTCTAGCTACATGTGCTTTGGATGATGAGTTGGATGCAAGGTCCAACAATGAGAGACATCATGTCCCTTCTTTTGACAAAATGTGCAACTTTGAAACACTTTCTGTGAAATTTTTCTTTGCCTCTTCTGCTTCCTGTGCGCTTTCTTTTTCAACCAGCATCTTGAAGCAACATGGTTAAATCCACCACAAAATGAACATCAAAACTTTCTTTCATTTGAACAAGAAAAATTATCATTCTTTGCTGAAACATAATCAAATTGATCATGTGAATAATTATACCTCTTTTGCTGCAATGATGGCTTAAAACAATGGCAATCATTCTTAAAACAATTTTTACATATATGCATATTAGAACTTGGAATAAAGGTTCTCTTTAAATTTGCATCACATGCATTCAAGGATTTGGAGTCTTCGCCATTATACTGCACATAACCAAGACCAACATTCTTGGGTCGCTCCACAACCGAAATAGGGTCAATCATGCCTTGTGCATGCTTGCCCAAACCTTTTCCTTCTTGATAGCCCATATTAAACATTAATTTGGACCCGATTCCCCTTGTATGTTTTTCAAAAGAACCAACACACTTTTCAATTGAGGAAATTGAAGACAAGTTCGAATGGTTTACCTCTTCCTCACGCTTGTTCTTGTACAAAGCTTATTGAGCTTAAAGGAGTTTTTTCTCCATGTCATGAAACCTTTGGAGAATTGCTTCCTTCTCTTCTTTCATAGCCAATAATTGTGCATTAAGCTTAACACTTTCTCTTTAATCCTCAATGAGAATCTGCACCATGTCCTTCACTTTAATGAACTCATTCTTCATGTCATCATTGAAGAATTTCGTGAAGGAGGAAACTTCAATTGTGGAAGAAGTTGACATTATGTATATGGTCAAATTAACAAAAGGAATTTCTGAAGAAAATTTCTCAAAGCTTTCCAACAAATGACAAGCTTTTAACCAAACGTCAGTAAAGACCCCTTCTTATTCAAGCATCCATAAAACACAAACTCCAATAGCTTGTAGCAAACACTTAATCAAGTGGGTTTGTTTTCCAAAGATAATCTTGAGGTGCTTTGGGATAAGGAAATAGCCTACAACTCTTTTTTCCTTTCTAGGACTTAGCTATCAACAGCTATCTTTTCAACTCAAGAAAACTCATACAAGCAACCATTTTGCAACCAATAAAACAATCAATATTTTACATTGTTTTAACACCTTTTGCACACAAAAAATGCTCAACATAAGCACAACCAAGCTTAACCTATGCTCTGATACCATCTGATCTGAAAATGGAAGTACTTGAAAATGTGTGCAAGGTATCCATTTCCATTAATTAAATGTGTGCAAAATATCCCATGTCTTGTTCCATAAAACAAAGTGTTTTTGGTAACTGTATAAGAGTTTATGTGTGGAGGCAAGTTAAATTAACTGATCTGAAAATGAAACTTATTCGATCTGTTCTAGAGATTGACTATAGGGGCATTTACTAGATATGTCACTTTTGATAAAAGGATGAGATCCAAAGGCTACCTGGCCCTTTACAGACTCTGTCTTTAGAACTTGTAGAAGTTAACACTCATGATCTGAAAATGAAACTACTTGTATTTTCCGTTTAACATATTAAATCATAAATGTACAATAAGATAACTTCAGCATAACATGACACAATGTTTCATGAGCAGTTCACCCCTCCTGGGCTACATCTGCTGGATCAAGCCTCCCAAAATGAACTTGTCCTCTTGTATTAAAATGCTTTCAAATGCTAATACAAGTTTAAAAGTGTCTCAATAGAAAAATTTGAATGCAAATACTGATTCAGAAGACATGAAAAAGATAATAATTCCTTTCCAAATTCACTAAACAGTGAAGAATTACCATAAACAATGATTTCTTCAAAATGGCTCTGATGGCTCAAAAAGCTTCCCTGAAACTAAAATGGTTGTAGAACATCTATACTACCTCTGGAACCTATCCCAATGGCTATGGAATGCTAAAAATAGTTGAAAATAACTTTTGGTTCACCTAAAATGGTTAAGCATAGCCCAAAACAGCTCCAACTCCCTCTTGGCCCTGATGGCTCTCATTGCTTCCCTGAAGCAAAAGGGGCTGAAGATAAAATATAATGGATCTAAAACCTATTCCAATGGATTAAAAATGCTCTGAATACCTGAAATCAAAAAAAAAAATCGTCCAAAAAGGTTCTCCCTATCAAAAGTTATGACCAAAACTATTTTTTCCCAATCTGCGCTTGAAAACCTCCACTAATTGTGGAGAAACTTCAGTTAGAGCCGATAATTTTGGCCCAAATTCCAAAATGGCGGAGACGCCAACCTTAACCATTGGGAAACTGGTTGTCACATTTAATGTGGAATGGGCGCATGTGAACGCTCCGTCAGAACCGCCGAGAAGACCGTCGATCCAACGGTTTAATAAACCGTGGCAATATATTTAAACGTTATTTGAATAACGTGGCCACATGGTGGGGTCTAACCGCCGCTGTGACCATCGGGTGGGAGGTTAGCCCCTGGTATCTAGCATATGGTCATATATATGCGGGGGCTGGCCCCCTTTGCCGCCCATCCAAAACTATTTCAAAGTGTAAATTGACACCGCTGAGAAATATGTTAAGAACCACTCGTATGGTGCAACGGTAAAGTTCTTGTTGTTTGGCATGTGGTCTGGGGTTCGAATCCGATAAAATCACAAGATATTTTTACACCACCAAAAATTCCACAGGCCAAGGGCCATGTGGTGGCCTCCAGGCTTGCCACGTAGCACCCGTTGATTGGCCGAAAATTCAACAAGTCAAACTACCATCCAATGAGAGAGTGACACTTGTCCATAATCGATTGGCCCAGGTGGAATATTCTAGGGAATATTTTGAGGAATATTCCTTTTTTAATTTTTTAAAAATTGAAATTCAAACCTGGGCAAACTGGTCTTTTGCATGAAATTGTGAATTTTAAAACTTGAATAAATTTCACATACAGTGTCAAATTTGAGTGTCGTTCATGGCATCAGGATCGTATCGACGAGGCCTATCTGTTTGTTCAGGTTGCAAGTGATTTTGAACACTTTCAATTTTGAGATTTTTCCATAGCTCGGAATTGAGCTCCTGATCAGTTCATGATATCTATCCATATGATTTCCTTGGCTTGGGCCAATGTTTGTCCAATTGTTGATTCTCCCTCTGACTTCTGTAATCTCTCTTTTAATTTATAAGCTCTTTCTGCTTCTACTAAATGAGAAGCTTCACTTCTTGATCTCTGGTCTTGCAACACTTTGACTTGATCCTGTAGTTTCTTGATTTCCTCTGTTTGAATAGACAGATTCTCCAATGCCTTTGTCAACTGATCTGCACCATCTGTTGTCTGTGTAGTGGAGCTTGTGGTTGTAGGAATGGTTTTAAGAGGTACAACCTCCAAAGGAACCATAGATAATTTTGCAGCCTAATCCTTCTCTTTGATTGTTTTCTCCATTTCGGTATCCATTTGTCTTATCTGCACATTTTTCTCTGTGATGAGCTTCATCATATCAGTCTTTTGAGACTCTATTTATTTAATGTCTTTGGTGAGAGGATCTTATGTAGCGATAGCTTTAGTTGTTTCCTCAATGCAGCTATATCAACATTCTTCTTCTTAATTATCTCCTCTACAGCCTTTATGTTGCAAGGATCATATCCTATTCTGGCCACTAAGTCTTCCAAAGACTTAATTCTTATATCCTTATCCAGAGAAGATATTTTCTCCATTTTTAGCTATGTCTGAATGTTGGCCAAGGAAACCTACAACTAAGAAAGACTCATTGTTGTGTTAGTCAAGGTAGAGGAGATCATTTCACTTGTTTGCTTGTGCATCTCCATTCGATCAATGGGATAAATATTCTTGATGTCAAACTCAAAATAATTCTTCTTGTAATTAGTGTTTGTCTTTGGCTTTGAAATATGTGCCTCAAAAAAGGCCATTTGCATTTTACCTTTCTCAGAGTCAAATGCTAACAACGACCTACTCTGAGAACTGGAAGTCTACTTCCAGAATGTGCTATTCTTCAGGATTTCATTCTTCAATTTATTTCCCTGAATGTATCAAAGACTATCTTCCCTTTATCCTATTGGAAAAACTTAGTTGTCTGAATAACCTGCTGCTGGTCCTGTGAAGTTGAAGAAGTAGTAGGAGAAAGGGTGGTTTGGCCACCAACTTGAGAAGATGTAGGTGTTTCCTTAGTGATTATAACAACCTCCTATTATGAATCTTTGTCTGGATTGGATTTAATATTAATTTCGGTTCTTTTCCTATACATTATATTGAACTCCTTATCGGTAGTGTCAGTCACTAAAGGTGACTCTTCTTCTCTTAGCCTTTTTCCTGCTTTTCCCTGTGGGACAAGAGTCTGTGATGTTGATGTCGAGACTATCTACTCTTTATCTTCCTGCAAAGTGATCTCAACCCACTCCAATTGGTTCATGTACTTCTCTATTTCTGACCTATGTGTATGTATGTAAGGAGTAGTCTTGTTCTCTACCCTTAGCTTTGAAATGGTTCCTAAAGGATCATAAGACCAGGTAAAGTTAAGGCTGAATTTCATTGCTTTCAATAAATTATCTGCTTCTTCACCTATTGATCTACTGTTACAAATGAATGGCCCAATTTGTGTTTTAATCCTAAACTACGATTTATTCTTTGTTGATAAAAAGTGGATTTCATCAACATTCAACATCTGCCTAATGTACTCTAAGGAAAAAATCATCATTGGGAGGAATTTTGGAAGCTTGTAAGGAGCAAGCTCACAACCATAAACTCTCAACTCTATTTAGTTCTGGTAAAAATACCAGTCCCCTGTCTTTGTTTGATCTGATAAATGGAGAATCATTTTGATGTCTTTACTAATTTTTCTTTCAGTTTTACTGCTCAAAAGGCTCATGACTGGATGTACAAATAGTTCAATGAACTATTTGTATGAATAATCTTTCTGCTCTTTCTTCACCAATGTGGTCTAGAATATGATTGAATATTGATTTCCATATTCATCCAATTTCCGCATAAGAAATTTAAACCTGTCTTCCTGGAAATATAAAAACATATAAACTAAAAAAGAGGAGTTTTTGAACACATCTTTTGTATGAAACTTGACAAATTGGTCATGAATACTATATGCCACGAATTGGCTGAAATTGAAAATGATAGATGGTTTAGTCTGTGGAAAAAATGGAGAGGAAACCTATGATGGGATCATCTATCCACTAGTCAGAATAGTAGCCAAGAAGATAGGAAATAACTGTTGTAATCTAGTTTGTCTTATCAAGGAAGATGGAGGAAGGGTACAAAGGGTTTTTCTTTGGTAGTTGAGTGTTTTCTGGTAGGAAAATGTCAAAGATTTTAGCTCCCTTGGAAAATTCTAGCTTCTGGTATAATTTAGTGAGGGATTCTAAGGAGAAAGGGTGTCATTTTCCACAGAGGGGGCTTGCATCATTTGACCAATGGATTGTGCTGAGATGGTGAAAATGATTTCACCTGTGGGGGAAATTATGGCTCTTTGACTAGGTATATAGTAAGCTTGACATCGCTGGATGAACTCAGGGGCACTGTGAGTATGGGGGGAGATAAAGTGAGGAAACTTTGACTCCCAAATTCCAATATCATTCGTTTTATCTATATATTTATCCTCTAACCATAAATACATTTCAAATAACTCAAGCTCACAGATAGTTTCATGGATTTTATAGTCTCCGTCAGCTAGGGGGACATGGTCTAAATCAACAGGAGGATGGATCAAAGGGTTAATTGGCTCCTCCTGGATTTCCTTCTTAGGAGGCATTATGAATTGGTTTTAGAGGAATTCAAAGGAATTTAGAAGGGAACAGGTTTACCGGGATTATCCAAAGCTCTGGAAATGGTTGAAGGAAGTGTAGTGAACACAGTGGCTTGGGTCAGCGATGAACTAATAAAATGAATGGGAACTTCTATAAACCTATCAAAACAAAGGAATTCGCAGAGAAATGAACATAGTAAAGGTAAAACTGGCTCACAGTGCATGGTATTATAAGAAATTGGGTTTTCCGTTGCTTATGGCATGGATCCGTTAGATTAACAGTCATTAGCTTAATTGAATGCACTAACAGATCGATTTCCACAGGAAAGGATATGATTGGAAATGTGTATGTGAGCTTGTGCAATGGGACAGACGGGTGCAATGTATAGGGAAGTGGTTTTGGAATGGCAAAGAATGGCAGTTTTTCCGGGGGGGGTGTATGAAGTGGTAAGTGGTAATAAGCTTACTAGGACAGCCAAATCTAGAGAGGATGTTGGTTTCCAGAAATTTAATGATCACAACATCAGTGGCTAATCTGGAAGGTGTGGCTTCAATCAATTTAGTAAAATAATCAGTGAACGTGAGAATCCACTTATGTTGGGTAGAGGAAGGAGGATGAATTTCACCAATGAAATCAAATCCCCATTGCTAGAAGGGACTTTCAACATATATAGGCTTTAAGGGTATAGGTAAGAGTTTTATTTTTCCTTCGAATATTTGACATTTGTGGCATGAGGTTACTTATTTGTGAACATCACGGAAGAGAGTGGGCTAGCAAAAACCAACTCTAAGTATTTTATTGGCAGTTGTTTTCCAATATAGATTTCCACCACAATCTCCTTCATGGAATTCCTGCATGGTCTTTTCTACACCATCCTTCAATAAGCACTTCAGTAAAATACCACCAGCATCTTTGCAATATAAAACTTTTTCTATGATGCAAAAGTTGACTGCTTTTAATTTCAAAAATATAGCTTTTGTTTTTGTGTAACCAGGAGGAGCATTTAAATTATATAAAACATAAATGAGGTCTTCATATCAGGGTCAGTTCAGAAAATCCTCATCAATCTTTGGAGCCACCTATTCCTCTTGATCATCTAAAGCAGTAACAAAAGCTTTCCTTTTGAAATCAAATGACCTAAAAGCTTTCCTTATTCAAGTCCAAAAAGATTTTTCTTGGGATTTAATGATATTCCAAACCTTCTACTATTTTCAAAACTCTTCTTAGATGTTTTAAATGTTTCTCATATGTTTTTTAATAGATAGTAATATCATCTAGATAAATCACAATAAATCTGACAATTTCATCAGCAAAGGCAATATCCATTGCTCTTTGAAATGTGGCCCCAGCATTCACTAACCAAATTGGCACCTTCACATACATGAAGGTACCCCATGGAGTAGTGAAGGTTGTTTTATCCTGATCATTAGGATGTACTAAGACTTGATTATAGCCTGAGAATTCCATCTAATATGGAAATCCTACTAGACCCAACTACTTTCTATAATATATGATCCATTTTTGGTAAGGGGTAGTTGTCCTTTAAGGAGACCTTATTAAGATTTATGAAGTCTATGAATAGCCTGATTTCTCTTGTTTTCTTCCTAGTTGGCACTGTGTTAGACACCCATTTTGAGTATCTAAGAGGAACTATGATTTTAGCATCATATATATTTTTAATTTCCTTCTCAATCAGAGGCATTAAGACTGGATTTATTCTTCTAAGCTTTTGTTTGAATGGCTTATGATCCTCCATAATTGGGATTTTGTGTTGTATAATGCTGGTATCATATGCTTTGAGATCTTCATAACACCATGCAAATACATCAATGAATTCTTTGAATAAAGCTATGTATTTCTGTTTTTGAGTAGCAGGTAGTGATTTTGATAGCTTTACCATTTTAGGATCCTTTTCACTGCCTATATTACATTCTTCTACATCTGCCCCTGTGGGCTCTATTTTTGGATTTTTTGCTACATCATTAAAATCAAAAAGTTCTTCTAGTGGAACTAGACCTCTAGGTAAAACATTGTCTTTAAGCTGAAGTATCTCAGACTCTTCTTTTTCTGGATCTATCTCATGCAATTCCAATTTATTTTCAATTGTATCTACATGAGTATTTACATCATAATCATCTAATTTCTCTTCTACATTATAATGTACAACTATTTGATTTTCTACTTCACACTCTAAATCTATGTTTCTTTCCTCATATGCATCCTTGGACTGCAGAAATTTTTCAATTTTCTTGTCATTTCCAAACACTTGCCAATGCCTCATATTATCTAGTACAGTTGGATGATGATTTACTTCCACTGTATATTTTCTGTTGGGATGAGGCGTTTTGCATGTGCTAGCTAAAAAAGAAATACTATTAGCAAGGATATCTGATTTCTAGGAATAACAACAAGATCATATTCTACAAAAGTTTCTAGAAAATCAAGCACAACATTTCTATATGTTATCAGTCTAGGATACTTTGCAGAATATTCTCCTTTAATCTGCTTTATAATCAATTCAGAATCTCCATGAACATAAGTTCATTTAGCACCTAGTTTTTTCAGTAATTGCAATCCTAAAAGAAGTGCTTCATATTCTGCTATGTTATTGGTACATTGAAAATTCAATTTATATGAATGACCTTTTGCGTGATTATTTCCTGTATTAGAGACCCACACTCCTGCTCCTGGACCCACTCTACTAAAAGAACCATCAAAACTCATGTTCCAAAAAGGTTCAAGTTCATTTTTTTGTTGCACAATTTGCGTTTGATTTTCATGTGTTTCACAAATGTCATTTTCTTCATTAATGACCTAAGCATTGATATCTCCATCATTATATAGAATTAAAGAGTCTAATTCTTAGTGGACAGAGTAAAGGGGATAATTATGTGGTTTCTCCTGACTACTCACCATGTATTTCATTAAAGTTTCCCTATATAGTCTTATATGTTGACCAAACACTGGTATAGTAGCATAAGTCATGTCCATTTGTAGGGTCCCTTGTAATTTTTCTCCCCATGAACGTGACAACAACATGTCATACTTAGGGGGTATATCTGCAACCACTATGTCCATTACTAGACTCTTAGCTAGGATCTAGTACCTTTGATATTGGAGAATTTGGCGGTGTCCTTGCCAATTTCCTTTAATTTCATTACATAGTCTTCATGAGCTATCAACTTATCATTAATAACAAACAAAGAAGGCAAACCCTTCTGTGTTAAAGGCTCTATCTTGTTAGAAAACCGGTTCACTACTATCTCCAAGCCACGGCATTACTCTTCCAGCTGAACAACCATATTCTTCTTAGTAGGAATATTCTTCACTTCAAGTTTTATTCTTCTAAGCTTTTGTTTGAATGGCTTCTGATCCTCCTTAATTGGATTTTACGTTGTATACTAATGGTATCATATTCTTTGAGATCTTCATAACTCCGTGCAAGACATCAATGAATTCTTTGAATAAATCTATGTATTTTTGTTTTTGAGCAGCAGGTAATGATTTTGATAGCTTTATCATTTTAGGATCCTTTTCACTGCCTATATTACATTCTTCTACATCTGCCCCCATGGGCTCTATTTTTGGCTTTTTTTCTACATCATTAAAATCAAGAATTTCTTCTAGTGGAACTAGACCTCTGGGTAAAACATTGTCTTTAAACTAAAGTATCTCAAACTCTTATTTTTATGGATCTATCTCATGCAATTCTTATTTATTTACAACTGTATCTACATGAGTATTTACATCAAAATCATCTAATTGATATTCTACATTAGAATGTGAAACTATTTGATTTTATACTTCACACTCTAAATCTATGTTACTTTCCTCATATTCATCATTAGACTGCAGAAAGTTTTCAATTTTCTTGTCATTTCCAAAAACTTGCCAATACCTCATATTATCTAGTATAGCTAGACGATGTCTTACTTCCACTGTATATTGTCTGTTGGGATGAGGCATTTTCCATGTGCTGGCTGAAAAAGCTAGACCATTAGCAAGGATATTCCGATTTCTAGGAATAACAAGAAGATCATATTCTACAAAAGTTTCTAGAAAATCAAGCACATCATTTCTGTATGCTATCAGTCTAGGATGATTTTTAGAATATTCTCCTTTAATCTGCTTTATAATCAATTCAGAATCTCCATGAACATAAATTCTTTTAGCACCTAATTTTTTCAATAATTGCAATCCTAAAAGAAGTGCTTCATTTTCTGCTATGTTATTGGTACATTGAAAATTCAGTTTATATGAATGACCTTGTGCATGATTATTTCCTATATTAGAGCCCCACACTCCTACTCCTAAACCTGATCTACTACAAGAACCATCAAAACTCATGTTCCAAAAAGGTTCACGTTCAGTATTTTGTTGCACAATTTATGTTTGATTTTTCATGTGTTTCACAAATTTCATTTTCTGCATTGGTGACCTGAGCATTGATATCTCCATCATTATAAAGAATGAAAGAGTCTAAATCTAAGTGGAAAGAGTAAATAGGATAGTTATGTGGTTTCTCCTAACTAATCACCATGTATTTCATTAAAGTTTCCCTATATAGTCTTCTTTGCTGACCAAACACTGGTATGGTAGCATAAGTCATGTCCATTTGTAGGGTCCCTTGTAATTTTTCTCCCCATGAGTGTAACAACAACATGCCATACTTAGGGGGTATATCTGAAACTACTATGTCCATTACTATACTCTTAGCTGGGATTTGAGCTAAAGTGACACATAGACCCTTGATGAGACCTAGACATCTTACTTTGCTGGAATCAAATGAGTATAAGTCTTTATAAGGCCTAGTAATGTGAAGAAATTTTTTTCCATAACAGCTTTGGGCATCAAATTGTGTGAAGCGCCATAATATAACATGGCATTATGGAGAATATTATCATGAACGTTTAAGCTAACATAGAATGGAGGAACTCCTCCTTCCTTTGGCTTGCCATCAACTTCTGGCCCAAATAAGAGTTTAGGTTGATCATCATTTAAATTTACAGTATCTATGTTTTCCCCTAAGTTTAAAGCCTTCATAACCTGAGATCGTTATATGTCCTTGTTCATTAGTTTTTTTAAGGGGATAGGAATTTTCAGTTTTTCTAATTCATTCTCAATATTAAATGATGTTTGAAACTTATTTAAGTTCAGAAAATCAGATTCATCAACAATTTATTTTGATGCATGTTCCTTTTGCTGACTAGTGGTTGGGATATCAGTTTGAGTATTTTTGGAGGTGTTTTCAACTATATTTTTGGTAGGAATTTCTACTGTCTTTTTTCCAGAACTATCAGCAGTTTTCTTGGACGAATTCTCTGGGTTTTTTCTTTATAACAGTATCAAAAATTTTCTTAACAAGTTTTTCAGAATTCATTTTGTTTTGGGTATCTGAAGTCTTCTTACTTCTGAGGTTATATTGCTTATGAACTTCCATAATGGCATTTTCAAATCCTTGTTGATAGTCACATGATTATTTTGAATCAAGTTAAGTTTGGGAGAGTTAAAAAATCTCTTGTTCTTCTTGGGTGAGAAAAACAATTTCATCATCCTTAATACCTAGAAATTTTTTTTGGTTATCCTGTACTTCTTCTACTATTTCCCCATCATCATCATCATCATAGTTCTCCTGAAATGGAGGTCTAATTTTTTTATCTGGGCCCCTTTGATCTCTCTATTTGATTTGGGGAGGATTCCTTCTAGGATTTTGGTTACAATTTTGAGGTGCAGGCTGATTGTCTCTAGGAGAAGCCCTTTCATTTAGAGTAATCATTTCCATCATCCTCTCCATTTTTCTGACTAATGAATCAATTTTGGCATCAGCAGAAGAAGTTGAAGGTTTTTCTTTCACATTCACTCTTCTTTCAATTCTCATCCTAGCCCTCTTTGCTAACAAATTGGCTTATACACTTACAAAATTTCTTTGCATTTCTTCAAATGTAGAGGAATTCTTCTCTCTAAGCTAGTAATACATGTCTCCCTCAAAGCCATCTAGGAATTTTAATAAGGCTAAGCCTTCTTGTGTCTTTATGTTGGCAGGAATTGCATTGTATATAGCGTTAAATCTAGTGCAATAACCCTGAACGCTTTACCATGGTGCCCTCCTAATGCTTTCATACTCAGATAAAATATAAAGAGGGTCCTTTTTTACTTCCCATCTATTAAGGAATGTCTGATGACATGTAGGAAGATCATTTATGCTAGCAAGAGGTAATAATTTAAACCATTTTCTCACTTCTCTAGTGAGACTTTCTGCAAACAACCTCAGTTTGACATTTTCCTCATCTACTTCTTGGAGGTTAAAGTTATCGCTCATCCTATCTATATGTCATTGGGAAGTGATAGATCTAGTTCGATCAAATTGTGGAATTTTTGTCTGGTAATCCTGTGGCATGTTTTCCAAAGGAGCTTGAAGAACAAGGGGAGAAAATATGGTTTCCATTATATGGATATGAGGGTGAACAATAAGTGGGTTGATCATAGGAGTTTGTTGAATGAAAGGTGGAGGTTGAAATGAAACTTGAGGTTTCTGTGAAGATGAAGGTTTTATTGTGGTTTAGGATTGGGGAGAAGATGCATTTTGAGTGGCCTGATGAGAAAATACAGGAGTGGTAGTGGAAAATACAGAAGGTGTATGGCTAGATGATATAGGATGCATAGATTGCGATGATGTCGTTGAAACTGCAAATGAAGTCAGGGAAGAGAGTTCAATAGACTGTTGGACATAAGCTTCATGAACAAAAAGGTCAAGACCTGAGACTAGACTTTATAATATATAAAAATCTTGAATAACTTGAAGGTCAATACCAGGTTTGGCAAACTGTACTTCAATAGAATGGCGACTTAAATTAGTTTGATCTACCACTTTTTGATCTACCCAGTTGGCTGACTTAGTTCTAAACAAATTGTGTTCAAAAGGTAAGTCAAACTCAATGTCTTGTAATGTAACAAATTCTTTTGGGAGTGAATATGCTCTATGGGGAGGACTGCTACTTCCTTGGCTCTCTGATATGCTTTTTCTTCTTAGCAGTTTTTCAGGGTCATCAATAATAACTGCAAGATTTAGATATGGATAAGATATAGTGTAATTTCTTTTAGGAGCCAGAGTTATGATATAAGGCACACGCAGACTTATTATTTACAAAATGAAAAGGAAACAATCTTTCAAAATATTCCTATCATACACTTGTTTGAACCAGGGTACTGAATTTGAATGAAATTACAATATTTTTTCAATTTTCCCCAGTATGATCGCCACTATGTTATCGTTCTGTAATTTATGAAATTGTGAGAATAAACACAGAGGACAATATAAAAACCACTTTGGAAGCTGGGATTTAGCCCTACCAGCTTCAGAGAGGGATCTCTCTATAAAATTTAACTTTGTTTTTAATGGATATTAGGCTAGTTATGATTGTACTTGGTTTTTTGTTTGATTTTGATTGGTTTGGTTGATTAAATTTCTATATTCCCATTGGGCAATGGAGTCAAAAATATAAAATTGGATTCTGCATCAACACTTGAAATATTTATCACAGGGAAAGCTAGGTTGTATCTACTGGATCTTTTTAGATTTTGAATGAATTATGGAAGTGAAAGAAATATGGAATTCAATAGAGATTGAAAATAAATTAAGTATGCTTCCATCTGACTTCAGTGGAAAACATATAAATATATAACAGCCAGAATAAGGTGTTCTAATTAACATATCTTATCCGTCACAGTTTCTATTATAAAATTAAGAGTTTCATATTTACAAAGAAAGGAAAAAACAATGAAATAACATAGTTTACGAAAGAAACACTTCGCCAGTGAATACACCACATGAATCATGTAATAAGTCCTTGTATTATCGATGCTCCAGCAAAACGTGGAAAGTTACAATGCGTCTTCTCTATTTATCTATTTCTGGCCTATGGGTATGTATGTAAGGAGTAGTCTTGTTCTCTACCCTTAGCTTTGAAATGGTTCCTAAAGGATCATAAGACCAGGTAAAGCTAAGGCTGAATTTCATTACTTTCAACAACTTATCTACTTCCTCACCTTTTGATCTGTTGTTACAAATGAATGGCCTAATTTGTGTTTTAATCCTAAACTGTGATTTCCTCTTTGTTGATACAAAGTGGATTTCATCATCATTCAACATCTGTCTAATGTATTATAAGGAAAAAATCCTCATTGGGAGGAATTTTGGAAGCTTGTAAGGAGCAAGCTCACAGCCATAAACTCTCAACTCTATGTAGTTCTGGTACAAATACCACTCCCCTGACTTTGTTTGATCTGATAAATGGAGAATCCTTTTGATGTCTTCACTAATTCTTGGTTCAGTTGTACTTCTAAAAAGGCTCATGACTAGATGTACAAACATTTCAATGAATTGTTTGTATGAATACTATTTCTGTTCTTTCCTCACTAATGTGGTCCAGAAGATTACTGACTGCTGATTGTCATCTTCATCAAATTTCTGCATAGAAAATCTAAGTGTGTCTGCCTGGAAATATACAAACATATAAACTAAAATAGAGGAGTATTTGAACATCTCTTGTGTCTAAAACTCGACAAATTGATCATGAATACTATCTGCCATGAATTGGCTGAAATTGAAAATGATAGATGGTTTTGAATCTATGAAAAAAATGGAGAGTGTTAAGTCCCTATATTAATAGTGTAGTCCCTTATTATGTTAGTGTATCCCCCCTTATTTTTATTTTTGTACCCCTGTAACCCCCATATTGTTATTATTGTGCCCTTACATTATTATTGTTAGGTTAGCTAGGATTACATTGTGGCCCCATTTACTTCTATATATAGAAAGGAGGTTTTTTCAATTGTATCATCCAAGAATTGTTCATTCATGTAATGTATTGGAGGTTGCCCCCTCGAAGTGGCTTATTTATAAGGCGTTGATATCTCTTTTATTCTATTTTTGGAGCTGGTTTCACAACATTTGGTATCAGAGCTTTGGATTCTAGGGTTTCGTTGCTCCAAACAAGTCATCGTGGAATTTTTGCTATAACTTGCTTTCTATGAAGGCTCAGAAGCTGAAATTTTTAGAGTACGAAGCTGAAATCCTAAATAACATCTTCACAAAATTTCAGAGCTTGGTTTGCAATAGTTTCAGAGATATGATCTGTGGAAGTTAGAGCTTTTTGCAGGCTCCTGAATTTCACTTAAACAAGTCATCACAGCATTTTCGCTATAAATTTGTTTCTACGAAGGTACAAAAGCTGAAATTTTTAGAGTGCGAAGCTGAAATCCTGCGAAACATCGTTGAAAAATTTCAGAGCTTGGTTCGCCATATTTTGGGAGATATGATCTATGGAAGTTAGGTCTTTTTCAGGCTCCCGAATTTCATCTCAAAGAGGTGATCATGGGAAAATCTTCATAACTCTCTCTCTCTCTGAGCATCGGATTGGAATGGTGTAAATAGTGACTGGAAGTACATAGACTGTAGTTGCCTATCTATAAATTTTAGAGCCAAAAGAGGAAACAGTGACACGTGGCAATTCGTACAAGTTCACTCTACTGAACCAATCGATAATTAGGTCATTGTGGGAGATTGGACATAACTTTGCCTTGAAGAATCCAAATCAATTCAGACCTGTGGAATTTTAAAGACACATCAGAGGACTACTGCAGGGCCAAATTTCAGATATTGAGGATCTGCAAGTATAGACATAAGTCAATTTCAATATCGAGCTCCTCAAAAGCAAGTAAAAGGTGTGTATTTTTTTCTGAATTGCATAAGTCTTGTATGAAGAATCAAGTTGAATTGATTCCAAGGGAATATTGTAGAATAGATATCAGTATTGGATTCTCAAATGGCCCCTAAAAATAATTCCATACCCATTAAGCCCTTAGAAATCTATACGATGACGCATGAAGAGGAAGAATTGCAGTATGAGATATCAAAATTATGGTACCAAGTGCAACAAATTTCGATCTTATGAAGAGCAACCGAAGATGAAATAGATGGTTTAAAATCATAAATGGAGGCTAAATTGGATGGTTTGAAGGATCAAATAATAGCTAATATCAATGATAAATTAGTGTAAGATCACTTCGAGCATCATCAACAAGTTCTCCAACTCTCAAAGGATAACCTAACTTTGGTGCAGAATCTAATGAAACAACAGGAAGATCAACATCACATCAAAATAAGTTCTGAAGTAGTCACGGAAACAAGAACTCGACAAGTACAATCAATTTCAGAGTATCTCACCAAGTGGAAGAAATTTCCTGTAGAAGATTCCACATGGGAGGATGAGAATTTTATACAAAAGCATCAATAAATAATCAAGCGTTGAGGAAAACACTTGTTTGAAGGAGAGGGGCATGTTAAGTCCCTATATTAATAGTGTAGTCCCTTATTATGTTAGTGTATCCCCCCTTATTGTTATTGATGTACCCCTGTAACCCCCATATTGTTATTATTGTGCCCTTACATTATTATTGTTAGGTCAGCTAGGATTACATTGTGGCCCCACTAGGATTACATTGTGGCCCCATGGACTCCTATATATAGAAAGGAGGTTTTGTCAATTGTACCATCCAATAATTGTTCATTCATGTAATGTATTGGAGGTTGCCCCCTCGAAGTGGCTTATTTCTAAGGCGTTGATATCTCTTTTCTTCTATTTTTGGAGTTGGTTTCACAACAGAGAGGAAACCTATGATGGGCTCATCTATCCATTGGTCAGAATAGTAGCCAAGAAGATAGGAAATAACTGTTGTAATCTGCTTTTCCTTATCAAGGTATATGGATGATCAGGAGATCGTGTCCAAGTGAAGAAAATACTTAAAAATGGAAATGCTCAGAAATGGTTGCAATCTAAACGACCGGAAAAGCCTCATAGCTTCGATTCTGGCACCGTGAACAGTTCTCAAAACCGAGTTCGTAGGAGAAAGTTACTGAGGTTTGAATTTGTCCAGTGACCTCCAAAATAGGACGTTTTGACTATGATTTTGCCATTTTCTAAAATAAAAATTATATGGCAAAAAAATAGTTTTTTCTTAAGTTTTTTTAGGCCTATCAGTGGGTGCCACATGGCCTTCCCAAAGGCTACCACGTGGCCCCAAGCCATTGGTTGAAAAGTGTTTATGTAAATTTGTGGAGAGGCATGAGGGTCGAACCCTCGACCCGACTCCTCGAGCAGGGTCGACCTGACCAGCACGGTAGAGGTGGTTGTGTTAAACAATCGGGCACGAAGTGAACGGAGTCGGGTCGTTTACAGTTTGAACGTCTGGGCAAGTCGGGTGGAGTTTAAATGGAGTCAGGTCAGCGTTGTAAAAGTGGGCGAAGAAGTTGGGGACCAGACCCCTCAGGAGCCAGCCCCGTCGCAACATGACCATACCCGAAGAACCGTGGCTTAAGCATTTTGAAACCCAGCGGAAAACATAAGGGCTAGCCCCTTAGGACTAGCCCAGACATCATGCGACCAGCGCTCATGACTTGGTACTATTCAAAACCTGCAACTATTTAACCAGCGGTTAAGGGCGGAGACGGTGGCGGTTAGATGAAGTCATTTGACCACGATGCCACGGTTATGACAAATGGTTTGGATGGCGGTTTAGGCGGCGGCTTGGGCGCAGCTGACATGTGACCGCCCACTTCTGACATTTATTTCCACATTAAATTGTTACCTCCAATCTGGGTGCCTTCCACTAATTTCAACGGAGTTGGCCAAAATTTCGACTTTAACTGGAGTTCCTCCAATTTTGGAGGAAGTTTTTTAGTGCCACTGGGAAAAAATGTGTTTGGGTCATAACTTTCTCAATTTTCGACCAAATGGGATGAAATTTTAGTCAATTTTGGGTTTCTTGAGCATTCTGGAGAGTTTGGAATAGTTTTCATGGTGAAAAAAGGTGTTTTATAGTAGCTTTTGCTTCAGGAAAGAGGAAAGAGCCATCAGGGCCATCAGGGAGATGGAGCTGTATTGGGTTGTACTTCACTGTTTAAGGTGAAAAAAAGCCATTTTTAGCTAATTTCTATCTTCTAAAGTCATATTTATAGCTTTTTCTCTTGTTTAGGCATATTTTTCACTGTGTAACCATTTTGAGCATATTAATAGAGCAAGGGCATGCCATTGGGGAGCCTTGGACCGACAGATGTAGCCCAGGAGGGGTGAACTACCTCAACATTTTGTTGTGTTATGTTATGGTGAATTTTACTTGCTGTGTATTTCTACTGTGATATGTTAAACTATAAATTTAAATATCAAATCCTCACACATAAAACTCAGAAACATTACCCAAACTACTTTGTTTAACCTGCAAGTCATGGAGAACACTTTGCACATTAAATTATATGGAAATGGATACGTTGCATAGCATTAAAAATAGTTCCATTTTCAGATCATATGGTATCAGAGCTAAAGTTTTACTCTGCATTTGTTCTTGTGTAAAGATATAGTTGACTGTTTGCAAGTTTTGATGCTTACTAGGCTTAAACTCAAGAGAGGGGAAGGACACTTGGTTAGAGCACAAAGTAATCCTCAACCAAGAAGGGCCAGAGAGCCACCTCCAAGAGCCATAGAAGAAGCCTCAATCATGTATTCAAGAGAAGGAGAAGTTCCTGAAGACATTGCTCCCAAAGAAGAAGAATGGGTGTTCTGAAAGGCTTTCCTAGACATGACAGAGATGGTGAGGATACTCTACCAAGAAATGAATGAAAGGCTTGAAGGAGAAGGGTTGAAACACCACAAGGAAGGAGAGGGTTCTTCAAAAGGAAAGAAAAGTGATGACAAGTCAAAGAAAGGAAACAGAGGAAATGGTGATCCACCATCCCCATCTTCATCCTCTTCCTCTACATCGTCATCCACTACTTCGGTGAATCAATCTCAAAAGTCTAAAACCATTGGTAAAAGTCCATTTTCAAAGCTTGATGTTAAATTTGAGTTTCCTATGTTTAATGGTGAGGTCAATGCAGAGAAACTTGACAATTGGATAAGACAGTTGGAAGTTTATTTGAGGATACAAAACCTTCATGAAGACGACACCAAGATTCAGTTAGCCTCTTTGAGAATGGAAGGAGCAACATTGGTATGGTCGGAAGCCAAGACAAAGGATGAAATTAAAAACATGTTAAGATCACTTTATCATGGGCTGAATTTATTTCCGCAATTAAACAACAGTTTTATCCATTAGCTCATTTACAAAAGGCTATCATGAATTGGAAAATTTTTAGACAACTTAAGGGACAAAGTGTTCAAGATTACACCCAAGAGTTTAGACAAAGGGCTTTATTACTTGGAATTGGTTTGCATAGCCAAGAGACTTTGCCAAAATATATAGGTGGTTTACACAGCTATCTTATATATACTATCCTTATTTTCAATCCTACTAGTCTAGATGAGGTTTGTGTCCAAGTCACGCATTTAGAGGCTAGAGGTAAACAATCTTTGATGGGAATGGGGGTCGGGAATTTAAAGGCAGGGAGAAAAAGAAATGCAAACTCTAGGAAAGAAAAAGGAAAATTATTTTGTAAAAATTGTTCCAAAACAAGCCACAATGAAGACCATTGCTGGAAACTTCATCCGGAGTTGAAGCCAGAAAAATTTAAAACCAAAGATAAGGCCAAAGAAAAAGGAAAAACGGTTGCAATAGCTGAACAAGACTAAGAGTCTGAATCAGGAGATGAAACTAAAAGCATAGCCATGGTACTAAATAAAATAAAGTGGAAAGAGATTATAAAGGAAACCAATCCCAGTTCTAGCACTTTAAACTGTCACATAGAAGCTCCAAATGAAGAGAGGAGGATTGAGCTATTTCATGTGAGGATAATTTCCAAACACACAAATATAGACACACTATTTGATAGTGGGTCTCAAGAAAACTTCATCTCAAAATACTTAGTCAAGAAGCTAAAACTTGATACCATTCCACATCCAAAGCCATATCCACTTGGTTGGATTTGCAAGGATGCTAATTTACAAGTTTCAAGGAAGTGCATGTTGCGCCATTATATTGACTTGGTTGAATTAGATGTGGTACCGTTTGACATTACAGGTGTGGTGTTGGGTAGTTCATACTTATCTGATAGAAAAGCGATCTTCCATAGGCATGAGAACAAGTATCACCTATTCAAGGATGACAAGGAGTTTATTGTGAGAGCACATCGGAAGAAGCTAGAATCTTCTATAGCGAATGCAGGACATCTGAAAAGGCTTTTCAATGCAATTCAAAATTTTACTTTGTTGATGATTAAGCAAAAATAATTTGTATATAATCATTTTCATGTTATTTCTGATATAAATGATGATATGTTTCAGTCTAAAAGCAAGTCGTCTTTGGAAGAAGATGACAAGATGTTGCACATGGTGTCGATCGGTGCAGAGAACAAAGTGTTGGTGCAAAGTGGTGCAAGAATCCAAGAAAGGGAAAAGCATGCAGGAAAAGAGGACACAAATTTCAGCATGGATCAATGCTGGTTTCAGAATGGCAGGTTGGTATGGCGAGAAAACTTGGTCGGGAATCGACACAAGTACATGGCTCATTCGGAAAAAATTCGCCATAAGGACAATTGGCAAGGTGAATCTTATTTTCAGGTTCCTTTGAAGGTAGACCATTGTAGGAACAGTATGATTTCTACAAATTTCAGTTGCTGCTTAGCAAATTTCAAAAATTTTCATCATGACACAGTCAAGGTTAGCAACAGTCGGTCAACGGATTCAAGAAAGAATTTATCTTTTTATGAGAAGCTCAATTTGATGAAATCAAGGAGATTTCAGTGGTTCAAGGTTGGAAGAGTGGAGAATCAGTCTCCTTATCTTCAGTTTCTATAATTCAAAGAGCTTTTGGGGTACAAAATCTTCCCACTGGGGAGGTGTGATCAGGAGATCATGTCCAAGTGAAGAAAATGCTCAAAAATGGAAATGCTCAGAAATGTTTTCAATTTAATGACCGGAAAGGCCTCGTCGCTGTGATTCTGACGTCCTGTACGGTTCTCAAAATCTTGTTCTTATGAGAAATTTACTGAGGTTTGAATTTGTCCAATGACCTCCAAAACATGACTTTTTTACTATGATTTTGTCATTTTCTAAAAAAATATATATATATGGCAAAAAAATTGATTTTCATTAAGTTTTTTTAGGGCTATCAGTGGGTTCCACGTGGCCTGCCTAGAGGCTGCCATGTGGCCACAGGATATTGGTTGAAAAGTGTTTATGTAAATTTGTGGAGAGGCATGAGGTTCGAACCCTCGACCCGACCGGCATGGCAGAGGCGGTTGTGTTAAACAATCGGGCACGAAGTGAACGGAGTCAGGTCATTTACAGTTTGAACATCTGGGTGAGTCAGGCGGAGTTTAAACAGAGTCGAGTTGGCATTGTAAAAGTGGGCGGAGAAGTTGGGGACCAGCCCCCTCAGGAGCCAGCCCCGTCGCAACGTGACCATACCCGAAGAACCGTGGCTTAAGCATTTTGAAACCCGACGAAAAACATAAGGGCTAGCCCCTTAGGACTAGCCTGGACATCATGCGACCAGTGCTCATGACCTGGTGCTATTCAAAAATTGCAATCGTTTAACCGATAGTTAAGGGTGGAGACAACAGCTGTTAGACAAAGTCATGTGCCCATGATGCCACAGTTATGACAAATGGTTCGGATGGCGGTTTAGGTGGCGGCTTAGGCGCGGCTGACATGTGACCGCCCAGTTCTAAAATTTATTGCCACATTAAACTATTACCACCAATTTGGGTTCCTTCCACTAATTTTGGTGGATTTGGCCAAAATGTCAAGTTTAACTGGAGTTCCTCCAGTTTTGGAGGAGGTTTTTTAGTGCCACTGGGCAAAAACTTGTTTGGGTCATAACTTTCTCAATTTTTGACCAAATGGGACGAAACTTTAGTCAATTTTGGGTTTCTTGAGCATTCTAGAGAGTTTAGAATAGGTTTCTGGGTGAACAGAGGTGTTTTATAGCAGATTTTTCTTCAGGAAAGAGGAAAGAGCCATCAATGCCATTAGGGAGATGGAGCTATATTGGGTTGTACTTCACTGTTTAAGGTGAAACAAAAGCCATTTTTAGCTAATTTCTATCTTCTGAAGTCAGATTTATAGCTTTTTTTTCCTTTTTAGGCATATTTTTCACAGTGTAACCATTTTGAGAAAATTAATAGAGCAAGGACATGCCATTGGGGAGCCTTGGACTAGCAGATGTAGCCCAAGAGGGGTGAACTGCCTCAACATTTTGTTGTGTTATGTTATGGTGAATTTTACTTGTTGTGTATT
The DNA here is from genome assembly GCA_034641835.2 of Pinus albicaulis. Lineage (NCBI taxonomy): Eukaryota > Viridiplantae > Streptophyta > Pinopsida > Pinales > Pinaceae > Pinus > Pinus albicaulis. The sequence goes on from CM076578.1 coordinate 321,318,507, forward strand.
TCTGCAGTGATATGTTAAACAATAAATTTAAATATCAAATCCTCACACATAAAACTTAAAAACATTACCAAAACTACTTTGTTTAACCTGCAAGTCATGGAGAACATTTTGCACATTAAATTATATGGAAATGGATACTTTGCATAGCATTACAAATAGTTCCATTTTCATATCAATGGAGGAAGGGTACAAAGGGTTTTTCTTTGGTAGGTGAGTGTTCTCTGGTAGGAAAATGCCAAAGATTTTAGCTCTCTTGGCAAAGTCTAGCTTCTGGTATAAATTAGTGAGAGCTTCTATGGAGAAAGGGGTGTCATTTTCCACAGAAGGGGCTTGCATCATTTGATCAATGGATTGTGCTGAGATGGTGAAAATGGTTTCACTTGTGGGGGGAGTTATGGATCTTTTACTAGGTATATAGCAAGCTAGCAACACAACATAATACACATATATCCATAGATACAAAGATGAAATGAAAATAATGCTTCATTTTATTAAAATCAAATGACTAAAATAAATTAGCTAGGGCACTAGTAGCGTATCTCTGAGAAGAGATGTGGCGGATACAGGCCTCTCAACTTTGTTACAGAACTGAAATTTGTTTACATACAGAATGTAAATAAACAACTAGGGCACCGGTATGCTTATCTCTGAGAAGAGAAGTGGCAGATACAAGCCTCTGAACTATGTTACAAAACAAATGACTGAAACATGCTTATAGAAGTAATGGAAATAAATGAGCTAGGGCACTAGTAGCATGTCTGAGAAGAGATGTGTCGGCTACCAGCCCCTGAACTGTGTTACAATGAGGCTCGAAGGCCAATTTATTGTTGAGAAACAATTTAAAACACTAAACATCCAAAAACCTAACCCTAGGATATGAAGCCCCAAAACTGTGGGTCTCGTTTGGGTAAATTGGTGTTTCAACTTCCCGGGGACGTAACTTTGACATACGATCTCTGTTTGACGCGCTCAATATCTCGTTAGAAATATCTATCTGAGGACAACAACTTTTGAGTGAGCAACATCAATCTACAGATCCATGTTGCTCCTAGTTGCCCCAAAAAATGTCGTTTAGGGCCTCAAAATAGCTTCGGAAGTTCAGGACCCAAAAACCTGCTAAAAATAGTAAGTTGTGCTGAAACTTACAAACTGAAAGAACTGATGTTGGGGGTTCAAATGGAATCGATGGGTGGCCACCAATATCCACCTGAATCATTAAGTCCCCAAAATGGCTCCAGGAGTGCAGGACCCAAACACCTGCTAAAAATAGTAAGTTGTGCTAACAGTGAAGACTGGAATAATTGATGGTGCAAATCCAAATAGAATAGCTGGGAAGATATAGTGAGGAAAATTTAACTCCCGCAATCCAATATCATCTGATTTATCTATATACTTATCCTCTGACCAGCAATACATTTCAAATTACTCAAGCTCACAGATATTTTCATGGATTTTATAATCTCTATCAGCTAGGGGGACATGGTCTAAATCAACAAGAGGATGGATCAAAGGGTTAGTTGGCTCCTCCTGGCTTTTCTTCTTAGGAGGCATCATGAATTGGTTTCAAAGGAATTTAGAAGCGAACGGATTTACCGGGATTATCCAAAGCTTTGAAAATGGTTGAAGGAAGTGTCGTGAACACAGTGGTTTGGGTCGGCAATGAACTGATAAATTGAATTGGAGCTTCTGTAAATTTTTCAAAACAATGGAATTCACATATAAATGAACATAGTAAGGTTCAAACTATCTTACAGTGCATGTATTTATAGGCAATTGGGTTTTATGTTGCTTATGGCATGGATCCATTAAATTATCATTCATTAGTTTAATTGAATGCACTAATAGATTGATCTCCGCGGGAAGGGATATGATTGGAAATGGGTATGTGAGTTGGTGCAACGGGATTGGCGGGTGCGAAGGATAGGTAAGTGGTTTTGGAATGGAGGAGAATGGGGGGGGGGGGGGGGGGGGGTTCGAAGTGGTAAGCGGTATGAGTGGAGGGGGGTGTGAAACGTGGAGAATTCACCACATCGTCATGGGCCTGAAAGCTAAAACAACTTTTTTCGAACCCACCCCCACCCCCACCCCCCCCCCCCAAGGCGGTAAAGCTCAAATGGAGACGGGGGGGCGAAGATGGATGTAGGTCGTAGATATGGAGGCAGGTAAAATGAAGAGTGGATATATGGGCGAAGTTTAAAGTGATATGACTTAACGAGTTGTCGAGTAGTGGTAGGTTTAATGAAAGTGAAAATTTTTGATAGTATGGCATATTACCAATATTTTCATTTATGCACCCAAATGTTTAGAGTTAGGATAAATTAGAGAAATTTTGAGGTCTAAAATGGGCCTGCTAGGAAAAATGTACAATGAAAATAAAATTTATAAGAACTAGTAGGATTCAATATGATGATGTCAACCATGGGGGATGACTCACCATTTCTGGGGAAAAAATGTTAAAAACTAATAAAATAATAAAACTACCTTTTCAACTTGTATTTTCAACTTATCTCCCTAAGGTTTTACTCAAATTTAAAGTGGTAGTACTTGTTGGATGCAAAATTTAATTCCTCATCAAAGGAGTACCCATGTTGCATACTTTCAATGGACCCTGCTACACAAAAAATGAGAAATACATGAAAAACGTGATTGCAATCATGTTTTTCATGTATTTCTCATTTTTCGTGTAGTAGGGTCTATCAAAAGTATGCAACATGGGTACTCTTGGATGAGGAATCAAATTTTTCATCCAATGAGTGTTCCCACTCGAAATTTGAGTAAACCCATAGGAAGATAAGTTGAAAAATTTGATGATGTAATCTAATGTTATTTTTATTATTTCCACTATTATTTCATAATTTCCTTAGGAGGCCCATTTTAGACCTTGAAATTCCCCTAATGAGTAATTATCACTTTTCTTTCTTATAAGCATAACATACATTTTAACACCAAACTTAGGATAACCATTTTAATTCTTTCTAGGGCTCCAAAAACACTTCTACCTACCCATTAAATTTCATTTCTTTTGCTAGACTAACATTTTTTCTTCTTTTTTTCTAAGGGTGCATTTAGGCTAGCAAAACCCATATCTCTTTTTCTAAAAAAAATCTAACCTACTTTATCACTTATTTCTCCTATTGACTCAAATTAATTAGTTAAATCAATTTCATTTTCTACCTAACTACTGACTTCCCAAGAATAAATTGTTTGGAAAATCTTTATTTTCTACCTAATTGACAAAAATTCACAATTGTTCAATCATGACTAAGTTGTATGATTTGAACAAAAATCTAGTCATTGTGGTATTTTAAGACAAGCTGCACACAACCTTATTGTATTTTGTGATAAAGCAAACTAATTTATGAGTGGTGGCATTTGAATTTGCAGCACTTTCAGCATTATTTTTCTATTTTTTATTTTGTGGGGTTCTTATTTTCTTTTTTATTCTTTTAAAATTTTCTTTCTTTTTTGATATACCCTCTTTTCATTTTTCTTTTATGTATCTTTTTTTGGAAATCATTTGCATCTTGAAAATTATTTACAATGTAAAATCACAAATACAAAATAGTCAATCACCTTGAGATCCTATAAATTATAAGACCCTAACAAGACATATCCAAGGTTTGGTGCTTCAAATGTTGCGAATTGGGACACTTCGCCAATACTTGTCCTAAGAATAAAGGCAACGAAGATTCGAATTCCAAGGCAGCATCCGCGAAAGGGGATGATTGCAGTGATGATGATGTGGCCATGAGTGCTTATGTACCTCGAGAGAAGAGGTGGGGCGACATAGATCTATAGAGTGAGCTACAGATGGTGTGGGCAGGATCCTTGAGGTGCCCAAACTCTTGGATCACATACGAGCTACAGGAGCCCTTAAAGACAGTAGCAGGATGACTGGAGTTAGTTGGTGCAGAGGATCATAGAGGTACTTTGGAAATGCTGGGATGCTTAAGACTGGAGCAGTGCGAAGGAGAGGCAATAGCATCATGGAATAAATAGCGCAGAGGCTGATGGGATTTCAGCAGCGTAGAGGCAGTGCTTGTGCAGTGCAGAGCAACAGACAACGCACGACTTCAGAGGGTCAGCACAGAGTAGCAACAGAGGGTTCTTCAGATCGAGATGCAGCCAAACTAACTTGTCTATCAGTACTTTGGGTGATGTCCTTCAGTTTCTTACATCTCAGTAACTGAGTTGCAGTGCAATAGTTAGCAATGGAAATTATATGGGGAGCATGATGCAACATTTGAGAGGGAGTTGCAGTACAGATGTGGCAGTGTCAGTGGTAGTGACATGGGTAGCAGTACAGAAAGTAGCAGAAAAGTAGATGAAAGGAAGCAAGTCGAGCATCAACAACGTAGGGGACCGATGCCAGAGATCAGAGTAACGCTTTTGGAGTGAAGTGTTGCTAGAGCATATTCCTCACTAAGAGGGATTTTTGATATTTTTGGTATCATCAAATGTGCTCTAGCTTCAAAATTTTGTGGAGGGGCTAAAACACATGAGATCTCCAAGACCCATAATTCTTTGGAGAAATTCCTCCTGGTGTGAAAGTTATTCAAATAATTAATTTTTTTTAATGGGGACCCTAAGTCTAACTTAGGGAAATTAAAAAATTAAAGTGAATTAATTTAAACATGTGGGTGAGAATGTTCTCAGTGAAGTGGATCAATTATTTTCTAATCTGAGTCATCGATTAGAGATTAGATCACACCTGTTGATTTTTCAATGATAAAATTATTAAAGGAACGCTTGGGGCTAGTTGGAGAACACACACAGAGCAGTAGCACTTGAGCTAAGTCGAAATTCTAGGAAGTGGTTTGCTGAGAAATTTTGAGTGAGCTTGTAGTGTTGGTGAGGGGTAGATCAACGAGGGATATTTAGATCCAAGGCTGAGAATACATAGGCAGAGAGGCAGATTTGTACCAGGCAGCGCATAGCCCAGCAGGATAGACGTAGCCCAGCCAGGCTCACGCAAAGGCTGACACATGCACTTTAGGGTGACAAAGAGGTAGCACTGAGCCCATAGGGGAAGCACAGGAGAAACCTGTGCTGTGCAGAGGCTACACAGATGCTCTAGTAACTATGCAGAGCTGACGTGGTGACAAGAGAGGCATCGCTAGGATTTACAGAAGGCCATAAAGGGCTTGTATTCAATGATTTAGAAGGTGTGGAGCCTTAGCTTAATCAACCATATTTTATGTCTCTGAGTGATAGATACATCTGCCATGAATTCTCTTTTGGGCAAACCATTACTGGTGCCCTTGATTGTATTCATATATTCTTCTTAATAAACAAGCCCTATAAGAGTTGTTGCACCAGTTTTCCCGAATTGGGTTTTTCTAGGTACATTGTCCAAAAAATACTGTGTCATTTTTCATGTGTGTGTTATGCTTCAGTAAATGATCTGTATGTATGTGTAGGCTACAGTTTCATTTACTTTCATATTTTACTGAATATTTCAGAAAATAACTTGTTAATTAAATCAAACAAGTAGGAGAAGTAAATCAAGATACCGCAGTAGGGTTTATATATTCAGAAATTTTCACATACTTCTCTTGTAGTACTCATAGAGAATAGTTCCACCAATTTGTCATATATTTCTTTTGAAGTTTCTTGTTTTGATACATATGGGATGAGAGAGTCCTTTATGGATTCTATAAGAATCCTCTGGGTTCTTATTTCTCCCTTCATGTATTTGGCATGTGCTTTAGTATATTATTTTGAAGGTAGGGTCACATACCCTTTGATGTGGTCCATGAATTCATTTTCAATCAGATTCAGATCTGTCCTTTTCTTCCATGCAAGAAAGTTTGAAGACCCAGGAAATTTCTTGCATTCCTTGCAAAAATTCATTTTGACAGATTTAGATGAAGTCATAAAGATACTTACTTGATGTAGATGTTTTTCTTCTTATACCAACTTCTTATTTGATGATGAGGTGGATAGTAGCAGAAGCTCCCTCTTAGATAGACTTCTTCAAGAGTGATATAGTGAGGTGAATCACCTTGAATCCTTGATGATGATTATGATGATAAAGGATGGCTTGATGATGGCTTCTACAAGATGTCTTCAATGATGTTGACCTAGCTTCAACAATAGAGATAACTGTTGGAATATTTGAAGATGACTATCTCCTTCTAGATCTTGCTTCTTGTATAGCCCTTGATCTATAAGTCCTTTGAGCAAGGTCTTTGGTCTTCTTGAGATGGCTTTAGCGTTTCACAAACTTCTTGCAGACTACTTCTTGAATGAAGGTCTTCCTCCTTGGATCTAGGGATTGACTCTTCAATGTAGATCCCTTTTCTTGATGCTTTATTGAAAATTAATCCTTGATCTCCTTTGTGAATCTTGATCCTTGAGTGTCTTCTTGCTAAATTGTCCTTTATTGTCTTCAACACCTTAGCTCTGAAACTATGTTGAGAAATTAGGGCTTTTATTACAATTTCTCTTGTTGATAATTACTTGTGATGTCCTTTAAGCTTATTTTACTTAGATCTTGTATTTTCTAGATTATTATATTCTTCATCAAGTCAACTATCAAATTCACAAGACACACAATTTTTAGGCTAGCAATCCAGGGTCAAAACCTCTCACTCTTTGAGAGGAAAACCCGATTGAAATTCTTCTTATAGGTATTCAATTGAAGAGTACCAAAACCATGACAAAGACCCTTGACACCATTATACCTCCAGGACCCTTGTCATTTTCTCGTAATGCTATTTTCAGTTCCTTATGTTGATTCTTCCTTTCCTGCACTACATTGCACCACACTTCTTGGTCTCCTTGTTGTTGCAGTCCTAGACTGAGATTTCAGTCTCCTTATTGTTGCAACTAAAGACCATATATGTGAGACTTCTCTTGTTGTGATAGGCCTTGGCCTTCCTCAAGTATATATGAATTCTAGTAGCCTAAGACTGATCTCCTTTATGTTGTGATCACATTCTTCCTTGTTGCAATTATCTGTGGCCTTTCTGAGATCTACGTAGCATATAGTGGACCCAAATTAGAGATGATTATGCCCTTATGACAATCCTCCTTTCTGCACACTTATTATAGGTATGTTCTTCGCTGAGGTAGCCTTCGGACTGCCTAAGGTATGCGAGGTAAGTTGGACCCAAGACAAATATAGATTATCTCTCTTCCCTTCATTGCTTATCCTATAATCTTCACACCAATTTCAGACCCTTAACTCCACTCCTATTTCAAACTTGTCCAAATTTTGTTTTTTTTTTCATAATGAGGCGGTGGCTCCTTTACATATAAGGGTTGTCTCCCATCTCTAGGCCGACATGTCCATATGTAGGTAGGCCAAATTCTTCAAGGTTGGATCTTCAACATACTTTGAGTCGACTTCTTGGAGCTTAGTGACAAGGTCTTAGAGTATATTTTTACATCAACAATTTTTCCTTTTACAAGTGTAACATGAATTCATTTGCATGACTCTAATTGTCTTTATGACAAGACGACAAAATAATAAAGACATCAAGAAGAAGTATTTAACCTATAATAAAATCTCCTTGCTCATGAAACCCATGATGCAAGCATTACAATAAATACATTTTATTATCTCTGTCTCTTCATTACATAAAATCATAATTGTATGTCATTATGAAGACCGAACCTAGTTACACTTTTCAATAGTTTATATCATGGCTTCTCTTTTTATTTCAAGATGGCAAGTTTTTATGTAGCTTATAGTTGAATTCATTTCCATTCTAAATGTTTTTTGCTTTGATTGGTTTTGCTTCATTCTTAGTTTTTTATTTGATTTCATGGAATTTCCAAAATATATAAGAGGGAAAATTTATTTATAAACATTTTTAACTAGATTTAATTTATCTAAAGGTCGTCCTTACTAAGTTTTCATTTTCTTGTACATCAGCCATGACCATGGGGAGCATTTAGATATGAATCAAGTTTTATAATTCACTCATATAAATAATGAATTGTCTACAATATTTTCATTGAATGCCTCCCATACCCATATAAAATTAAATAAAAACTCTACATTGGTAAGTGAAGAGAAGCGTAGTGAGATCAAATTTAACCAGTATTACATCTATATCTTTAATTATAAAACCTATTGTGCCACCTCACTTTTTTTTATCCAATTGCTAAAAGCAATTCTCTAAATATGCTAATCAAAAGGGTGGCACATAAAAGAGTTGAAAGCACATATGTGTGAGAAATATAAGTAAACCTGTCAAGGCTATTGATACTTGCTGGAAGCGGGGTCATACTTGTGCGGTATCGAGACAACATTGTCTGGGCACTGAATAAACATGCTGGAAGCGAAGCAATGTCGGAAAAATAGAGGTAATTCGAAAATTAATAATGTATACTAATCTTAAAAAAATTCCTAGCCATATTTCCTATCCAATAGTAAAGAAAGGATAAAAGTAATAATATTTCCCTATATTTGGATTCATCGTTTGATAATTGGACATTCAAGTACCTTCATTTCCTAAGGACTTATCTTATTTCGATTAGGTCTTATGTGGGGTCCTTAGGAATGGTTTCATTGTGTGAATATTTCGAAACTTTTTATTTGAATCCTTCATAAATTAAGTCTTATTATCATAACCAAAGATAACAGATTCATCCCCATGTGTCACCAATTGTTTTTGCCACAATAACCATCTTAATATTTTTTGAAAAAATTATGGGGGCATATATATGAATTTAGTATCATTTTTAGTCTACTTTGTTTTTCTTTGAGTGTTTTCAACTTGTTTTCATTTTTATTTCCTATAGCTCCATCAATTTTGTCTTCCCATAGTTTTCCAACAAGAGATTTCACTGGTTTAAAACTTTTAATTTGTCAAAATTAATTATTTTTTCACAACTTAGATCTTAAAATATGTAAATATACATTTTATAATATTCAAAAAATTATATTTATCTCTTTATTTTTAATTAATCAACTTATAAATATCGTTTAATTATTTAATTTATTTTTAATTATAACTATATCAAATATTAATTTTAGCTAATTAATATATAAAATATCCCAAAACCACCAAGTTCAAGCCTGGCATCACATTCACACATCATAAAACTTTATATATTATAATGTAAATTATAAATAAAATCACATATTATAAAATGTATATTATAAATCAAATCACATATTATAAAAGGCAAAGAAAACCGTTCAATGAATAGTGGAACTACGTGGGGAAAACAAGCTGAAATACATCAAATGATAACGAAATTACTGCCTTCAAACTTGAAGGCCATTGTTTGTGATGAAATACCGTTGAAAGTCGAATAATGAATGAGGCAAACCTGGACAAATTCTGTATTTTCTGACGTGTTACAGATTGGAATTTCCTCTGGAAAATTCTGACTGGAAAAGAAACAACAGTGTTATATATTTTGTCACGGAATGAAACCGATGAAAAAGCGATTTGCCAAATTACACTATTGTAAGAACTTGAAGGGTGCTTGTTATCTCTGTTATTTGACTTTGATGTTGATTTATTTATGTTAATGGTTAGAAATATTTTGTTTTCTTCTTCTCTTAAAATGTTAATTTTTTTTTTTTTGGTTATGTTTAGGTTTTCCAAATGAACTATGATCAGCAAAATGATGAGGATATGATGTTAGCACTATTTTCGACTTCATTTATTTTATACTAATTGAATCTATGTAAATCTATCTTGCAAGTTCAAACAGGAAATTGAATTATTGGATTTGAAAGGACTTGCATATAGTTGTTAATGTGTATTTATCAAGTCAACTTTTATTCTTGTTTTCTTATAATTATTATTTCACTAAGTGAACTATAATATTTTGCAACGATATATTTATAATTTCAAATCCATTCATTTATAATTGGGGTTTAAGTATATGCAATCAGTGTTCTAATAACTATATATTGATATCATCGTTATTACATCTATGCATGCAGTGTCACATGTTATAAGAACTATTTCTATAATTTGTTAAGCATATTTTAATCTTAAATCCAATTGCAATCATCTCCCCTTCCATTATTGTTTCTCTTGATTAGGACTAGCTCTACATATTTTTCTAATGAAGATAGAATATGTTTCATCTACAACTTACATGGAATATTAGAAGTGCATTTTCATTTAGGAATGCATTGTGGAAATTCTCTTTTCGTAATAAAAAATTTCCATGCGGCTTAGTTGAGCCCTCATTTTAGCTAGCACAAAAGACTGATAATGGCAAGCATTGTCTTATTTTAGTAGGAAAAGTGAAATATTAGAGTTATATATATATATATATTAGTTTATATTAGAAAACATTAGGGAGCCCCAAGGGTTAGCTCAAGTGGTAGTGAGCCAATACGTGGGCCTCTCCGTTGAGGGAGGTCACGGGTTCGATCCTTGAGTCCTTTGGGGTCAGGCGCCGAAAGTCCGCCGAACGGTTTACCGCGCGTACCATCCATAAATTCTGGGGAAGTATGCCCGGGTTTCCCGTGAGCTTTCCCCTCGTGAAAAAAATTAGAAAACATTAGGGTAACTAGGCTCATTTAAAATTAGTCAGAACCACCAGCCCAAACGAAAAAGGGTGTAATTTTGGGCTCTAACTAGGAGGTTTCCCAAATTTTGATGTGGTCATTTTAGGCCATCAATAGCTAGGAAATCCTTTCAGTAGAAAAACCCAGTTGGAAAGTAAGGCCGCTCTACTCTTTTTCTATGAATAAAAATTGTTAGTGAGTACAAATAATATGGCATGTGGCCTGTGGGATACTACTATGCATAAATCCTCTCTTTGTGATTTGATCTCCTATCCCTCTTGGTTATTTTTTCTTATCTATGGAAAAAATGCACTCAAAAGAATCGAACCCCTTTTCCTCCTAGTCGCCCGGTTATAACACCACCCAATAACCTACTAGCTGTTAGGTTTGATTACCTCAATCCTTAACCAGAGTTATAATTCGACTCTTTTAGAGTCTTATTCGTCATAATCATTTGGCTAGCCCCTTTTCATGAATAATAGATGCTAAAGTGGCATCCTCTCGAAGTTGTCACACTTCTGAGTGGCATAACTTTCACATACATATTGTTATTAACATGATTCTTGTGTTGTTGGAAAGGTCCGAGTGTGTATAATAGGAAAAAAGGATGTCATGTTAAAATGACAAAGTTTTACACCCAAAAAATGTCGTTTAATGCATCAAAATTCTCCTAGAAGGTTTCATACCATGTTTTCCCAAATTGGGTCCCGCTGGTAAAAATGGTCCTATGAGTTGACTCCACTTTTTCCACTCTAAAAGCATCGAAATGGATGAAAAATAATATAGTGATCCAATCCAGATCATTTGTACCACTATTTATTGCTCATGTGGTCTTTGACCTTCATCTTTTTGGGCCTTAATGTCTTTTATGCGTTGTCATACACATGCATAACCATTAGATTTTAACAAAATTAAAATCCATAATAAACACTATCACCTTGGCTTGTTGATGGATATATGTTGGTGTGAGGCTAACTGCAATATTGCCCCTAGTTAGCGCATTAGTATCAATAAAATCATGCCAAGTCTTATTACTATGCTACATGCAGATACCACAATAAAATATGCCAAGCAACACATATAGTCAATAAACAAAAAACCATATTTATAATGCTCATCATGAGGCTTTAAGGCCTTATTGAATATTCAAAGATCTAGTATTGAGTGTGCGCGTGTTAGTTATGTGATAGATCCCTTCCAGTCCAAGTTATATTGCATATATGCATTCATTTTCACGGGTTATAAGAACTATTTCTATAATTTGTTAAGCATTTCTTAATCTTAAATCCAATTTTGGTCCTCTCCCCTTCCATTATTTTTACTCTTGATTAGGACTAGTTATACATATTTTTCTAATGAAGATATAATAGGTTTCATTTGCAACTTGAATGGTAGATTAGAATTACATTTTCATTTAGGAGTTCATTGTGGAAAATCTCCTTTTGTAAGAGAAAATTTCCACGCGGATTAGTTGAGCCCTCATTTCAGCTAACACAAAAGACTGCTTCTTGCAAACATGTTGTGAGAAAGCAAATATTTTCCCTTTTCTTACTCATAACAGCAAGCATTATCTTATTTTAGCAGGAAAAGGGTATTATTAGATTTATATTTGTATATATAGATTATTTTATATTAGACTAACATTAGCATAGGTTAGTTTTAGGAAGAGGGCAATTGGACCCTTTTAAAACCAGTCAAAATCACAAGCCCGATTGAAAAAGAGTCTAATTTTGGGCTCCAAATAGTTGGTTTCCAAATGTTGATGCGGTCATTTTTTGCCATCAACAACTAGGAAACCCTTTCAGGAGAAAAACTCAGTTGGAAAGTGAGGTCACTTTGCTCTCTTTCTTTGAATATAAAATGTTTGCGAGTACAAAGAAGTATGGCACGTGGCCTCTAGGCTACTACTGTGAACAAATCTTATTTTTTTATTTATCTCCTATCCCTCTTGTTTATTTTTTCTTAGCTATGGAACAAATGCACTCAAAATAATCAAACCCCTTTTCCTCCTAGTGGCTCGACTATAAGACAACCCAATAGCCTACTAGTGGTTAGGTTTGACTACCTCAACCCTTAACCAAAACTACAATATAGACTCTTATAGTGTCTTATTCATCATAATCATGTGGCTAGCCCCTTTTTATGAATAATGGATGTTGATGTGGCATCCTCTCGAATTATGGTGGTGAAAATAGGAAAGTCAACTTCTAAATGGCATAACTTTTTCATACAGACTCTAATTGACATGATTATTGCATTGTTGGAAAGGTTTGGGTGTGTAGAATAGGAAATAAGGGTTTTGTGCCAAAGCAGCAAATTTATACCCGAAAAAAGGCATTTTATGCCTCAAAATTCTCCAGGAAGGTTTCAGACCATGTTTTGCCACACTGGGTCCCGCTAGTAAAAATGGTTTTATGAGTTGATTCCTCCACTTTTTCCAGTCTAAAATCATCGAGATGGATGAAAAAAAATATAGTTATCCAATCTGAATCATTTGTACCACCCTTTTTTGTTCTTGTGATTTTTGAACTCTATCTCTTTGGGCCTTAATGTCTTTTATAAAGTTTTGTCATACACATGCATAACCATTAGATTTTAACAAAATTCAGAGCCATAATAAACACTAACACCTTGGCTTACAGATGGAAATTTATTGGTGTGAGGCTAGATACAACATTGCACCTTTTTTAGTGCATTAATGTCAATAAAATCATGCCAAATCATAAGTACTATACTACATGTAGGTACCACAATAAAATATGCCAAGAAATACATATATTCAATATATAATTAAACAGATTTTTAATTTTCATCATGAGGCTTTAAGGCCTTACTGAATCTTCAAAGATCTAGTATTGAGCCTAGACTCATCCGTTATGTGATAGAGCCCTTCCAGTCCAAGTGTTATTGCATATATGCATGCACCGTCACAAGTTATATGAATTAATTCTATAATTTGTTAAGCATATATCAATCTTAAATCCAATTGCAGTCCTCTCCCCTTCCATTATTTTTTCTCTTGATTAGGACTAGTTCTACATATTTTTCTAATCAAGATAGAAAAGGTTTCATTTGCAACTTTCATGGAATATTATAATTTCATTTTCATGTAGGAATTCATTGTGGAAAGTCAAATTTCATAAGAGAAAATGTCCATGCAGCTTAGTTGAGCCCTCATTTCAGCTAGCACAAAATATTTCCTCTTGCAAACATGTTGAGAGAAAGTAAGTTAGCTTGCATGGTAGATAACAAAAAACATTATCTTATATTAGTAAGAAAAGGTTAGTGTTAGAGTTATATTTGTGTATATAAATTATTTTATATTAGATTAAATTAGCATAGGTTAGTTTTAAGAACAGGTCGGTAACTTGGCCCATTTAAAACTAGTCATAATCACTAGCCCAAATAGAAAAGAGTTTAATTTGGGGCTATGACTAGATGGTTTCCAAAATGTTGATGTGATAATTTTCGTCCATTAATAGCTATGAAACTCTTTCAGGAGAAAAACCCATTTGGAAAGTGAGGTCGTTCTACTCTCTATCTTTGAATAGAAAATGTTTTTGAGTACAAAGAAGTATGTCATGTGGCGTATGGGATACTATGGTGCACAAATCCTCTCTTTTTGCTTTATCTCCTATCCCTATTGGTTATTTTTCTTAGTTGTGTGACAAATACACTCAAAAGAATCAAACCCCTTTTCCTCCTAGTGGCCTAGTTATAGCACAACCCAATAGCCTACTAGTGGTTAGGTTTGACTACCTCAACCCTTAATCAAAGTTACAATATAGAATCTTCTATAGTCTTCTTCGTCATAATAATGTGGCTAGCCCCTTTTCATGAATAATGTATGTTGGCATGCCATCCTCAAAAATTATGGTGGGGAAAATAGGAAAGTCAATTTTTGAGTGGCATAACTTTTGCATACATATTTTGATTGACATTATTTTTACACTGTTGAAAAGGTCTCAAAGTGTAGAATAGAATAAAAAAGTTTTGTACCAAAGCAACAAATATTTACCCCCAAAAAGTCATTTAATGCATCAAAATTCTCCTTGAAGGTTTCATAGTGTTTTTCCAAACTGGGTCCCACTCATAAAAATGGCTCTATGAGCTTATTCCTCCACTTTTTCCACTCTAAAAGCATCAAGATGGATGAAAAATAATATAGTGATCCAATCTATATCATTTGTACCACCCTTTTTTGTTCTTCTTTTCTTTGACCTTCATCTCTTTGGGCCTTAATGTATTTTATGTGTTGTCATACACATGTATAACCATTAGATTTCAACAAAATATAGATCCATAATAAACACTGACACATTGGCTTGTTGATGGAAATGTGTTGGTGTGAGGCTAGCTACAATATGTTGAGCATTGAAAGAGGTATGAAATTATTGTATATTTACTCATTCTTTACCATAAATGTACTCTTGTTTGCCTTGAAAAGGTAATTTATCATAGGAATTACAATAGAATTGGAAAGGTTTATGATTACTATGAAAAGATGACTAAAAGCTACTTTTTAATTGACAAAACAGGAATTCGGAGAGGTGAACAGCTGTATCAAAGGCGGGGTTGAGAAAAATTTGATTGCTGCTCCATCAGCGTTGAATCATATCCAGCCAAGGGCAAGGAGATCTGAACGAATAGCCCAGAAAAGACAGGGAACAGCTCAGCCTCAGTCAGCGCAAACAGAATGATAACTAAACACAGAGGAGCGAATCCCTCAGGATCTTTCGATCCTGAGGGATCACTATTCAAACTTATCTTGTTCTTTGGTTGGTCCGTCGAAGAGTTGATATATAAAGCCACATCCTTTAGTGACAGGGGGACGGATTATTACTGTTATTGGGAATCGGTCGAAAGACTTTGTATTTTATCGGTTTTATTAACTCTCTGTTGGAGAGAAAACCTTTCTGTAAGACTTTATGTTGGTTTAATACAAAGCACGCGTTTTATTTACCTTCTGTAATTCTGAAATAGCCCAGCAGTATTTCACTGGCGCTAAGGGCCAGGCTCTGGTGGAATCACTTCGTTGTTTGTATTTTAATCTTTACTTACTATCATGTGGAGTGTGTTTAATGTTTGAATTGGTTTATTGTTGACTAGATCAAATACAGAGTCATTGATGTTTCATTTCTTTATAGTAAGCACAATTCGTTGTTCGATTATTCTACTGTTATCATAAAGCTTCACTGACTTGTATCTGATTTGATGTTGATGTTCCTTTGATTTATAATTTGTTATAATTGGTGGTTGTGTGGTGAGAAACTGTCGACAGAATTGAAGCATAGAAATTTAGTGTCGTGAACATGTTAGAATTATAATTACTGTTCAATTCGCATTGATGTTCCATTTATGTTTATTACTTATTCATAGTCCTTGAGTAGCAAATAGATGAGTGGTAGTTGCACGATGTTGTTCCTTTTCAGATTGCGTTTTGTTTAAGTTGCTTTCATTGAATCTTCTTTCGGTTTGATTGCTTTAAGATCTCCAACTGTAGAAGATAGAACAGCACTTTCGCAGAGTATTTTCTTGCTATTCCTTTCGAAAGGAACAACAGTTTCGCAGATTGTTTCTGTTGTTCTTTTTAAAGGAACAACACTTTTTTGTGTGGATTGTTTTTTTGTTTTAAGCCAGCATTTTTTTCCTTTTCTGAGGGCAAATATATCATTTATATACAATCATACAAATTAAAGCCTACTGTAATCAACAAATCAAAATAAATCGTCATATTTTCAAGAAAATTTTCTAGTAATGATAAGAAAAAAGGGAAAAAGGGGCATGATCAATAACATAACTTTGCTATTTTATTACCATTGAATTTATCTGATCGATTATTTTTATCATTATTGGTTCTTTCCCACATGCTATAATTTTCTTTGATGTTTATCTATGGAATAAGAATAAGGGCATATTTTTTTCTATTGAGACGTTTAGACTTCTTCCACCATCCCTACTCTTAAGGAGTGTTGAGACATCCCTTATGATTAACTGAGGAAACATGCTGTGTGTAAAAGAAAAAAATGTATTTATTTTATTAATAATGATTTTGCATATGGAGGATAGGGGGTCTCACCAATATCCAGCCTACCGTGATCATAGGGAAGACAGTGAAGTGGCATTCCCATTATGGCCACCAAACCAGGGAAATGGTCCAACAAACAATTGAAAAAATCAAGAAGTCCTTGGAACAGGAGGTCTCATCACGAACCGGCCTGCCCACCTTTCACTTCTTCCCGGTGAACGACATTGTGGTTTATCTGGTCACCAAGCCAACACAATGGCCTCCGTCATGACATTCAATAAAAATAAAATACAAAACACTTCCTCAGCATACATAAAGGACAATGGTTCCGTGGGTAAGAAAGAAACTCTGTCAAGGTTATGGACACTTGTGGGCAGCAGAGCTCTACTGATGGTATTGAAGTCACACTTATACACATCAATAGTTATATTTAACCCTTTTCCTATATCTTTATTTAAATTTCAAATGAAAATATGAATCCCTTACTTCCGAACCTATTATACATGAAAATAATTATAAGTCGATCATATTAATCCAAGGTGGTAAATAATGCAATTATACTTATGGTTATCATATATTTTCCCTTCTCCTCGTATTTGAATCATTACAAAACGATTTTTTTATTTTTTTAACGATTCATTACATGCATCGATTTCAGTGATGGCTGCGATTTGAATGAATGTATCATAATTACGCCTGTTTTCTACTGTTGTATTGTTGTTGTGCCACACATGTTATTCTCAATTGACGGTCGAGGACGACCTTTCATTCATTTTGGGGGCGCGGATGTCTACATGCAAATCAAACCCCAAGATTTCCTTACCTATATTTGAACCAAATCCCTGTATTTTAGGAAAAAACAAATTTTCAACAAACTGTGTTGTGTTGTTCCATTGTGATCACTGTGTGTTGAGAAAATTAACAGAACACAGAAATGGGAGGATGGCCAATTCGTAGTGAACTGCAAGTATTGATCGTCTCTGATGCTGCATGAACAATCTTACAAAGACTGGGGTGGATTATATATTTCTTGAGAATGCAGCAACCCCATGAAGTTGTGGCCACCGAATTTTTATTGAACCTATAGGAAGGATCCTCCATGGTCAGAGGGAGGCAGATAGTTATATCTGATGAGATAATTGCAGAAGTATCTGGCATTCTCGCGCAAGGGACTGTCTGGACTCAGAAGAAGATTAGGATTCGTGAAGCCATCAAAATTTTCCAAGATGATGGACAGACGTTAGTCATTAAAGGTAAAGGCGTCCAGCTAGCGTCATTAGGAGAGCCATAGAAAGAGTTAGCCAAAATCGTGTAGGCTTACATACTGTGCGACGGAAGAAAGGATGTGGTAAGACCTCGCCACCTTAAGCTCCTAGTCGTATTAAAACATAAATGTACCATTAATTTCCCTGCATTTTTAAATTCCTTGTTGCATGATACTGCTAGAGGTATAATAAAATCCCAGCATGCAGATATGGTGGTCAGCCACCATTGTTTAATTCGTTTAATAGTGAGTCGTAGCCTCGCCCAGCAACAGACCAGCTGAGAAGAATTAATATTTTCTATTGATGGAGGGTTGGCTCTACCCGCTCCAAAACGAAAGAAGATGGTCGGCTCAATTGTTGAGCCTTCTACTCATAGACATTTCCGCCGATTGAAACGAATTAGAAGGACGAAGGAAGAACTTCCGGGCACCAGCCAGCCCCTGGAATTGCACAGCTCAGAGGAGGAACAGCCTCCACAATTGTAGGGAGTAAGCCCTTGCACTGACGAAGAAGAGCAATTAGAGGAAGTAAGCCCTCAGACTGATGAGGAAGAACAATTGGAAGAAGAAATTCGCTACTTGGACGAAGAAGAAATAAGCCTCCAGTCCAGTAGCGAAAAACAACCCAGTGCAGAGGAAGGAGACAATGAGGAAGAAGGAATCGAAGGAAATTCTGAAGAAGAAGAATTTGAGGGAGAAATTCGGTATTCAGATGAAGAGGAAGGAAGTTATCACATCGGTGCGGAGGATGGGGACAATCATAGCAGCAATAAGGATGAAACAGAGCTACCTGAGAATGTTATTGTCAGCCCTTTACAGGAAGATCAATTGGCCCATATTTTGGCCAATATGAGTGATTATGCACGGCTGCATAGCCCCTTGGATCTCAATATAGATATTAATCAGCTTCCAGAGTACTCTCCTATTGACAAAGAAACAGTTGGAGAAAAACTGAATGAAACAGCAAACCCTAGCGAAGCTAGGGTTGCTTCTCCAGAGGGTTGTGAGCTGGAGGACGAAAACACGGAAGTTGGAAACCCCCAGGAGACTGCAGAGTTAACTGAGAATGTGATTCCAGGAGAATTGAGCCAAGGGCACATGAATGTAGAAGAGGAGCCCCAAGGAGAAGAACAAGAAGAGGATTTTACTGAAGATGTGGCTGATATGGGCCAAAATTCTGTTGAGCAAATGACTGCAGATAGAGGAACGGTTGTTCCATTAAGAAAGAAGAAGAAAACAACTGAGATTAAGAAGCTTCGAAAGGAGCGAATAAAGCTTCATAAATTAGTTGAACAGCTCAGGCAGACCATTAGGGTTCTGAGAATGAAATGCATGCCCAAACGAGCCCCTAAGAGAAGAAGCATTGCTATCAAAAGAAGCTCGAAAAAGAGAAGAGTGACCGCTGGTAGGAACCCTCAAGTTACAGAAGAAACCATACCTGAGCCTAATTATGAGAATGTTGAACAACAAACAGCTGTTCCAACACAAGTTGTTACAGAGGAACCGGTTTTGAGTGAAAATATGCAATCTAGCAGTCAGCACACTTTCAGTGAGCCAACACTGCTCAGACTTCAGGAAGAATTGACACAGGCCCGATTAGAAAGGTAGAGATTGGAGGAAGATACTGTTCCAAGAACAAGATATCAGGAATTGCAGCAACAAATGAGAATTATTCATGAAGCAGAAGCTGAAGCTCATGAAAAATGACGGAAAGCAGAGGTAAAGGCTGATAAGGTAATGAACCAACTAAAATTAGCCTACAATCAAATGGACACTCTCTGCTCCTTGTACATTGATGTCTTAGCCTGTAGATGCCCCGCCAAAAACTATGCTCTGTTTTTACTAGAAAGATATTTACAATTAAAGATCAAGGCAGTTAGGGTAGGGAAATCCATAGAGCTAAATACAGTAGATGATTTGATATCATGCTGCAAACTTTATGGGATCAAATTACAGCGCTTATTATGTGAATTTTATTTGCATAATCTAATACTTGAAAATGACTATGAATCAAACCCTAGCCCTTTTATTGGAGATGTTCAGTTTCAGGCATTCATTTATTTTGCTGTAAACCAATTAAAATGGCTTAAAGCCTATAGCGCCTTTCAAAGACAGGAAAATGGATTAGATTGATGGGTTAGAAGTGAACCTCAGAACCCACGTCAGTTTTGGGCTAGACAAAAACACTTGATGACAAGGGAAGGCATTACCCAAACTCTGGGGCCTGTCCATAAATCAGTCATTTTGAATGGAACAGATTATTTTTCATCCATTAGGAACCAAGCCTACATAGCAGCCAAAGTCCGGTGGAAAACCTCGAATCAGAATGTGCAAAATAGGGAACCATTTAATTATAGAAACTTTGGGCTAGCTGCAGACCATTTCATTTCCTATAGCCATCTTGTTTTAAAAGAAGGACCATATTGGTTAGGATGTATATTTCGCAGCCCTATTGTATGGTACCCTGCTTCGGATTACAAAGCTATTTATGAACTTTCTGAAGGACAGACAGAACATACTTTTGAGGAATTAGCTGCACTCCATGGTTTTAGGCCTGTGGATGAAAAACCTTATTCGGCTTATTCTTTGACTGCTCTCCATGAGAACTATAGTTTTCATGAGGGCATGAAAATGGTTAAGCAGGGGGGTATGTTGAGCGTTGAAATAGGTATGAAATTATTGTATATTTACTCATTCTTTACTATAAACGTACTCATGTTTTCCTTGAAAAGGTAATTTATCATAGGAATTACAATAGAATTGGAAAGGTTTATGATTACTATGAAAAGATGACTAAAAGCTACTTTTTAATTGACAAAACAGGAATTCGTAGAGGTGAACAGTTGTATCAAAGGCGGGGTTGAGAACAATTTGACTACTGCTCCATCAGCGTTGAATCATATCCAGCCAAGGGCAAGGAGATATGAACGAATAGCCCAGAAAAGACAGGGAACAGCTCGGCCTCATTCAGCGCAAACAGAATGATAACTAAACACAGAGGATCGAATCCCTTAGGATCTTTCGATCCTGAGGGATCGTTGTTCAAACTTATCTTGTTCTTTGGTTGGTCTGTCGAAGAGTTGATATATAAAGCCACGTCCTTTAGTGACAGTGGGACGGATTATTACTGTTATTGGGAATCGGTCGAAAGACTTTGTATTTTCTCTGTTTTATTAACTCTCTGTTGGAGAGAAAACCTTTATGTAAGACTTTATGTTGGTTTAATACAAAGCATGCATTTTATTTACCTTCTTCAATTCTGAATTAGCCCAGCGGTATTTCACTGGCGCTAAGGGCCCAACTCCGGTGGAATCACTTCGTTGTTTGTATTTTAATCTTTACTTACTGTCGTGTGGAGTGCGTTTAATGTTTGAATTGGTTTATTTTTGACTGGATCAAATACAGAGTCATTGTTGTTTCATTTCTTTACAGTAAGCACAATTCATTGTTCAATTATTCTGTTGTTATCATAAAGCTTCACTGACTTGTATCTGATTTTATGTTGTTGTTCCTTTGATTTATAATCTGTTACAATTGGTGGTTGCGTGGTGAAAAACTGTCGACAGAATTGAAGCATAGAAATTTAGTGCCGTGAACATGTTATAATTATAATTGCTATTCAATTCGCATTGTTGTTCCATTTCTGTTTATTACTTATTCATAGTCCTTGAGTAGCAAATAGATGAGTTGTAGTTGCACACTGTTGTTCCTTTTCAGATTGCATTTTGTTTAAGTTGCTTTCATTGAATATGCTTTTGGTTTGATTGCTTTAAGATCTCCAACTATAGAGGATAGAGGCTTTAGCTTCCAAGTTCCCAGATTGGACATCTTGCATCGATTTCTAAGGGAAAGAGTACTACTACTGCATCCCTGATCGATGTTCTGCAAAGATTGAAGTAGTTTAATATTTTCGTTCATGTCACTGTAATTAGGTTTCTTTTCAAGCATTGGTTACTTATGTTCTTGTTATTTTATACTACATCTTCATAGCATTACTCTTAGACAATTGCAGCCTCAGACAGAGTACACTCTTGGAATAAAAAGACGCTCCCGGATTGATAATTAATGTGAGATAATTAGGTGTTCAAAAGTTACCTTTTTATGACTCGACACAATAGTGCACCTCAATTAGCACATTAGTATCAATAAAATCATGCCAAACCATTAGTTGTATGCTACATGTAGATACCACAAAGAAATATTCCAAGTGGCACATATAGTCAATACAAAAACAACTATATTTCTAATGCTCATCATGAGGCTTTAGGGCCTTACTAAATGTTCAAATATATAGTATCTAGCCTATGCTTGTTAGTTATGTGATAGAGCCCTTCAAGTCCAAGTGTTGAAACTTGAAGCTTTGATACCACTTTGTAATGTAACCCTTACCATCCCTAGCCCTAAATAAGGGTAAAAGGAGGTAGTTGCTATGAAGACTTGACTTCCATTATCACATATGGAAATGAGATAAAAAAAAATTCAACCATTTTTTACTTTCTCAAATGACAAATGAACAACACCATTTCATTTGTCTCATCGATACCTTCCCAACAATATGAATTTTGTTCCAATCTAATTTCCAGATCAAAATATATGGCTTATTAAGTCTTGGCCAATTGAATTGTGCCACCTCATCAGGTTTACCACATGGTGCCCACATGGTTGTCAATTACAAACCATTATATACCATGTGGTAGTTGCTTACCCACTCATACTGGATCACAGACTAATCATAATTCTCATAGTTCACCCAGACCAACCATAACAATGTGAACACGCATAATATGCATTTATGTTGGGTGTATGAAGGTGTGGTCCCTCTATGGCCATGTCATCCCACTATGCAACACCCCGACGAGTCTTAACCTTATTCCCCATTAAACCACATGGGACATCCATTTGATATTACTTTACATTATGTGCTTTAGGGTAAATCCTTAGCACCCCTTTCGATTTGTACATAGGATCCTAACCTTGTGCAACACACAACCCCACTATATGGACCCTCACTCACCAAGTCACCCCATGACTTAAAACCTAATGATTCTATTGTGTGCTCTACTTTCCATCTCTAAGAAATAGGATCTAGGGTGATTTCAACAGTCCTATACATCAAGGTATCATCACCCCATGTCATACCTTCTACATGGACTAGGTCCCTCACAATATTCGAACCCCTAGCCATTCATGGATTTATTTTTATACATTTTTTGGGGATTATCCACCTTTTTAATCATATACTCCCACATAGAGGCCCAACCATGCCATGTTACTTGGAAGTTTGACCCTGTAGGGGCTTGCCTAGCCTTTCATTGAAACCTTCGAGAGGAGACCTTCGGGGTCATCTAACAGTTGTGGATGCTCGCCCTTTGATGGCTCAAATGTCTATTTCTTTCATTATTGGTTATTGCACCCAGTCATTTGGTTTATGAGGTCCAAACCTTTTGGCTCTGGCAAGCCCTAATTTTCAACCTGCAACATGTGTAAAATGCAAACAATTTGTAGCGTATCACCCAGGCCCTAAGAGTACTAAGACTCAACTCCCACTCAATCTATATTATATAGAGCATGAACCTGATGATTTTTAAGTACCTTTTCCCTTAGAACACACACACACACACATATAATAATCGCTACCCCTCTTGAGCTTGCAATAACTCGGCCTGCAAAACAGTCGTGGATGCTTGCCCTTTGATGGCTCAAATGTCTATTTCTTTCATTCTTGGTTATTGCACCTAGTCATTTGGTTTATGAGGTCCAAACCTTTTGGCCCCGGCAAGCCCTAATTTTCAACCTGCAACATGTGTAAAATGCAAACGATTTGTAGCATATCACCCAGGCCCTAAGAGTACTAATACTCAACTCCCACTCAATCTATATTATATAGAGCTTGAACCTGGTGATTTTTAAGTACCTTTTCCCTTAGAACACACACACACACACACACATATAACAATCACTACCCCTCTTGAGCTTGAAATAACTCGGCCTGCAAAACATATACATGTGATAATTATATGTACGTATAAAATGCTAATTCTACCAATGCCCACCATCCTTACCATTTCATACAGTCAAATAAATTAATCAACAAAGGTCATCTACCTATTTGCACACAGGTCATATGGACTATTCCATAGACTCAGGACGATTACAAGAATAAACCATTCCATAAGGGAAACATTTAGGAGCATTTTCATGTAGGAAGTCACAATCCTTATTCATACAAGAAACAACACTCCTTTGATGCAATAAATAGAAACATGATAATAAACTCAAGCAGAAAATATAGGATTTTACTTATCTTATAAGAGATTTGGAAACTAAAAGTGGGACTGTAACTCTCCACCCAACCATAGACAAGTTACAACCACCGTTACTTGTAGTTGTCACCCCAAAACTAGATTCCAGTACTTGAGGTGGAGTGATTTTGAGTGGAAATTCACCAATTCTAATAGTTGAAACAATATGTCACAAGGCCACTCTACCTTCATCCACCAACTAAACCAGTTTTCACTCAGTATGTCCAGACATAAATAAAATCCATGTTAGGATACCACAATACAAAGAGTTTTCAACTCACTTTTAGGAGAAGCCTGAGTCCACATCAAGGGAAGGCTCGTCAATGGATAATATATTTATGAGTAAAGAGATCACTTCTCCAGGTGGTTCGTAGTGATTCAAGCACCAAATATTTATCCCCAAGGAAACTACTAGCGGTTCATCAACCCTCACAAGAACCTAAGTGTCTCCTCCCAATCCAGTAGGGTCATCAATTCACAATATTTCAATGGGTTCTTTATCCTTATAATAAATACACTACTCTCTATGATGCTTCAGCTATCAAACCTCTATGATGGTTCTTTAGTTGATTTAATATCTACAGAGTTAATGGTTGTGAACTTTGGTCACTGCTCTCCTTGTTTTTTCCAATGTTCTCCTATACCGCATATGTGCTTCAATTCCCAAGTCTTTGCACATGAGAGACTGATGGAGTGTGTTTCCCCTTCCCTCTGTTTCATATCCTCTTCATGATTATGTGGGAATTCCCCCAAACAAACTAGTTATTTTTATTTTTATTAGCTCCATTCCAGTCAACTCTCAGACAACACAACCGATGTTGCCTTTAAATTTTGTCCTTTTTTTTCTTATGGTTGGAACTAAAGGACACCTGAGTATGCCCACTTCTTTTTTAGTAAAATCCATTGCTCAATGAACCCATTTGAAACCACTCAGCCAAGAAAGAATTATATTTAAAATAACTCATTTCTCAAGCAATCTTGAATTAGTGTCCCTTGTCTCGGCCTTTTAAATATTTTCATTCATTTGCATTGGGAAAAATATTGACCAATGGATGTAAAAAGTGGTTCCATATGGTTTGATCAGGCAGAGATTTCAATAACCACTAGAACTCAAAATATGAAATGCTACATTTTAGCATATAATTTGTCCATGGAATTTTCATCATTCGGTAACTGATATTATAAGACTTTTAAATGTTTTGTTCAATTTTATTATATCTAAGTGAATTAAATTGTTATATTTAACTATAAAATTTTAAACATATAGGATTGTTGCATTCTTTAATATTTTATTATTTCCATGATTTACATAAATATTTAATGTGTTCAAGTTATTTTTTAAAATAATGAGTTTGTATATCTAAATATCAAATTAAAAAATTCTTGATGTTATTACATAAATAATGTAAGTAGTGTGATACATTTGATATCTATCCCATTTGGGATAATATTTTTGTCATTTAAAACCCTATGTAACCATAATATAATATCATTTCTTAAAGTTACGTAGATCCCTATCAATATCAAGTATACATATTGCTATGTTTCTACATTACAACATCATCCGTGGAATATTCCTCTAATAATCTAGAAATTGTAAATAAATAAAAAACTATAAGTACTATCATCTCCAACACTAAGAAACCCTTGTATGAAAATATATTTTTTATAAAATAAAATTCGTTGTTGAAGAAAATTTTCAAACTCTAAATCGGTAATGTAACATCAATGAACCTGTAATTAAGAGCATGAATAGACCATTCGTGTTTTTATCTTACATAAAAACTAGTAGTTTTTTTTTTGTAAGTTAGCAATAAAACCTTATATTACTTTAATTGAGTTAAAATACAGAGAGGCAATTGGTCTAGTTTCTAGTCAAAATAAAAAGAGGCGGTTGGTATACCAGATTGGAAACTAGACCAGTGACAGAAAAATTTGTTCTGATGTCCATCCTTCGTTAAGATTCCCAGGAAATTATTTTGTCTGATTCTTAAGACTAAAATTATTTTGTCTGATGCTTAAGACAAAAAATTAGCAAAAAAATCTATAGCTAACGATATTCAAGTTTTTTCTCCTATATATTTCTGATTGCTAGACCTTAACCTACAGCCCTTAGTCGGAACTAACTTATTATATCTAACTACTATCTGTATATGTTCTAGAAAAATATAAGGCAAGTGACCATAAACAGAGTCAACTAGGGGGCAAGTGACCAGAAACAGAGTCAACAGGGCATTTTTCATCTTCTCCCTCGTTGTAAGTCACATCTTAATTGGTCGTACAGATCCTCTACAACAAAAGGGTGTGGTACCCCTGTAGCTCCCTTTTTTACCTTCCTAGGATGCACATGCTTATTCATCGAGCCCTGAGGAGTGATGTTGATTCTGTGAATATACTGCAAGTAGATTCGAAACATATCATTCAGATTGTCAATTATGCCCTACTTAATATTCTCAATATTAACCATCATTTTCAAAACCTTCTCGATCTCCCCAATTTGGAGGTTGATTTTCCATAGCTGGTTCACCATTTCTGTCTAGAGATTTTCTCTGACTTTTCCACTTTCTGCTTCCAGTTTCCCCATAAGGGTTTTCAAATCCCAAGTTGTTTCCAGAGTGCAATGATATAGGGTCTCTCAGGTTTTCATGGTCCCTATGTCGATAATCCAATCAACTTCCTCATCTATGCATTTGTCAGGTGTGGATGCCCTCTACTTATAGAATTCTTTATCCCATGCTTCTATGACTGCCTTTCCTTTATCTAGAACAGTGATGTGGAACCCATGCGCTTTCTCCCTGGCAGTACACTCCATGTGAGTTCACCTGCGACTCCCTCCCCCCTGTTCCTCTTCTCTCTGCCACCCTGCAAAACACGTTAGTCTCCCCATCCCCCTTCCCTCTAACAGAAATACTTTCGAAACCCCGAAGTAATTTGAGTCCAAGTCCAGAATTTTGTTACCCTTCAAGGCTTCCCAACATTATATATTATAGAACTCATCCACCTGGGGAATTATAGCCTCATCTCGCTGGAGGAGTTTATTGTCACGTCTTTCCATAATTACTATCACGATCTCGAGGAGGGTACATATTTTACCTACTTTGCGTGTGAGGAGTTTCCCAACACAAACCATCTTCCCATTTTCTTTCTCCTCATTCATTACTATCTGATGATGTGACGGGACCATTAATTATTTTCGCCTCCCTATGAAATTTTTCATTATTTGGGTTGAATTGTGCCACCTCTCTTCCCTCTGTGTGTGATCCTCAAGAGATCTTTCATTATTTGAGCCCATCCTATTATTCGCACCACCATCACCTTCATCCTTTATCTTCCTCATCCAGCTTGTCCATGTGTTTGTCGCCTTGTCTCGTATTAAGGACCTCTTACTTTACATGATACACTTTCTAATTACTCAATATACCATGTGTCCTCTTGTCCCGTCCTAGGCTCACATCATCACCACCATTCATTCCTACGGTCGTTCTCTAGTCATTTTTGGCTAGATTCCGACAGTGCTCTTTTAGTTTCCTCTCCAAAAATTATGACCATGCCATGTCTGAATTTTCATGGGAGGTGTCAGTACCTATGTTGGTCGTATTATCATCAAATTCATTAGCAGAGAGACACACTAGGTTTAACTATACAAAAAATAGAATTCATGGGTGTGGATTTATTCATTGGGTCAGCTGAGCTAGGTGTTGATGTTTGGTAACCTTAATGTAATCTCTTTGTTGCTTCAATTCCAATCATATATTCCCCCTCAATTATGACATTGATCAGTCGCTCTCGTACTATAATTTCTAGTCCCTGCTTTAATGCATGGAATTCGACATCATTGTTTGTTGCTTGTCTTAGATTGGAGAAAAAAACTATATGGATCTACCCTTTATAGTATCTAATAACTCCCTTGCTCCTGTATTCCCTAGGTTTCTTTTCAAATCTCCGTCAAAATTCATCTTAAGAAAACCTTGGGGGGTGGGAGCCAAATATTAGAGCACGTGTCTAATTGAGGTTCTTCATTATTTATTATATGAACACCAATATTATCCAATTCTAACAGTTTCAAAAAAAATTCCTCCTAATGGATCATTTGCTCATCTGGAGGCCTAATTTTGTGACTTATCACTATTTCCTTGGTTTTTTTTAAATCCCTTTTATCAATATTTCCACTGATAGCTTTTTCTTTTTGAAGATTCAGCAATTATGTTCCTTCCACATAGCCCATATGATGAAGCCAGGGGCCAAACACCAGGTCAGATTGACCATCTCTTTTTTTGTGAATTTTTCTCTCCATTTGCTTATCATCTCTTTTATATTATCTCTTACTCTATAATTTTTCCTAAATATGAAATCTATTGATTCTCAAAAAGCATAGGTGTATCAGCAAGAGTTTAAAAGGTGATTCAATTTTTCCTCCTCGTTTTCACATAGATAGCACCAAGAGGCTCTTATGAAGCCTCTTTTAATTAAATTTTCCCATGTGTGGATCTTCTTGTGAAGCACTAGCCTAAGGAAATATTTAATTTTCAGCCATTGTTGCGAGGTCCAGATATTTTTCCATATTGGTTCTACTTGACTTTGATGGTCTCCCTTAAGATAGAATTTAGCTTCTTTAAGGTTAAACTCGCCTCCCTGAATTTTTCTTGTGTGCATAGAGGATGCATCTATTGTTTATTTGTTCCAGCAATTCCATGGAGACTGCTTCATTCTGGTTGAGGCCATGGAAAATTTATGGACACTATTTTTTCTATTTTGTATTATTTTTTTCATGTTCCCAATATTGATAAACTTTCATTCAAACGTGTCGTTGAGATTCCACTTGCAATGACATCCTCGCTTCGTTGTTTCTTCTAGGAATCCTCTCATAATAGTGTTTTCCTTCCATCTGTTATTTCCTAGAAGCATTTCTCCTGGATTATTTTCTTATTACAACAAGAAATATTCTAGATTGTTGATGCTTGGTTTTCTCCAGATGTACGAGTACGGTCCTGCAAGTTACAATGATGGGCACATTTTGTTTTTCATGACATTTTCCATGGAGATGTGGCTTCTTTCAACCATCTCCACAATAACTTAGTGTTGCAAGCTCAGTTGACTATTTTAGAATCATGCAAACCTAGGCCTCCCAAATGTTTTGGTTTGCATATCTTCTCCCAGGATACTATATCCCATTTCCTTTTTTTGTTGGCTCCTTTCCATAGGAAATTCCGTTGGATCTCTCTTATCCTTTGTAGAATTCCTTTCGAATTTGGGAGGACTAAAAGCATATATCAAGGGATCACTTGTAGCATAGCCTTAGTTAAGACAAGCCTTCTAGAAAATTTCAGAGATCTGTAAGTCCAAAGTTTCACTCTATCTTCCAAATTAGAGACTACTCTTTCCTAGTTTGATATCTTCTAGGCCCTGTCAGTCAGAGGAATACCCAAATATCTAAAGGGAAGAGACTTTCTTTGAAACCATAAGATGTTATTTAAATTATGTTGGATAGCTATGGGCATGTTAAACAAAAAAGCCATATATTTCTCCTAGTTAATCTTCATACCTAAGGATTTAGGAAATGAGTCCAGAATGTCTTTGAACATGTTGGCTTCTTTGACTGTGGGGGTGCCATGAAAAATGGTGTCATTTATGAACTGCTAGTGCATTGTAGTTTGACATCCTTCATGAGGTTGAAGCCCTTTGATGTCCCTACCAAGTCATTCCATCACAAGTAACAAAAGAAAGGTGATAAAGGGTCCCCTTGTCGAATGTAGAAATTATATAACATATGCATGTATATATCCAGATTCTCCTAATCTAACAATATTTATCTTCTTGCTAAATACATAATCCTTCCACTATTAATCTTTTGCAGAAATTTAAAAATCAATTGCAAACACATGAAGCAAATAAAAACAATCGCACATAACACAGTTGTTAAACGGGAAAGCCTGAAGCTAAAAACTCCAACTATCATATTATTTATATCATGGAGATCATGTAACAATCTCATACAAAGCTTAGTACATCAAGCTCTTTGTACAATCAATCATCACACACTAACAAAAAGAAATTTGCAAATCCATGCACTAATTTCTTGCCACCTGATAGCCTGCCAACTCCTATAACTACTCTTCCAAATCTGTCATAACTTTTCCACTTCAGTTCTAACTGATTCCTCATGCATGAGCCACCAATAAACCCTATGAATTACGTAATTCCTTCATCCCACTGATTTTCCAAATCTGTTAACTGAAATAAAGAGCTCCAAGAGAATAATTTGATGTTTATTGTCGGATTATTATTAAGAGCTAATAATAATCGACATGCATCTATTTTTAGATTGAAGATCTATAAATAGACTTCGCCCAATATTCTAAAAATAGAATTTCATCTATTTTTCCAACTTGACCAACCATCCACAAATAGCATCCTGCAACTTCTGAAATATGATCACCATGTTTAAAAATAGACATAGTCTAAAAATAGACATGCACGTACAAAGCTTCATCATCTTTTTGAATCTCAACACTCCCTCTCAAAAGGATAGAGATTATCCTTCACCCTGATCCTACCTCTATGGTATTCGAATTTGCTCCTGTCGAGCGCCTTTGTCAGAATATCTGCATCCT
This sequence comes from Pinus albicaulis, assembly GCA_034641835.2. Lineage (NCBI taxonomy): Eukaryota > Viridiplantae > Streptophyta > Pinopsida > Pinales > Pinaceae > Pinus > Pinus albicaulis. The sequence goes on from CM076578.1 coordinate 321,349,201, forward strand.
GATCTTCCGTAGGAATGTACTGAAGCAACATGATCTTCCACTGCACACAATATCTGATATGATGATATCATATATCAATATGTTTAGATCTATCATGAAACACAGGATTAATTGAGAGTTTAATGCAACTCTGATTATCACAATGTATCACTATAGGATCTAAATGTGAACCGAACAAACTGACCAGGATCTTCCTCATCCAGATAGCCTCACATGCAGCTTGACTTGCTGCCATGTGTTCTGCTTCTGCTGAACTGAGTGCCACGGATCTTTGTTTCCTGTTGTACCAAGAAACTGTTGTAGATCTGATACTGAAAACCCCTCATGATGTGCTCTTTCTGTCTGTTGGGTTGCCTGCCTAATCTTCATCCGTGAAGCCATGCAACTTCACTTCATCCATCTGTCTGTACCATAATTCATACTCAGATATGCCCCTAAGATATCTCTAGACATGCTTTCCTGCCTTCCAAAATAGCTTGGTAGGCTTAACCATCGCTTTTGAAAGTTGGTTCACTGCATAGCATATGTCCTTTCTTGTATTAACTAAATACATGAGCAAACCCACCAACTGTCGATAAACAATGGCATCCACTACCTCTGCCGATGTAGCATCCTCTTTCCTCCAATTTCCTGGAAGAGGAGTGTCGATAGGATTACAACCTTGCATGTGAAACTTCTCCAGTATCTCCCGAGCATACTTTCCTTGAGACACAAACATTTCACCTTCCCACTGCCATATTTCCAATCCAAGGAAATAATGAAGGAGGCCCAAATCCTTCATCTCAAACTCCTTTTCAAGATCTGCCTTGCATGAGTGTATCAACTGCTCATCACCTGTTAGTATTAAATCATCAACATAAAGTACATTGATTAAAAGCTTACCCTCCACCACAATCTGGCATGTTTTTGCATCCGCCCACTTGGTTTGAAGCAAGTTCAGTGAACCTGGTAAATAGTTGTCGATCCACGTACCAAGCATGTGGTTCTTCTTCACCGATCTGGTGATACTTGCCTCCCACCCATTCCATTTGGACCCGCAGCATCAATTCTTTCAGTTTTTCAGCTTCAGCACAACTTACTATTTATAGCAGGTTTTCGGGTCCTGCACACCCGGAGCCGTTTTGGGGCATTAATAATCCAGGTGGATATTGGTGGCCACCCATCGAGTCCATTTGAACCCCCACCATCAATTATTTCAGTTTGTAAGTTTCGGCACAACTTACTATTTTTAGCAGTTTTTCGGGTCTTAAACTTCTGGAGCCGTTTTGAGGCCCTAAACGATGTTTTTTGGGAAAATGGAGATATTTCCCTCCTCGAACAGATATTTCTAACGAGCTATTGAGCGTATCAAACGGAGATCGGATGCCAAAGTTACGTCCCTGGGAAGTTGAACCACCAATTTACCCAAACGGGGCCCACAGTTTTGGCGCTTCATCTCCTACGGTTAGGGTTTTGGACGTTTCGGATTCTACATTGTTTCTCAACAATAAATAGGCCCTTGAGCCTCATTGTAAGATAGTTTAGGGGGTTGGGAACCGATACATCTCTTCTCAGAGATAAGCGCTACCAGTGCCCTAGCTCACCACATCTCCATCATGTCTACATTGTAACACAGTTCGTGGGTTGGTAGCCGCCACATCTCTTCTCAGGGATATGCTGCCAGTACCATAGCTCTTTTATTTCCATTATGTCTGTAATAGGCCTGCGAACCTCAATGTAACATAGTTCAGAGGCCTGCGTACGCCACATCTCTTCTTAGAGATACGCTACCAGCGCCCTAGCTTGTTTCCATTATGTTTGTAAGCTTATTTCAGTCATTTTTTTATTAATAAATTGAAGCATTATTTCCGCTGCATCTTTGTATCTATGGTTATATCTATATTTTGTTGCGTTCCTGCATAAAATCTGGATCATCATCCCATACAGCACTCTTTTGAGTCTGCGCACATGCGACTCACTGTTGAAGATCTCAAATCCTTCAAGTTGCTCAATGTACACCTCTTCCTCAATGATCCCATTAAGGAACGCAATATTCACATCCATCTGATGAGTGTGCCAACCCATCTACGCTGAGAGAGCAAGGATGGTCTTTATGGAAGAATATTGTGCGACAGGTGCAAAGGTTTCTTCATAATCAATCCCCTCGATATGTGAGAAGCCCCGAGCAAAAAATCTTGCCTTATACTTCTCGACGCTCCCATCAACAACTTGCTTTACCTTGTAGATCCATTTCGAATCTACCACTGATTTACCCACTGACCTTGGAACAATCTCCCAAGCATTGATTCTGACAATGGATTCATACTCCTCCACCATGGCATCTACACATGTGGGCTCCTATGCTTCTTCTTCAAAAGAAGATGGCTTTTTCATGACACACTTGCTCATAAGAGCCATGTATCCAGTAAATCGGTTAGGTGACTGTCTCAATCTGCGTTGTGATGTAGGGACTCCTACATTCTGTTTTGCATCAAGATTCAACCTCCCAGCTTCTGTGGTACACTTTCTGCCTTGTCTGATGTTTCATTCTGCATGAGTGGACTCCTCCACTCCATGAATCTCCTCCTGTGGCTGATCCACATCTAGGGGCTCATCTATCGGAACAAGCAGTTCCTCCACTGCATGCAAGTCTAGATCCCTCTCAAGCATAGCTTGTGCATCACCCACGATCATTCTGTTCTTCCTCTCCATGACCCCATTCTGCTGTGGGTTATGAGGCGCTATGTGTTCTCTTTGAATTCCTTCTTTGCTACAGAAGTCTTTGAATTTGACCGAGATATATTCACCACCACTATCGCTCCGTAGAGCTTTCACTTGCTTCCTTGACTCCTTTGCCACCAATGCTTTAAACTCACAGAACTTTGAGAATGTTTCGCTCTTCTTCTGCATGAAGAAGATCTAGCATCTATGAGAATATTCATCAACAAATATAACATAATACATGTGTTTTGCTGTTGAATCAACCGAGAAAGGTCCACACACGTCTGTGTGAATTCTCTCCAGCATCACCGAAGCATGGTTCTCCTTCTCGAGAAACGTGGTCTTCACAAAATTACCCATAGTACATCCCTTACACTGATCTGACAGCACAAGAGTACCCTTGGGAAGTCCAGTAGAAATCTGTAGCAAAATCTTCAAAGCGTCATGGTGAAGATGGCCAAATATCTTGTGCCATAATTCGCCCTCATCCCGACTCATCACTTCTTCTGCTTTTCCCAACATTCCAGTGCAGCCATCGACCTCTAGCTTGTAGAGATTCTTAACTCGAATCCCTATCCTCTTGGTTTGACCCATTTTTTTATGTCGAAGGAAAGCTTTTCCCTCACTGAAAACAACGTCATAACCTCTGTCTTCCAACATTGCGACCGAGACCAAGTTCTTCTTCAGACCTGGAACATGCATAAGATCTTTCAACAGAAATGGATTATCTGAATCCCTCTCAAAGGTAATGGTCCCAATGTCGGTCGCACTGTATCGACCATCGTCGCCCATCTCTGTATGCATTTGGAGATCCTTCTCCTCCAAGTCACTAAACAACTCTTTGTCTCCCGTCATATCGAAAGAAACACCGCTATCAAGATACCACACTGATCCCATTGAGCTTCAAACCAAGCACATGATCAAAGAGAAATCAAGTTCAAATTGTGAGGCTAAGGCCTCTCTAGCTGTAGCTCCAGCAGCCTTCTTGTTCTTCTTTTTCTGTGGGCAGTTAGTGGCGAAATGCCCATGTTCGTGACAGTGAAAACACTTCACCTTGGAAAAATCCTACTTCTTTCCTTTAGCTTCGGATTTTTTATGGGATTTATTCCCCTTCCCTTTCTTGATTTTTTAGCGAAAGAGAAATTCTCTTCATCATCATTCTTCGATGAAGAGCCATCCCTGGTACTTCGCCTTATCTCCTCCTGCACAAGATCTGACCAAAGTCGCTCCCAACCCAGCAGTTTCTCCCATCCATTGACAGAGTCTTCGTAGTTATGCCAAATCTTCAGAAGCCCAAGTAGAGCCAAGCTCACCAAGTCATCATCATCAACAGTAATTCCCACACTTCCCATTTCATCCCTACAGTGGAAAAACTTTGTGAGATATTTTGGAATACTGTCGCCCTTTTCCATTTTTATTTTTTTGAGCTTATCTTTCAGCGCCAACTTCCTTTGGTCGATGTTGCTTTGGAAAAAATCTTTCAAAGCCTTCCACATTGCAAATGGAGTGGCTTTCCTATGAAGGTTGGACACAATATGGTCCTTCACACCTTCCAACAAAATTCTTCTTGTCTTTGCTACCTTCTTTTTCCATGCGTCAAGTAATGCAGCATCGCTAGAACCCGGCTTAGGAACATCGCTATCGATGAACTCCTTCATTCCATTATCTTCTAGCATCACCTCCATCCTATCCTTCTAGGCTATGTAATTTGATCTGCCCTCAAGGGCATACTCCAATCGCAACCAATTGAAAGACATTTCAATGAATACTCGATTGTCGCACCAAGAAATTCTGCAGTAAATTCGAATTGTCCACCAACACAAACTCAGCAATTCTTCCTAATTGCAATCTCCAGTAATTAACACTACTCCGATACCATGTAGATATTATATAACATATGCATGTATATATCTATATTCTCCTAATCTAACAATATTTATCTTCTTACTAAATACAGAATCCTTCCACGATTAATCTTTTGCGGAAATTTAAAACTCAATTGCAAACACATGAAGCAAATAAAAACAATCGCACATAACACAGTTGTTTAACGAGAAAGCTTGAAGCTAAAAACCCCAACTATCATATTATGTATATCATGGAGATCATGTAACCATATCATACAAGGCTTAGTACATCAAGCTCTCAGTACAATCAATCGTCACACACTAACAAGAAGAAATATGCAAATCCATGCATTGATTTCTTGCCACCTAATAGCCTGCCTCCACTGCGCAATCCATGCTGAAGAAGACCCCTGAATGAATTCGAATCTACCTTGCCTTGACTACGCAATCCTCGTTGGAAACTCCAATGTGTGTGTGGTGCAATAAATGCATCACTATAGTCGCAACGGATAGTCCATCTCACCCTTTCACCTATCTCTCCACTGGGTCTCCACTAGAACTGACATGCACTGTAGTTAATTGTTGTTTCTGTTCAGTTGTTAGTGAGTTATTAGTTGTGAATTAATTAACTAATTAATTCACTTAACTCTCACTAGTGTATCTTCCAGATAAACTATATACAACTAGCTCAACTGAGTTTAACTCCATTAACTGAGTTAAACTGAAAAACAATTCATGTAACTACTCTGCCAACTATGGCATAAATTTGCCACTTTAGTTCTAACTGAGTCCTCATGCATGAGCCACCAATAAACCCTAGGAATTGCGTAATTCCTTCAGCCCAAATCTATTCACTGAAATAAAGTGCTCCAAGAGAATAATTTGATGTTTAATTTCGGATTATTATTAAGAGCTAATAATAATCGACATGCATCTATTTTTAGATTGACGATCTATAAATAGACTTCGCCCAATATTCTAAAAATAGAATCTCATCTATTTTTCCAACTTGACCAACCATCCACAAATAGCATCCTGCAACTTCTGAAATATGATCACCATGTCTAAAAATAGACTTGCACCTAAAAATAGCTTGTGGACCCACTTAGTGAAGGTGACGGATTTTCACTAAGCTTCATCATCTTGTTGAATCTCAACACTCCCTCTCAACAAGATAGGGATTATCCTTCAGCCTGATCCTGCCTCTATGGTATTCGAATTTTCTCCTGGCGAGCGCTTTCGTCAGAATATCTGCATCTTGATCTTCCGTAGGAATGCACTGAAGCAACATGATCTTCCGCTGCACACAATCTCTGATATGATGATATCGGATATCAATATGTTTAGATATATCATGAAACATAGGATTAATCGACAGTTTAATGCAACTCTGATTATCACAATGTATCACTGTAGGATCTAAATGTGAACCGAACAAACAAACCAAGATCTTCATCATCCAGATAGCCTCACATGCAGCTTGACTTGCTGCCATGTATTATGCTTCCACTGAACTGAGTGCCATGGATCTTTGTTTCCTTTTGTACCAAGGAAATATTGTAGATCTTATACTGAAAACCCCTCATGATGTGCTCTTTCTGTCCGTTGGGCTGCCTGCCTAATCTGCATCTGTGAAGCCATGCAACTTCACTTCATCCGTCTGTTTGTACCATAAGCCATACTCATATGTTCCCCTGAGATATCTCAGGATATGATTTCTTGCCTTCCAAAAGAGCTTTTTAGGCTTAACCATTGCTTGTGAAAGTTGGTTCACCGCATAGAATATGTCTGGTCTTGTATTAACTAAATACATGAGCGAACCCACCAACTGTCAATAAACAGTGGCATCCACTACCTCTGCCAATGTAGCATCCTCTTTCCTCCAATTTTTTAGAAGAGGAGTGTCGATAGGCTTGCATCCTTGCATGTGAAACTTCTCTAGTATCTCCCAGGCATACTTGCCTTAAGACACAAACATTTCACCTTCCCGCTGCCATATTTCCAATTCAAGGAAAGAATGGACGCCGAAATCCTTCATCTCAAACTCCTTTGCAAGATCTGCCTTGCATGAATGTATCAACTGCTCATCACCCGTTAGTATTAAATCATCAACATAAAGAACAATGACTAAAAGCTTACCCTCCACCACAATTTGGTACAGGTTTGCATCCGCCTCACTCTTCGTGAAGCCAAGTCCAGTGAAATAGCTATCGATCCATGTGTACCAAGCACGTGGTGCTTTCTTCAGCCCATACAGCGCTCTTTTGAGTCTGCACACATGCGACTCGCTGCTGAAGATCTCAAATCCTTCAAGCTGCTCAATGTACACCTCTTCCTCAATGATCCCATTAAGGAACGCAATATTCACATCCATCTGATGAATGTGCCAACCCATCTGCGCTGAGAGAGAAAGGATGGTCCTTATGGAAGAATACCGTGTGACAGGTGCAAAGTTTTCTTCATAATCGATCCCCTTTATCTGTGAGAAACCTCGGGCAACAAATCTTGCCTTATACTTCTCGATACTCCCATCAGCAGCTTACTTTACCTTGTAGATCCATTTCGAATCTACCACTGATTTACCCACTGGCCTTGGAACAATCTCCCAAGCACTGTTTCTGACAATGGAGTCATACTCCTCCACCATGGCATCTACCCATGTGGTCTCCTACACTTATTATTCAAAAGAAGATGGCTCTGTCATGACACACTTTCTCATAAGAGCCATGTATCCAGTAAATCAGTCAGGTGAATGTCTTTGTCTGCGTTGTGATGTAGGGACTCCTACATTCTGTTCCGCATCAAGCTTCATCCTCTCAGCCTCTGCGGTACATTTTATTCCTTGTCTGATGTTTGGTTATGCATGAGTGGACTCCTACACTCCATGAATCTCCTCCTGTGGCTGATCCACATCTGGAGACTCATCTATCGGAACAGGCAGCTCCTCCACTGCATGCAAGTCTAGCTCCCTCTCAAGCATAGCTTGTGCAGCACCCACGATTGTTCTATTCTTCCTCTCTTCGACCCCATTCTACTGTGGGTTATGAGGTGCTATGTGTTCTCTTTGTATTCCTTCTTTGCTACAAAAATATTTGAATTTGACCGAGATATATTCACCACCATTATCACTCCATAGAGCTTTCACTTGCTTCCCCGACTCCTTCTCCACCAATGCTTTAAACTCACAGAACTTTGAGAATGTTTCGCTCTTCTTCTGCATGAAGAAGATCCAGCATCTATGAGAATAGTCATCAACAAAAATAACATAATACATGTGTTTTGTTGTTGAATCAACCAAGAAAGGTCCACACACGTCTGTGTGAATTCTCTCCAGGATCACCGAAGCACGGTTCTCCTTCTCATGAAAGGTGGTCTTCACAAACTTACCCATAGTACATCCCTTACACTGATCTGACTATGCAAGAGTACCCTTGGGAATTCCAGTAGAAATATGTTGTAAAATCTTCAAAGCGCCATGGTGAAGATGGCCCAATCTCCTATGCCATAATTCACCCTCATCCTGTCTCACCACTTCTTCTGCTTTTCCCATCATTCCAGCGTAGCCATCTACCTCCATCTTGTAGAGATTCTTAACTCGAATCCCTATCCTCTAGGTTTGACCCATTTGTTTATGTCGAAGGAAAGCTTTTCCCTCAGTAAAAACAACGTCATAACTTCTGTCTTCCAACATTGCGACCGAGACCAAGTTCTTCTTCAAACCTGGAACATGCATAAGATCTTTCAAAAAAAATGGATTACCTGACTCCCTCTCAAAGGTAATGGTCCCAATTCTAGTCACACTGTATCTACCATCGTCGCCCATCTCTATATGCATTTGGAGATCCTTCTCCTCCAAGTCACTAAACAACTCTTTTTCTCCTGTCATATGGAAAGACACACCGCTATCAAGATACCGCACCGATCCCATTGAGCTTGAAACCAAGCAATAAATCAAAGAGAAATCAAGTTCAAATTGCAAGGCTAAGGCCTCTCCAGCTACAGCTCCAGTAGCCTTCTTTTTCTTCTTTTTCTGTGGGAAATTAGTGGCAAAATTCCCATGTTTGTGACAGTGAAAACACTTCACCTTTGACAAATCCTGCTTCTTGTCTTTAGCTTCAGATTTTTTATGGGATTTATTCCCCTTCCCCTTCCTTGATTTGGCAGCCAAAGCGCAATTCTCTTCATCATCATTCTTCGATGAAGAGTCATCCCTGGTACTTCGCCTTATCTCCTCCTGCACAAGATCCAACCAAAGTCGCTCCCAACTCGGCAGTTTCTCCCGTCCATTGACAGAGTCTTTGTAGCTATGCCAACTCTTCAGAAGCCCAAGGAGAGCCAAGCTCACCAATTCATCATCATCAAAATTAATCCCCACACTTCCCAGTTCATCCCTACAGTGGAAAAACTTCATGAGATATTTTGGAATATTGTCTCCCTTTTCCATTTTTTTTTCTGAGCTTATCTTTCAATGCCAACTTCCTCTGGTCGTTGTTGCTTTGGAACAAATCTGTCAAAGCCTTCCACATTGCAAATGGAGTGGCTTTCCCGTGAAGGTTGGACACAATATGATCCTTCACACCCTCCAACAAAATTCTTCTTGTCTTTGCTATCTTATTTTTCCATGCGTCAAGTAATGCAGCATCGCTAGAACCTGGCTTAGGAACATCGTTATCGATGAACTCCTTCAATCCATTATCTTCCAGCACCGCCTCCATCCTATCCTTCCAGGCTATGTAATTTGAGCTTCCCTCAAGGGCATACTCCAATCGCAACCCATTGAAAGACATTTCAATGAATACTCAATTGTCACACCAAGAAACTCTACAGCAAATTCGAATTGTCCACCAGCACAAGCTCAGCAATTCTTCACAATTACAATCTCCAGTAATTAACACTGCTCCGATACGATGTAGATATTATGTAATATATGCATGTATATATCCAGATTCTCTTGATCTAACAATATGTATCTTCTTGCTAAATATAGAATCCTTCCACTGTTACTCTTTTGCGGAAATTTAAAACTTAATTGCAAACACATGAAGCAAATAAAAACAATCGCACATAACACAGTTGTTTAACGGGAAAGCCTGAAGCTAAAAACCCCAACTATCATATTATGTATATCATAGAGATCATGTAACAATCTCATACAAAGCTTAATACATCAAGCTCTCAGTACAATCAATCGTCACACACTAACAAGAAGAAATCTGCAAATCCATGCACTGATTTCTTGCCACCTGATAGCCTGCCTCCACTGCGCAATCCCTGCTGAAGAAGACCCCTGAATGAATTTGAATCTACCTTGCCTTGATTGTGCAATCCTCATTGGCAACTCCAATGTGTGTGTGGTGCAATCAATGCATCACTCTAGTCACAACAGGTAGTCCATCTCACCCTTTCACCTATCTCTCCACTGGGTCTCCACTGGAACTGACATGCACTATAGTTAAATGTTGTTTCTGTTCATTTTTAGTGAGTTATTAGTTGTGAATTAATTAACTAATTAATTCACTTAACTCTCATTAGTGTATCTTTCAGTTAAACTAGATACAACTAGCTCAACTGAGTTTAACTCCATTAACTGAGTTAAATTGAATAACAACTCCTATAACTACTCTTCCAACTCTATCATAACTTTTCCACTTCAGTTCTAACTGAGTCCTCATGCATGAGCCACCAATAAACCCTAGGAATTGCGTAATTGCTTCAGCCCACTGATTTTCCAAATATGTTCACTGAAATAAAGTGCTCCAAGAGAATAAGTTGATGTTTATTTTCGAATTATTATTAAGAGCTAATAATAATCGACATGCATCTATTTTTAGATTGACGATCTATAAATAGACTTCACCCAATATTCTAAAAATAGAATTTCATCTATTTTTCCAACTTGACCAACCATCCATAAATAGCATCCTGCAACTTCTAAAATATGATCACCATGTCTAAAAATAGACATAATCTAAAAATAGACTTGCACCTAAAAATAGCCTGCGGGCACACTTAGTGAAGGTGACAGATTTTCACTAAGCTTCATAATCTTGTTGAATCTCAACATCGAATTCCTCGAGAAGGAAAGAAGGGCTTGGATGGGGCTCCAGTCACTAAAATAGAGAAGCTTTGAGATGTCACAAGTTACATAATACATTTAATCCATTGTTGCTAAAAGAAAAAAACTTGTAGGATTGCTTCCATATACTCCCAAATGGCTTTACCAAAATCCTTAGATACATCTAGCTGGATGATCATTCCAACCTTTTTGATAGTTTTGAGTGAATGAATGATTTCATGGGCATGGATAACATTATCTAGAATCTACCTGTCTTCCACAAAGCTAGCTTGCTCTTCTGAGATTTGTTAGACTCCTGTAATTCACAGTAGCACAAGGTGACTGATTATTTCTTAGATATTTCATATTGAATAATATTCCATGGATGTCATTTATTTCCAGAAAAAGGAAGGAAAATCCTGACTGTCAAGAACTTCAAAGGAATCAATCTTCCTTTCAGTTTGGTTGAAAGAGGAAAGTGTTGCTGATAAATTTTAATGGTGAGAAAAATTCATTTATGCCCTCATTCATTTCATCTACCCTCTTTTACCCTTCATTTTTCCAAACTCTAAAGTCCCACGCTTCATTTCTTTCAAAACCCCTTTTTTAACTATTAAAATTCAATTTTTATAGTTAAAAAAGCAGCTTCGCCCACCCACTAACAACCATATCATATTTCTCATTTGAGCTTACCTATATTTCTTTATTCGCAGCTCTACCCCCCACAGCAAGCCTTTTAATATATCTCATATTATATCATCACCACCCTTATCATATTATGGGCCCACTTACATTTGTCGCATCACAAAACAAAACCCTTTGACTCTTCATTTAATCTCACTATTCCAAAGTCCGCGATGCGATAAAACCTCACCCTTCTCATTCGTTCACTTTACCTTTATCCTTACCTTTTTGCATCGTCATATCGAAAATTTTCTCACCACATCCATTTTTTGTTTCTCTGGACCACCGATGCAATATAGTGGGACCCTTCCCGCCACGTCACCTTTGTTCTCGTACTTTGCACTTCGCAAGCTTTACCATTTACCTCCCCGTGCTCATAACAAAAATGTTGATTTGCGATCTACGGGCGGGCCCACCTCCTTACCACGTCACCATCCACTCATACCCCGATAGTCATTTATCCCTGACCCCACCGTTACATCCTGTTGAGGCGGTAAATCCCCTCTGTGAACAGAGGCGATCCCACTAGCCCTAGGGTGGGTCTAGCAACAATCGAAACACGCAAAGTTATTGGTTCCTAGTAACAAAAGACAAAGTCGCGATGGATCGCTTACCGTGATTCCTTCGCTGATTGTTGTCGAAAAAGAAGAGGCACTTCCGTTCCTAGCTAGACAGGTCACGATCCGTGAGCTTGCTACATCTAGATACATGTACACATGAAAAGAAGAGAGACAACATGCAACATAATATTTCACACTTTTATAACTATCAATCAGTCAGAGAGGAACGAATGAAATTGCACTATACAATGAAAAACACAACCATGGAACCAATAGCAGAGTCATGTATATTAAGATATGAGAGAATGATTACAACCGATGCTTTGACGTCATGATCTTCCTTCGACAAGGCTCTAGTGGGACGTGTCTCACAAAGCTCGTTAGGGATTTGATAGAACTATCTCTCTCACAGGGTTCTCCTTATCTCTGTTCTTGATTTTCACTTAGCTATAATTTCCTTCCCAAAATTTCAGCTAGCTAGCAAATGGAGAGGGCAGGCTTTTATAGAGGGAGAAGGAGAGGTTAGGCTTTTTATAATCATGGGGGAGAGTCCTATCTCTTAGGAAGGTTCCATGAGAGGTGGAAAACCACTTCCTAATTAGGGAGATCCGGAGGCAAACAACCCAACCTCATTTTGATGATCCCTTCTGAAGTTTGTTAGAATCAAACTTCTGCCTTCTATTGTTAAAAAAAATTCCTTAAAAGGCTTGGCGCGGGCATAACACAGGGATAGAGCGCCAGCTGGCGTGCCCACTAGTGTAAATTTTCCCCATTGGCGTGAGGGATGAATTGGCTACCCGCGCCAATACCAAAACATGGATTTTTAGGGTTTTCCAGAGGAATTGTTCTTCAGGAGAATTCTTTTCCTTATGTAGAAGGATGCCTTTAAGGTGTTTTCAGGACATTTTACTATCCACAGGTCACGGGAATAGTCCTCCAATGTATGGGACAAGGGATTGCAGGGACGGTGAAAAAATGTTGTGTAACAGATGCCCCCTAAAGCATGAGGTCCGAGAAAGAGGGAGGGGTGAAATTCTTTATAAGAACGCGCCCAACTGAAAACACTGCCGTCGGAAAACCTGTGAATACAAATATAACTAATATCTCTGATACATGATATGTGGTATGGGCGCAGCCATCCATAATAGAGTGTACAAAAACCGGGATCCATGGTATGGACGCAGCCATCCAGTAAATAAGGATCGATAAGTAGACTCAGGTATGGTCACAACCATCCAATCGAATGAGTCATGTAATAAATCATAATAATCCACAAAGAACCTGAAGCCTGGATTTTTATCAGACAAGATCCAAGGTCTTGCGCTCTATCTCGACCCGAACAGAGTATAAGTTCAAGCATGTGAATATATGAGCTGAAGTCAAACATCCAGGAACATCGTCTGATTACCAGCCAATAATGAAAGTCGTTAACAGACGCGAGAGAAACCACCAATAATGACGATGGCTCTCAAGGTACAAGAGGTACAATCCACATAATGTGAACAGTGAGTTGGCATTGAACACCCGTAGAATCATGTGATCGAAGGCCAATAATGAAAACCTTGCATCGAATGCGAAGAACCTGCCATTGAGGCATGCAGGCTCCAAGGTACCTGAAGGAAGTCTCTAGATCAACTTCCTGGATAATGAGCTGAAGTCGACAGGAAGTGACCTTGATCGAAGGTGGGCCATAATGTTTCCCACATCATCGACACGAGACAAAGGGACATAATGTTTGTGAATCAAGATCAACAGAGAATTAGATGGAGGTTGAAACTGGAGAGGCCAACTTCTCTTGAACATATTGGCGGCACGACATCGGATTTGGAAATATTTGATATCACTGGATCTAAGGTCATGGTGACGTGGAAAAGAGCATATGAGCGATCAAAAAGGATTACCCAAACCCATGGAGGCAAGCAGACAACGAGATGAGATGTCCCCAACCTGACATGAACGCAGACAAGTGCCATGTTCAAGAGCGACATACTGCCGACATGACTATAATACTGGTTCCATTTTCCCCCACCATTTCTAGTGAGTACCCCAATTATTTTTGAAAACAAGCTTGAAAGGGATAGCATGTGCTTGCAATATAAGTTTGTCCTTCGGAAAAATCCAACCTATTATTTTTAACGAGCCCTAGGAAGGAGGAACTCGAGTAACTTCATTACGATGGAATCCGATGTCATCAGTTTTTAACGAGTCTGACAAAGGAAGAACTCAGCATCTTTTAATATTTAGAGAGTTTGAAAAGACAGCGGAAAAGAACACTCCAGCAGTCCCTTTTCGTAGATAGTCTCACAGATCTGAAAAGGTAGAAAACTATGTCTGAGAGAACCTCCTAGTCGTGATAGGCTAGGGTATTCCTTTTTCATAAATAATCTATCCCAGCCCGAAAAAGGGTAAACGTATACTGGGTAGATGTCGTTTCAGAGCCAATTTAAAGAGCTCAAAACGACAAGCGACTCGGCTATCTTTTCAGTTTTAGAGAGTCAGAAAAGAGCTGAAAGGTGACTCCAATAGTGACTTTTTTGTGTTTTTACCGGTTCCAAAAAAGTATAAAATACAACTTGTGTCATCGTCATAATTGCGTGAAAACCTGTCGCTGCACAAAAAGCAAGTGTAAAACCCATTTTTCGACAAAAATATAGTAAAATATCAGAAAAACAAGTCCCAAAACCTAATTTTGATTTTGAAAAGTTATAAATATTACCAATAGTAAAAATATATTTACTTTTCACCTTTTTACCTCTTTGTAGAACGATAGTGAACCATTTTATTTGTGATCTTGCGGTGACAATTGAGAGCAATCCAGTGGACAAATCTGGATCTCGTCTTCTTCAGGTAAGAGTCGCTTCCATTAGCCATCTTTTAAGCCATATTTCATAGCTTTTAACTGTCATTTGGCATCCCTGAGGGGAGGAATTGCAAAATTAGGGCCTCCGCGGTTAGCGCGGGTACCAAGCACGAACCCGTGCCAATCTGCTCTGTTTTACTCAGAGGCCACGCCAGTTGGCGCGACTATTAGCCAGACAGTCACGCCAACGGCGCAATGCAAATTCCGCTTAAATTTAACAAAAATAGAGCCATTTAATTATTGTTTTAAGTACCCAAGGGATCTTATAATGTGTTTATGACCAAATTGATGCAGGTCCAAAGAAAAATTGTAATTGAATGGAAGGAAAGAGAGCATAGTGAGGAAGATGAGTTGGCAATGGGAAATAAGCAGTGCATGAATTCTCTCCGAAATTGCAGTTTGAAAAAATTCTTCCTAATGCCATGTCTCTAGGCTCAGCCCGAACTATTGCAATATCTGATTAGCATCTGGGATGAGGATGAGGAGAAGTTTAAACTTCGAGATCCAATACTTGAGCTCGAAGTGTCGGACGTGTACTTCATCACTAGACTGGCATGCAAGGTTGTAGTTCCTATCTTGACTGGCACCAGGCCCTCAGGTGAAAACATGACAATGGTCATGGACAGGGTGTGTGCAGGGGCATGCAAAGGGTCAGGTAGCGGAAAGGTAGACATTCAAACCATTCCTGATCTAGCACTCAGAGTAGTGCTACATACTATTACGCGAGTTGCAGGGTTGCAAGCACCGCATGAGGCTACCAAGACACGGCTCCTTATTGCATCAGAATGGATGAACCCAACAATGTTTGACTGGGCCACAACCGTGACTATGAACATCAAATGACAATTGACCAAATGCAAAAATACCAAACTAAAACAATTTGGATACAGGTCAATTTTTGTATCGTTCTTCCTAGAAAGACTACCTATCTTCCAGTGCCAGGGGGCTATATTCCTGGATCCACCATTGAGAGAGCCACGGATGGCTCGATGGGCAACATTGATGCCCAGAGCAGGGGGCGGACAGCAGATGTCCTGGCAATCTGAGTTCTTTGGATGGCTCCGGCGACAGTTGATCGTCATAGAGGACTGGCTCTATGCGGTCAGTGATTTCACTGGAGACCCAGACCTTCCAATCCCAGAAGGAGAGGACTAGGATGAGGAGCTGGGTAAGACTCTTTTGAATTTTATGAGTTTTATGATTTTTGGTATACGTGCATGTCCTAATAGTTGATCCTATATGTATGTAGATGTTGGCCCAGAGAGGCTCACCGAAATGTCACCAGTGGCGAGGAGGACCCCTCTCGCTTATGACCCTCAAGGTGAGGGGGCGAGGGGGACAAGATTGTACAGAAATTATAAGGGATTTCTCGCGAAGTTTCAGATTATGCTTTTCTAGCTGATGTTCCCTTAGCTTATCAGAGGCACACCGTAGGGGTGCCAAGTCGACTCCACCGTTTACTGAGGTGGTTGGTGCATGCAGTGATGTGCTACCATGAGCACCATGCCAATTAGTCACCTAGGCTTTTTATATGCATATTTTTTGAGAGACATGTTGTCTCTGGATGTAACTGAAACAAACATGTATATTTTTGGTTTTATATGATGTACACATTGCAAACACTTGACATATATATATACATATATTTTCTACATGGATCTTGTTTACATGCGTGATGATGTTTTATATGTTATGCAAATGTCTAATACAATGTTATCTAATGTATCAGCTACAGTAATCTGCATGAATAACGACCAAATGGAAAAGTTAAAAGTTCACAAAATGCATCAAACCAACATATTTTAGTTTTACATAAGCTTAAAAGCACAAACGCGAACTATGCTTGAAAAAATAAGCATGCCCCCAGCATGATGACTCAATTTTAAGTGTACATGCCCCCCAAGCTTCAGTCCATATGAAAAATGGAGTGAAGGTTCAAAACACAAGAGTAAGACACTTGACTTGAAATTTTCTGAAATCTAACAAAACTCAAATTGAACGGGAATGTGTTTCATTATTTTAACGAGGTTGACACACTTTAAAATAACTGTCCTCAAACCAGCTTGTTTCATTGTTTAGGGAGCTTGACACAAGAATAGGAACTATGCTCTGACGAGCTCAAAGGAGCAGGTTCAGGAGGGGGAGAACCAAATGCGAAACGCTCGAGACAATTAGACATTGCCCCCAGGTTGGGTATAAATGAGGAATGATGATGTCCATCGCTCCACAACATATCTTCGAGAGACATAGTCTCCATGATAGCTTCATCAGACAGAAAAAATTCTCTCAAAGAATCGAGCGAATCTGCATCGCCAAGCCAAGGGGATTGAGAATAAACATCAAGAGCCATGCTCAAAGGAGCATTATCAGCTCGAGGAGGATCTGATGGAGCAAAAATCTCACAATAATTGATTTCAACAGGGGTCAAAGGCATCAATTATCCAAAAGAGGCAACCTTTTCAGGAGAAGGGATGATCCATGGGTCATATGACCTAGAGATCATATTGACTTGAACGATGTTCGGTGGTGGAATGGGAAAAATACCCATGAGAACAGGGTCCTTGAAAAGACTAGGTCCTATACTGTCGAGGGGATTAGGAATTTGATCCACGTACGGTACGTTGTTCTCGAAGGATGAGGTAAAGAAATACAACTGATTGACAGTAATAATCTTTCCCTCATGTGGAAACTTCAAAAGTCGAAAGAGGGTGGACGGAACGCACAACATGGCATGGGTCTAGCTACGACTGAGTAGAAGATTGTAGTTGAGTTTGGCATCAAAAACTTCCACTTCAACATTGACTGTCTTGCCTTGCAATGTAATCTATAGACTCGCGAGAACACCCAAGGGTTTTGATTCCCTTCTATCGAATGCCTCGAGGGCATTGGGAGATGACGTGAGGGCTGGAGAGCCAATGGCCTTCCAGCAAGCAGATGACATAACGCAGGTAGAGGCACCTTCGTCCACAATGGCTCTGTGAATATTGAGTCCATTAATGTCGACTTGTATAACAAGCATGATCTGGTGCGAAAGTCGGGGGGCGAAATTCTCTAGATCGCAGGTGAGAAGGCTAGAATCGGTAGGATCAGTTCCACCGATCGCAGATAACAAAGCTTTCAATTGAGATGGAAAAATCTGGAGTACTTCCAATGCAGACATCATGAAAGGCGCCTATGCCAAATCCTCAACAATGCTGTAATGCTGAGCAGCACGGGCATTCGAATTATAGGAAGATTTTTGGAGAACACCTTTGGAAGGTGGTCGTACAACGAGTTCAGCACTGGGCCTTTCAATCTCAAGAGGACCAGAGGTAGGTGAGGGAGGAGGGGAATCAACGACTTCCTTCCCAGCTGCCTCGTGTGATCTGGCATAATCCTTCGATCGAGTGGCAATAGAAACAAGTGCAGCACCATTCATCATGAAAACCTGAGACCCAAAGGATGCAGATGGCGAAGGCTGCTCGACCATCTGGGTCTATTGAGATAGAAAAGGTTTCTTAAGAACTGCCGGAGTTAACTTAGAGCCCTTAAGAAGTTGAATCACCTTGGATCATCTAGGAGAATCTTTGGTGTAGTGGTCTTCATCACAGATCAGGCAAGGGTGCTTCGGTTTGCACTGTGAACCATCATCAACACGTGGTTTGGATGATTCTGGTTTTGGGGCATCGGATTTGGCTTTGCCTTTGTCCTTCTTCTTCCCTTTGGAAGTCTTTTCCGCAAGATTGGCCTGAACGGCATTGACCTCCATGGTCTTACCAAAATCTGGGGAAGTCTGAGGAGCAGAATTGTTGGAAGAATTCGATTTCTACTTCCCATTGGAAGACTTGTGAGACAGAACCAATAACACCGTCTACTGATGGAGTAGTGGGGCATCAGTCAAGATGTTGTATAGCATGTCAGACTGGGAGTACACTAAATCGAGGTACTAGACACGAGAAATGGCTTGTTCCGCGGTTACACATACCACCATAGCAATGTCTTGTGCAATCTTGTTGACAAAGGAGGTAGTGAACCAGTGAGTTAGAAGCTGATCAGGAATGACAAACTTGATCAGACAACAACGACGTCTCCATTCGTGAATGTGATTTGAAATATGAGTAGCTTTGTCCTATTTCAGAGATGTCAGGAGATGTGTCCCGGCTTTGTAATGAACCGGTAACTGGAAATGTGTCAAGAATGCCATGGCTAGAGTATTAAAATCTTGAAAAATACCACGGGGCAGTTCTATATACCATTTAGCGATAGCACCAGTGAGAGTGCACTGGAAAAGACGCGGACAAATCGAGTCATCGATCCAAGAATTTGAAGAACACCATAAGTGGTATGTCATGACATGTGCTTGGGGGTCTTCTCTAGATTTACCCTCAAACTTAGGACAATCACCAGGCACCTTCGTCAGAACCAAAGGCCAATATGGATTATGAAGGATTAGATCATTGCTCAATTTGGACACATCCGGTAGCTCCAACGTGGTGAGAATAGGAAACTGGGGATTAAAAGGCATGCCAGGTCCCCGATAAGGACCCATACCTGTACTCCATCCTGGTTGAGCATAACTCTGCCCCCATTGGTTCTTTCCCGGAGGATTGTGACCATAGGGGGTATAAGCTGGATAATGAGGTTGATATGGCAGCTGATAACCAGGATTCGGGAGTTGATAACCAGGGTATTGATTCTGATTATACGTGGGTCCCAATTGCGCAGTGTATGGATTAAGCTACGGAGTATAATTATAGCCTAGCTATTGAGGGAAATAACCAGAACCTTGGGGCAAGTTGTAAACCGATCGAGACTAACCTTGAAGGTAATAGCCACCTTGGGGTCGAACGGGCTACTGGTAAGTGGGGCCCTGCTAAGTCAGATAATTCAGGCGCACAAGTGGATTCGGATGTGGCATAGAATAGATCAGCTACTGAGCAGGGTTAACAGGCTGTGCAGGTTGTCCTGGTTGAACAGGTTGACCTGGCTGTGTAGGTTTCCCTGGTTGAACAGGTTGACCTGGCTGATGAGGGACACCAGGTTGCCTTGGTTAAGCAGGTTGGCCTGATGGCGGGAGTGGGCCAGGTTGTGCCTGATAACTAGATGGCCCAGGCTGTGCAACATTTTGACCAATTGGAAAATGAGGTTGCTGAGGTTGCATCAAAGGTTGAGAAGGATGGGTTTGCCCCCCAGGACCGTATGGTGGTCCAAGTTGATACCCTGGTTTCCCTGCCGATCCTTGAGGTTGCCCTGGTTGGACCACAGGGTGAGGCTGCAGAGGTTGACCATGAGGATTGTAAGACTGCCCTTGCGGGCTGTAAAGTAATCCCTGTTGGACCGAAGGTTGTCCCTGTAAGGGTTGTCCTTGCGGGTTGTACGCATACCCTAGCTAGGCTGAAGGTTGTCCCTGGAAGGGTTGTCCTTGTTGGCCAGAAGCATATCCTTGCTGAAACAAAGGTTGTCCCTGAAAGGGTTTCCCTTGTTGATTAGAGGTTGCCCAGGCTCGATAGATAGAAAACCGTTAATATACTGATAAGCCTCAGGAACAGGAAAATGAAGGGGGTTGCCCTGCTCATCATATTGATATGGAAATACGTAAATTGGGGCACCATCCACTCCATAATGGGAAAATTAAGGACGATTAAGATCCTAAGAGGACTGACCAACCTCGAAGATCGACGGCTATAAAGACAGCCTGTACTCCTCGGGAGAAATGTTCTCTGGAATGGAAGAAGCTATATAAGCATCTTCAGGAACTGACGAGGTCCTAGTTGACTAAGTAGTGACAGCAGGCGTAGACGCAGCCACGTAGATAGTAGGTCTAACAGGTGCTAATGTGACAAAAGGAGATGTCGTGAGAGGTGTCGATGGCAACATCCCTAACGAGGGAATGGTCGGATTCATGGATGGAGTCAATATTCCCATAGAGGCAATAGAGACCATGACCTAACTTAAAGACCTATATCCAGCTGGGAGCATTGGACCAGGTGAAGACATAACAGAAGGCTCGGGGATGTCTTCGGGAAAAAGCTGGTAATCTTCACCAGAAGTAGGAATTCCCTCACTAGGAGAAGGACTGAATGAGTCCATATCTAACCCTGCCATAAGATCTTCTAAAATACGACGGGGACTAGGAGGTATGGAAGCAACCAAAAAGGGTGATCCCGATGTAAGAGGAGGGAAGTGTTCCCCTACTCAAAATCCAAACCAAGCGTTGGACAAGGGCCAATTGAACTCAACTGGTCCTCCAAAGGGAATTTTAGATATAACCGGTCCCCCGTCAGGAAACTCGAATACAATGGGCTGCTGATACTCAGCAGAGGACTGGGAGACCTCTGATGAATCATCTGTATAAGGACTACCAGTAGACAAAACTAATGGTTCCACCACTGTGACTATAGCAAAAAGAGGAAGAGATCAAAAACAAAGGTGCATGGGCAAAAACCATGGCAAACAAAAACAGGCCGAAAAATTAATCTCTAAATGGGCGTGTGATCGTAGGTGATTAATTTTACCACATTGAAACTGGAAATTTTACTGTTTCATGTTTTAAGAGTATAGAAACAAGTAAAATATGACTCTATCACTTTCAGTTTGGAAACAAGCATGAAAAGACAAGCGCTTGATGATCTTTTTGAGTTTAGGGGGTCAGTAAAGATCAAAATGACTGCTCTGGTAATCTAGGTAAATGGGTGTACCAAATATCCGTGAACTACCATATACACCTTGGTAAAAATGAAAGAGAAATCAACCAAGGACTTGACGTACATGCAGGTAATCTCCACGAATGCCATGTTCGGTGTATCACGGGTAAAAGGCGGCAGACTCGGCTTCCTACAGATAAAGGATTTGCAACCTAATGGGGTCTCCCTTTATATACGCGACGGTACTAGGAGCACAAGTCCATACTAGCGTTGTCTGTAGCCAGATGAAGAGCGACAGTTGCTAGGCTTAAAGATGTCGGAACATGTCTCTACCTTATACTACTATATATTCCATTAAGTTTCAATGCTGACTTAGGTTAATTCAGTAAATTTTAAAGTTGATCTTCAATTTACGTTTCAATTTCAGGGCCCTATCGAATGTTGGATCTCATAAAACCTCTAGATGAAAACTACATGCCACAAAATATCATTTTGTTCAATGAAGAGCTATCTACGGGAGAGTTGAGAGCTTTCAAATGATAGCGAAATGAACACACAAAAACATCCACTACCGTTTCCAATGCAAGCTAATGAAACTAGAAAACTTTTCTCTAGAGTTATATAACACTAGTAGTGAGAAAGAGCTTTTAATTTTCACTATGCCAATCGAAATGCAAAAGACTTTGTTTTTGTTTTTTTCAATATGTTAGAGAAAATGCACTAAATGAATGAAAAACTAATGAAAATATCAATTTGAGAAATGACAAAGAGAGAGCTGAAAAAAACAAGTTCACTCAATTCAAACGCACACAATTAAGACTCAAACCGATGACGAAATCCCTCAAAGCGAAGAAGAATCTCGAAAGAGACTCAAACAAACCGTGTAATCTAGGCTTGGAGCAACACAAAGGGAAACTAAACGAAAGAGAGGAAAATCACTCAATTAACGCAATGATTCAATGGAATCCAGCAAAATGAATGCAAAGAAGCAAAAATGAAGTTAACCAGGAAAGCAAGACCCAAAACTCCCACGGGAGGCTCAGCACACTGAAGCACCTAGAAGCCCTAGGGCTATAATCCAAAACTGATATAAAAAGGTGAAAAACCAGAGGACAGGGGCTAAACATAGTCAAAAATGACTTCAAAGCACTCAAGTAATCAGAATAAATGAACCAGGACCAAAATTCAAGCTCAGAAAGTCCAAGAACAGGCAAACCCTAATACCAAGCAGGGTTGGCGCACCTGTTTGGCTGTAATTTGCACCAAACAGGGGTTGGTGTGGGGGCCTAACTAGAAACTAGCGCCAGTTGGCACGACTGTCAGGAGTATAACCGCGCCAAGCCAGCTTACCCTAGAAAAAGAGAAAAATGGACAAACAAAGGTTGGATCTGGTCTTCTGGGGGCTAAACAAGGGTTTAACACCAAGGAAGGTGAACTAGAAAACCAGACTAATCAACCAAAAGCCAAAAAAAAAAAAACAACCCAATGGAGGAAGGACTAACTCCCACTGATCCCCAGTGGAGTTGCCAAATTGCTGAGGCAGTAAATCCCCTCTGCAGACAGAGGCGATACCACTAGCCCTAGGGTGGGTCTAGCAACAATCGAAACACACAAAGTTATTGGTTCCTAGTTACAAAAGACAGAGTCGCGATAGATCGCTTACAATGATTCCTTCGCTTCTTGTTGTCGAAAAAGAAGTGGCGCTTCCGTTCCTAGCTGGACAGGTCACGATCCGTGAGCTTGCTGCATCTAGATACCTATACACATGCAAAGAAGAAAGACAACATGCAACGTAATATTTCACACTTTTATAACTATCAATCGATGAGAGAGGAACAAATGAAATTGCATTATACAATGAAAAACACAATCATGGAACCAATAGTAGAGTCATGTATATTAAGATACGAGAGAATGATTACAAATGATGCTCTGACGTCATGATCTTCCTTCGATAGGGCTCCAGCGGGATGTGTCTCACAACGTCAGGGATTTGATAGAACTCTCTCTCTCACAGGGTTCTCCTTAGCTCTGTTCTTGATTGTCACTTAGCTATAATTTCCTTCCCAAAAGTTCAGCTAGCTAGAAAATGGAGAGGGCAGGATTTTATAGAGGGAGAAGGAGAGGTTAGGCTCCCTATAATCATGAGGGAGAGTCCTATCTCTTAGGAAGTTTCCATGAGAGGTGGAAAACCACTTCCTAATCAGGGAGATCCGGAGGCAAACAACCCAACCTCATTTTGATGATCCATTCTGAAGTTTGTTAGAATCAAACTTCTGCCTTCTATTGCTAAAAAACATTCCTTAAAAGGCTTGGTGCGGGCATAACATAGGGACAGAGCGCCAGCTTGCGCGCCCACTAGTGTGAATTTTCCCCATTCACACGAGGGATGAACTGGCTACCTACACCAATGCCAAAACATGGATTTTTAGGGTTTTCCAGAGGAATTGTTCTTCAGGAGAATTCTTGTCCTTATGCAGAAGGATGCCTTTAAGGTGTTTTTAGGACATTTTACTGTCCATAGGTCATGGGAAGAGTCCTCCAATGTACGAGACTAGGGATTGCAAGGACAGTGAAAAAATGCTATGTAATACATCCCACGTTATTCCACCTTAAACTCCCCGCACCTTTCCATCGTCTCCACCCCCATCTCCAACTCCGACGATCTCCATGCATTTCGCACCCCCCTTGGCCTTCAAACTTTAACCATGAGGAGGAAGGGGGTCTGAAATGGGTGGTATATCTTACTGCCATTCCCGCTACGTGGCGCACCTAGGCTACTTCGCAGCCCCCTTCGCCGATACCGCCTACCACTTCGCTACCCCCACCCGAAAACAACCCTTCTCTGCAAAATGAAACCACTCCTTGTCCACCTGCCCACTCCCACCACCAATGCTCCGAGTTGAAAAATCATCCACCAATCCACTGCTCTATGTCATCTACCGACTCCCGCTATCATCTACTCACGTATCCGTTCTATGCCATTTCCATCCGAACGGCTTATTAAAACATTTTTGTATGTTAAAGGGGATTGTGGGTTTTCAAATATGGTTATGATCTACTGTTTACAAAGGGTGCAGTTGGTTTTCCGTTTTAAAACTCCCTGCAGCAGTCACCGATGCAGCAAAGACAGAGGCGGTTAGAACACAGAATGGCCATCATGACAGCCAGCACAGCAATCAAATGTGCTGAATCAGCCAGTGCAGCATCACATTTAATTATTAAGCAACGGTTTTCTAAAGAAGCAGAGCCAGATGTCAGTTTTTTTTTATCATTGCCTCTTCGGCATCACTCGATCCAGATTCTAATCACTCTGCAATTAATAGTGAACTGATATAGCCATCATTTTGGCGAGACTTATCTTATCATCGCTTGCATAGTTCAACTTGTCCAATTTCTGCTTGAATGTAATTCATGACAATCACTACTGTAGACAGAGTAACCAACTTAAGTTTTAGATAAATATTGCATGCATTAGCAGTATCAGGAGCCCGGAAGGAGAAAACCATTGTAAAGGTCTCAACTGGTTTTAAACACTCTCCTTTTGGATGAATGAAAGGACACTGTTGTTTCCAGATTCTTGTGTTATGATTTGTGGTGAGGTGATTTCTTCATGTAATTTGTCATTTCTTACTGTTTTCTCTCTTTACCATGGAAAAGAAAAAAAAATTCAGGATTTTTCATCAAGCACCCTGTTCAGTCTTGAAGCAGTATTTATGTTTTCTTCTGAGATTTGAATGCAGAATTTAGAGACGGTATTCTCTGCGTTCACATTTAACCTTAATCTCCTCCTCCTTTCCATTTCACGAGCTATAAATATCCATGATCTCTGTTATTCATCCATTTGAATCTGTTTACACTTGTTTGACTCCATAGCCCAATGGCCCTCTTTTGTTGTCTCAACCATAAATTTTCAAACAAACCCCTATGCACTAATATCTAGCCTAAAATGCCCCTATCAACAAATCTATATCTAGCAGAGAGATCCCTCTCTAGGTCTAGGAGGGCTAGATCCTAGGCCTGAAGTAGTTTTGATGTTACCTCTGTAGTTTTGTTTCAGCCTTGAAATTACAAAGTGATAACATAATGGCGACCATACTGGGGAAGAACTATCTCTAACAATGCACTTCAGGTTTCAGTTTTGACTTTGATGGTGAATAGAAGTCAAACACCAGAAGGTTGTTCCATTCACCTGGTGACTCCATCGGCAGCAAAATCCACAAAAACAGATTTACTCGCGACTCCATAAGCTCAAAATGGTATCAATTGCAACTAGATATGCTCCAATGAACATAGATCACATTCCTGACTTCCCAAACATAGTGCCTTAGGTAAATTGGCAAAGAAATCTTCCTATTTTTCAATATGAGGATGTTGATGATGCTTTGTTACATCTCATTAAATTTCATATACATTCATGGAAGTTGAAATTCGAATGGCATGAGGATTGCCTCATGAAGATGTTCATGGCAACATTAGAAGGGAAAGCGAGGGAATGGTATGAAGTTTTAAACCCTGGTAGTTTTTTTTATTTAAAGGATTTCCACAAGGTGTTTTATGAGCATTATAAAGAATATTCTCCATCTTTTTCATTAGCTAAAAATTGTTGTGATCAGTCTGAGGATCTCATACAATACCTTAAAAATATTGATGAAGATCTAGGAAATATGCATGATGATGATCTCTTAAAAGCAATTTATGGATTTCATTCTCAAGTTAACTGTCATGATAACCAAGAGAATTTAGTTGAAGATGAAAGTAATCAAGAAATGAAAGTAGATCCACAAGATCTATCTGTGGAGAAAAATGACAATTCATTTATTCTTTTGTATGAGGCTAAAGAAGACATTCTATCTCATGATCAATCTTCACGAGAGAGGGAAAACAATTGTTGTTTAATCCAAAGAAAACAAAGACTGCCTCCTCATTTAACTAAAGAAGAAATTAATCAGATTCTAAGCATGCAGCCAACCTCTCAATTTTTATGTAATCAGGAGATTAATTCTATTTTTTCTACTGTTGATTTATGTGCTGAAGTATTTCCTCATGAAGAAACAAATATAGAACATATTGATACTGATGTTGTTTTACATTCTCAAGAAGTCTTATTGCCAGAAAGTGCTTCTGTTCATCAAAATGATGGCCTTCAAACAGAATTCAGCAATCTCAGTCAATACATATCAGTTTTTCTCGAGGACAGCATATTGGTATACAATGAGGATTCCATATCAGATGACCATGAAGAAAGTATATATATTTTCTTTCAGAAGGATCTTGAGCATAATAAATTGGAACAAAGAGTAGTCCTAGATGAAGCGCATTATTTGAATCCTCGGGACCAGGTATGATTCCAAGATCCTTTTGTTGGCCTCTTAGAATAATCTAAAGAAGGAGTATGTTATGCCATGAATGGTTTGTTGCAAGGTTTAAGGAAAAATTTGAACACTTATGTTCAATGGAAATTGAGATGGGAGAGGTCATTTTGTTTATTTAGCCTACTTAAAAAGGTGAAGAAGAATCAATAATGTAGTCATTTACTTGATTGGTTACATTGGAAAGAAGATTTCACTTAGTGTATATATCATCTCTAAGTTAGAGTAGATAGGTAGGTGTGCAAATAATCTAAGTACTTTGAGCATTTTTCCAGCTTTAGTTTCATATTGGTTTTCATTTTTTAGATCCATTGTGTTCCAGACTTCAGTTTGCAGAGAGTGTTGATTTCAGCTTGAAGATTTTCAGCCATGGAGATTGTAGTGGATCAGGTTGTAGATTTGGGATCAGCCAAATGAATCAAGCTACTAGTCTATGGTGTTCTTGACACCTCCTGAAGGAGTTGTCATCCCTAGTTGGAGCCACTGTTAGACTCCTATAATTCATAGTATCACAAGGTGACTGATTATTTCTCAGATCTTTCATATTGAAAATAATATTTCATGTCTGTCATTTATTTCCAGAAAAAGGAAGGGAAATCCTGACTGTCAAGAACTTCAAAGGAATCAATCAGCCTTTCAGTTCAGTTGAAAGAGGAAAGTGTTGCTAATAAAGTGTAGTGGTAAGAAAACTTCATTTCTCCCCTCATTCATTTCATCTACCCTATTTTACCCTTCATTTTTCCAAACTCTAAAGGCCCACGCTTCATTTCTTTCAAAACCCCTTTTTTAACTATTAAAATTTGATTTTCATAGTTAAAAAAGCAGCTCCGCCCACCCACTAACAGCCATATCATATTTCCCATTTGAGCTTACCATATATTTATTTATTCACAGCTCCACCCCCAACATCAAGCCTTTTAATATATCACCACCCTTAACATATTATGGGCCCACTTACCTTTATCACATCGCAAAAGAAAACCCTTTCACTCTTCATTTACTCTCACTATTCCAAAGTTCGTGATGCGATAAAACCTCACCCTTGTCATTTGTTTGCTTTACCTTTATCCTTACCTTTTCGCATCGGCATATCAAAAAGTTTCTCACCGCATCCATTTGTTGTTTCTCCGGACCACCGATGTGATACAGTGGGACCCTTCCCACCACGTCACCTTTGTTCTTATACTTCGCACTTTTCAAGCTTTAGTATTTACCTCCCCGCACTCATAACAAAAATATTGATTTTCAATCTACGAGAGGGCCCACTTCCTTGCCACGTCACCATCCACTCATACCCCGACAGTCATTTATCCCCGACCCCACCGTTACATCCCACGTCATTCCACCTTAAACTCTCCGCACCTTTCCGCCGTCTCTGCCCCCCATCTCCACTTCCGACGATCTCCACGCATTTCGCACCCCCTTGACCTTCGAAATTTAACCATGGGGGGGGGGTCCGAAATGGGAGGTATCTCTTACTGGCATTTCCACTACATGGTGCGCCCAGGCTACTTCGAACCCCCCTTCGCCGATACCGCCTACCACTCCACTACCACCCCCCCCTCCCTGAAAACTTCTCTTCTCTACAAAATGAAACCACTCTTCATCTGCCTGCCCACTCCCGCCACCAATGATCTGTTTTGATAAATCATCCACCAATCCACTACTCCACGTCAGCTATAGACTCCCTCCATCATCTACTCACGTAGCCGTTCTGCGCCATTTCCATATGAACAACTTATTAAAACATTTTTGTATGTTAGAGGGGACTCTAGGTTTCTGACTATGGTTATGAGTTGTTGTTTAAAATGGGAGCTGTTGGTTTTCCATTTTAAAACTCCCTGCAGCAGTCACCGATGCAGCAAAGACAGAGGTGGTTAGAAGATAGAATGACCATCATGACAGCCAACACAGAAATCAGATCTGCTGAATCAGCCAATGCAGCACCAAATTTAATTACCCAACAACAATTTTCTGAAGAAGCAGAGCCAGATGTTAGTTTTGTTTTATCATTGCCTCTTCGGCATCACTCGAGCCAAATTATAATCACTCTGCAATTAATAATAGACTGATACAACCACTGTTTTGGCTAGACTTATCTTATCACCACTTGCATGGTTCCACTTGTCCAATTTCTACTTGAATGTAATTAATTACAATCAGTTCAGTAGATAGAGTAATTGACTTAAGTTTTAGATAAATATTGTATGCATTAGCAGTATCAGGAGCCTGGAAGGGGAAAAAACCTTGTAAAGGTCTCGTCTGGTTGTAAAACTCTCTTTTTGGATGAATGAAAGGACACTGTTGTTTCCATATTCTTGTGTTATGATCTGTGGTGAAGTGATTTCTTCATGTAACTTGTCATTTTCTAGTTTCACACACTTTTTTCTCTCTTTACCGTGGATAAGAAAATTTTGTTCAGGATTTGTCATCGGGCACCCTGTTCAGTCTTGAAGCAATGTTCCTATTTTCCTCTGAGATTTGAAAGCAGAATTCAGAGACAGTTTGCTTTGCATTCACATTGAACCTTAATCTCCTCCTCCTTTCCATTTCACAAGCTGTAAAGATCCATTGACATGGTAGCTTGTCTGGTCTCACATGATCTCTGTTATTCATCCATTTAAATATTTTTACACCTGTTTGACTCCATAGCCCAATGGCCCTCTTCTGCTATCTCAACCATAAATTTTCAAAAAAACCCCTATTCACTAATAGCTAGCCTAAAATTCCCCTATCAACAGAACTATATCTAATAGAGAGATCCCTCTCTGGGTCTAGAAGGGCTAGATCCTAGGCCCGAAGCGGTTTTGATGTTACCTCTATAGTTTTGTTTCAGCCTCAAAATTACGGAGTGATAACAAGATCAACATAGGAAGAATTGATTTAAGTTATTTTTCTATAGCTTTAGATATAATTTTGTAGATCACGTTGCACAGGGAAATCAACCTAAACTTATCTGGGGTACTGACAAGCTCTTCCTTTCGTATTAAGGTTAAAAAAGTGGAATTTATGGATTTCAGGACAGTCGATGAGCCTTGGGAATCTACTACAACTTTGAAGACATCTTGCTTAACCACTTCCCAATTTGTTTTAAAACATTCTATGGTAAAACCATCAAGGCTAGGGGCTTTTCTATTTGGCATCTCATGTACAACTTGAGTGACATCATCCATTGAAATCGGTCTGTTAAGATTCTGATTATGCTCCTCCGTGAGAATATTAGGAATGTGATTTATAATCTTCTAGATTGCTTTCTATCCACCTAGGGTTCGGTTGCAATTTTTTGAAAGTTTTGCACCAAGATGTTCTTAATATCTTTATAAGTCTCATATAATTTTCCATGTGCATCCTTTATTCTGAGAATTACGTTGGAGTTTTTGTGAGTTATGGCTAACTTATGGAAGAACTTAATGTTATTCCTGGTTGTTGACGTTTGTCCAATATTTTCTCAGAAATAAAGCCCTCCCTTGTAGAAACGTGATCAAATTTCCAACGTCCAACTTTAACAGAATGACATAACTTAAAATAGTTTGGTAGTTGAATAGAAGAGAATATATGATAATTAAGCAGTCATATTGAATATTTAATCAACCAGATATAGTATATGTGTGTATAATACTTCTACATCCAAACAAATATACATTCAAGAGATGATAGAAGCCAAAAATTAAAGATGCAGAGGAGTTATTTCAAGCAAAATGTTCAATAATCTAATCTCTCTAATGATGATAACTTCACAATGGGCTTTCAAGGAGGTTGATACTCTAACCTAGCCTTGCCCTAACTCCTATGTTACCTTGAACATATGAAGAAATAGGTTATGAAATCACTGGAAAATCATACAAAAGAAAACAAATTTTGTCATAAACTAGAGACAGAAGCCTTCAATTAAAATCCTGTAATAAAAGTCTTTACAAAAATGGAAAGGTTTTTGGCATCAAAATCCAACCCCTTTTATGTTACAATTGAAATGATATATAGACCATTATGATGAATTTGGAAACAAGAAATATTGAAAATGGCATCCAGAAATGGCACCAAGGGGGCTTCTGATTTAATTTTCCCTTAATTAAATTGGAAGAGAAATTGTAATTTCATCTCATGAAAAATTTTATTAGTTAACTGAGTCGGGAAGACTTATTTAGCTTAGTAAACTCGATTTAGGGTCAGAGAGGAGGCATGTAGAGTTATCCCATGATTTTAGGGGGTCCAGTTATAGTTATTTGTGAGTTGTAATTAGTTAACTCA
Organism: Pinus albicaulis; assembly: GCA_034641835.2. Taxonomy (NCBI): domain Eukaryota; kingdom Viridiplantae; phylum Streptophyta; class Pinopsida; order Pinales; family Pinaceae; genus Pinus; species Pinus albicaulis. The sequence goes on from CM076578.1 coordinate 321,380,150, forward strand.
ATTAATTGAGTTAAAATCATTTTAACTAATTCTAACTGACAATGAGCTAATGATAGGTCCAGTGAATTGAATTTGATTTAATTCAAAAGTAGTGATCAATCAGTTAACTAATCATATACTATAAATAGTTTTTTCATATTAGTTCTAAGGAAGGCCCAGTCGAGACTGAAGTTAAAGGGATGATAATTATCAATTGAATAATTATAAAATTGTACAAGTCATGCATGAGGTCATCAGGAAGCCTTGAAGGTATTACTCAATCATTAATTGGGAATTTCCTAATTAATAGGGGCTCAATTATCCCATGAATGTGTAAAGAATCCTGGTCAGGCAAAGGAAAGAAAGAGGTTAAATATTGGACCAAGCTTGGTTAGATCAGTGCCAGAATTGAGCAGGATCAGAGTGAGATAGTCAGTAGAGTGTAGAGGTTTCTCAGTGAGCGAAATAGCATTTTCTTATTTCATGGTCTTGACTTTATGAAATATACAGATATCGGGGTTTTTGAGCAGTTTCTTTCCCCAGATACATCTTGTGTTGTGCGATTGATAGTTTCTTTCTCTTACTTGTTATGTGATTGTGTGGTCGTATTTGGTTTCCGCAAATTGTAGAGGGATTCAGTATTTTTTTTTAGTACAGTACAAGATTAGATTGAATCCCTTTGGATAATTTCTACACATTACATTAATCAAAATGTGTCTAGCTTTCTAGAATAAAAATATGAACAATATACTAAAAATAAAAAGAATCTCTGAAAAAATGTAGGGAATTTGGAACTGCTGAAAAATCATATGCCTCCAAATATGGAGATTGGTTCATTGATGTTGGTCAGTTTCCTTGGAATCTGGAGTGGTTGAATTTGTTTTCACAAAATATCTTATCTTCCATTCAAACTTGGTTATATGTACCACCTGTAGCAACTAGTTGTCCCTTTGACTGTTATTTCTAAGTCCAAAATCTGAAATAATCTCATGTTTGTTTATGTTTTCCACCAATTTAATCAAGGAATTCTATGCATTTTGGAGTTAAACCAAACTATATGTTGACATTTTTTCCCATAGTATTTGTCTTAGTCATCTTTTAGGTGCTTAACCATTGTCGTAAAATATTTGGGAGGAAAATATTTCCAAAATATTATTTTAACTTGTAGATTCATATATCTCTATTTTCATGAATTTCATAAATTAAATCTCAAAATATTTACTTAAATTATTTTATCCTGTAAAACCATCCATTGATTGAAATCCATGTCTTTTTTTTTCCTTGAATTTATATATTTACGATTAAATAAAATTCATAAACATATTTCACAAAACCATCAACAGATTTCCTTCCCATGGTTTTGAAAACCATGTCTTTTTTTTCCATGGTTGGTAAAATATATTTTAGTTTCCCTTTTTACTTCTATAAAAATTTTGGATGAGAATTTATCCAAATTTTATGTTCACGTGCATTTCCCTCTTTATGATTTATTTCCTCCTTAAATTCATAGCATAAAAACATTATTTCTCTACACTGTAAAATTTCATTCTTACCTCTGTAAAGTTATCCCATAATGAAGAAACATCTCTTTCTAGCATTGGAAATTCCATCCTCCCTTTACCTCATTTTACGCAACCTCTGTTTACCTCAATCTTTCACCCGTAAGCTCATTTCATAAAAATATGACTGTAAAAGTATTCCCTCCATTATCTCCTTCTATACAGACTTTATACAATATAAATTTTCTTGCATACCTCATATACCTTCCTACCTGACATTTATAAATTCAAATCCATGTAAAAAATTGGTTTTACAACGTGTTTACGGGGGGGTAGTATATGGTAAATGGTTCAGGAGGGGGGTTCTACAATCAACAAGAGGATGACAGTTGTAAAAAGTAGTAAAATTGAAACAAATTTGCAGAGAAGGGGGGTAGGTTAAAAGTCAAATAGACAGTCGCCCCCCACCACAAACCATTGATTTAACATTTCACACTTCTCGAGGCATTTTAGATTATGGTGGTTTGATGAAGTGTGGGGTGGGGACATAGGTTTGATTTTACTCTTTTATTCGACTTGTGAGTTGTTATTATTGGTTGACGTATATAACATGGTAAAAAATGTGGTTCCCATACATTAGAGATTGGGTTAACTTGATATTTTTAAATTAAGTTTAATATTTTAAATAGATAATTTTATAAAAAATATAATTATATATATTTTATAAAATTAAATTTGATTTAAAATAAAAACTATTAAAAATAACTCAGACACATTTATAAAAACCTCAGAGACAATTCATCCTTTAGAAATGGAAAGAATTATATGGGATGATATTTAAAGGAAGACATTTTCCAAGGCAAGGATAGGATTGAAGGAAAGTAGCAAATCTTGGTAGATTTTTAAAAAATTGTAACTTTTTAAAGGTGTTAGAAAAAGTTACAACATAGGCTCCAATTGGGGGCTTCTTCCCCCTGTGGGACGCGGAGAACCTAGTAGACCAGCTACCTTGAATTTTTCGGACATGGAGTTAGCTCATCAACTTGTAATCTGCAAATATGAAACCATGCTACCTGCACTATTCTAGAGTACGATTCACACTGAAATCAGAAAACTAAAAATTGTTGAAGAGAAACAACTAACACTGCAAGTGGAAATAAGCACAACAATGCCTAATTCATTGGTCTATGGATTCAATCAGTCAATCAACAATAAATTTACTCCTTTCAATCCCCTGCAATTCATTGCACTCAACCAAACCAAACTTTATACTGCAAACTTGAAACACAAGCTGGAACCACTGTTGATCTACTGTATTAATCCATAAACTGTTGAAAACAAAACCCATTTATGAACTAGACACTGTAGCTGGATGATCTACTTCAAACTGAATCTGAAAATATTTAATTCAATCTCACACATCCTCTACCTAACTGAACTGGAAATTTTCACTATCAGGTGTAGTCATGATTCTAGTGCAACCATGTGAGGATTGGATTGACTATCAAACCACCTTGTATGCAGCTGAAAACTTGAAAAATATTTACAATGTCAAACTCAAATTCCATTGGAAATTGATACTTATAACTAAAATTTGAAGACTACATCCTTTGTTGATGTTTTAAATTTCAGGTCATCATCAAGAAGAAGAAATATATGTTTTTGAATGAAACTGACATTTCAAACCAGTGGAATCGGTAACCTAGTGGAATCGCCATATAACAAATTGAAGTTGTCAGGTGAAGAAATTGAAACCAATATCAGATTCCTACTCCTTGATCACTAGCAAGGAATAGATCTAGTCTTTATCATTCTCCAGGGAAAGATTTCTTCATTACTTTTCTCCCTGGAAACGATGCCAAATGTTGTATATTTTTCTCGAAGGCAGTTCTTGGTTGCAAAACTACGCTGAGAAACTAACTCGGCCAGTCTTTAGGTTCAATATGGCCCTTAAACTAGAGGGGGCTCCCTCAAATGTTACAAGGCATTTTTTAAAGTTGTTCACTATCACTAGACATCAGCCTATGGAACACAATGGCTAGATCTATGATTTATTGTGGGTGGTTGTTGATGATTTTCCAATCTCTACTCAGAAATAAAGACCTCTCTTGCATAAACTTGATCAAAGTTCCAACGCCCGACTTTGAGAGAATGACATAACTTAAAAGAGTTTGGTAGTTGAATATAAGAGAATATATGATAATTAAGCAAACATAATGAATACTTAATCAACCATATATAGTAAATGCATGTAGAATCCTTCTACATCCAAACAAATATACATTCAAGAGATGATAGATAGCGACAATTAAAGATGCAGAGTTATTTCAAACAAAATGTTCAATAAGCTAATCTCTCTAATGATAATAACTTCTCGGTGGGATTTCAGGGAGGTTGATACTCTAATATATCCTTGCCCTAACTCCTATGTTACCTCAAAAATATGCAGAAATAGGTTATGAAATCACTGGAAAAACATACAGAAGAAAACAAATTTTGTCATGAGCTAGATCTTGAAACCTTCAATTAAAATATTGTAATAAAAGTCTTTACAAAAATGGTAGGGTTTTTGGCATCAAAAGCCAAACCCTTTTACATTATAATTGAAACAATATATAGATAATTGCATTAAGCTAATTGTGTCTAGCTTTCTTGAATAAAAATCTTAACAATATACTAAAAATAAAAAGAATCTCTGAAAAATTGTAGGGAATTTGGAACTACTAGAAAATCCTCTGCCTCCAAATATATAACTTGGTTCATTTATGTTGGCCCTCTGCCTTGGAATCTAGGGTGGTTGAATTTTTTTTCACAAAATATGTTATCTTCCCTTCAAACTTGGTTATCTCTGCCACCTGTATCAAGTAGTTGTCCCTTTGAATGTTATTTATAAGTCCAAAATCTAAAGAAAATAAAAATATCATGTATGTTTATGTTTTCCACCTAGTTGATCAAGGAATTATTTGCATTTTGGAGTTAAACCAAATTATGTGTTGACCTTTTTTTCCCATAGTCTTTGTCTTCATCATCTTTTAAGTGCTTAACAATCGTCGTAAAATATTTGGGAGGAAAATATTTTGATAAAATATTTCCCAGATATTTTGTTTAACTTGTAGATTCATATTTATCTATTTTCATGAATTTCATAAATGAAATCTAAAAATATTTCCTCAAATGATTTATCCTGTAAAACTATCCATTTATTGAAATCCATGTATGGTTTTTCCCTGAATTTATATATTTATGAATAAATAAAATTCATAAACATATTTCATAAAACCATCGACTGATTTCCTTCCCATGGTTTTGAAAACCATGTATTGCTTTTCCATGATTGGTAAAAATAGGGTGTGTGCACAATGTTACATTCATTCTCTTCATCGGTTGCTAGAGACATACAGGTTTTTTCTGAATAATGTTATTATATTGAATACTTTATCATTATTTTAGTTGAGAAACCGTGTTAATATTATAATTTATAGATCATATAACTGCTAGTATCTGCTTATTGGAGCTTAGTTCAGTAACTTATGGCTTCTATCCTTACAGCCTAGACAAATCAATCAAGGAAATCCCATATCCATCCAAGAGAAAGATAGAAACAATGTAAAAGGTTGAAGTTTTGATAACGAAGGCAGAGATCATAATTCCATGGATAGATAGATAGATGGACACAGACTGATCATAATTCCACAGATAAATAGATAGATGGACACAGACTGTACTTGTCCAGAAATTAGGACACTGCTCAATTTAAAAACTTTCTTTATGTAACTGTCTTTGTTTCAGCTTCTGTTTCTAATACCTGTTTCAGCTTCTGTTTCTAAGACTTGTCTTTGTTAGGAAGTTATAATTAAGGTATGAATAGAAGGATCCTGAATAAAACATAGCTCATGCAAACACTCTTAGAATTCCATTTACAATACAATAAGTCAACTTCTAGTTTCTGTTTTAGAAGATTAAATCAAGGCTTCAGCACAAGAGTAAATCAAGGCTTCAGCATAGTTAAACCTACGCTAAGAGGCTAAGATTGTGAAGAGCCTAAGAATAATTGTTTATAGTTCCTTAGAAGTATTGTTTAGAAGTAATTTTAGAAGAACCTAGTTGTGCTAGAGTCTAGTTGTCCTATGCCACTAGTACAAAGGCTTCAATATGACGTTAACCAAAAACTATGAATGTCCTGTCTAGTTAGATTTTATTGCCAAGTCAATACCTCTACATCAGTACAAAGGCTTCAATATGAACTTAACCAGAAACTATGAATGTCCTGTTAGTCAATACCTCTACACCAGTACAAAGGCTTCAATATGAACTTAACCAGAAACTATGAATGTCATATCGAATATCCTATCTAATTAATTTTTCTTGCCAAGTCAATACCTCTATGGAAGTGACTGTAAAATTAAGTGTTAGAGAACTTGTGTGTAAAGAGTTTCATAAAACATTCAACCTTGCCTCCAATTGATGGAATTTAATAAAGTCACCAAAATTGTCTTAATGAAGCCAAAAAGTATGTTGCTTACAGCCATGTTAACAATAGAAGATGCCATGTTAACTTACATCCATGTTGCTTAAATCCATGTTAACTTAAGCCATGTTAGCTTACAGCCATGTTATCTTACAACCATGTTAGCTTACAGCTATGTTATCTTACAACCATGTTAACTTACATCCATGTTAACTTACAGCCATGTTAACTTCAAAATACAAAATGCACAAGTTTCCTACACCAATGCAAGGGTTCACAACAAACAATAGAATATTCCATGTTGCTTACAGCCATGTTGTTAACAATCAATAGGTATCACTTATCTTTATCATGTTGATATTAGAAGTCATACATAATTGAAATACAATATAGTGAAAATCATTCAATAATTCAAAGTAACAATGTAATCCAAATTCAATTTTTCAGGTAAACCGGGTTTGTTCCATTTCAATGTCAATTAATTCACAAAATTCTTCATTGATATGAATGGATTACTAGGTTTGGTTTTATCATTAAGATAAAATCCTTGTTGATAACACGGTATACACTCAGATGCAACCTAAACTCTTTTGAGTAAACTACCAATTTGCCTACACAAATGCAAGAGTTCACAACAAACAACATAGCATTCCATGTTGTTAATATTCAATAGGTATCACTTATCTTTCTTGTGCTAATATTGGAATTCATACATAAATATATTTTACTCTATACAGTTGTGTTGTAATACTTATCAAATTTCTTACTCATGTTGTATTCGAATACAAATTTAAATCAGAATTTCATGGTAAATCTCCAGGTTGTTGGATCCATGCCAAGATTTTCTATTGCAGATCAGATAAGGAACAAGAGGCGAGGGACAAGGGGGGCCCAGCTGCAGAGCAATTCATCATATGAGGATTTCAATGCTCCCAATTCTTTCAGCAATGTCATTGAAAAGGACTCTGTGGTAGTATATCATCCCAGCCCCCCATCAGCCACAGAGCCACCTTCAACCACAGTGCAAGGTGAAAGTTCAAAAAATAAAATCAGTTGCATGAGAGGCTGGACAAAGCAAGACATGCTCATTGCAATTGATGACATCAATTTTAAGGGATATTCAATCCGTGCATCTGCAAAAAAACATGGTGTTGCTGCCTCTAACATACATTATTGGATAAATGGGTTAACTAATACAAAGTATAGAGGGCCTGTTACAGTTATGATTGAAGAGGAGGAGGATGAGGTGGTCGAGTGGTGTAAGGATATGGCCCAATTGGGACATGGGTTAGAGCTTATACAACTTAAATCCATTGTGGCTCAAATCTGTTAAGGGAGGCCAACCCCCTTTAAAGATGGTTTTCCTAGTAAATCATGGTGGAGTGGGTTTAAAAAGATGCATCCAGACCTTGCGTTACATACAGCGGAGGGCCTTGACAAAGACAGGGCTTTAAATATGCACCCTGCAATTGCTTCCAAGTTCTATAACACTCTTTCTACTGCATATGAGAAACACTCATATGCCCCAGACCATATATGGAATTGTGATGAAACGGGCTTACAGTCAGGAAGGAATTGTGGTATGCAAGTAATTTCTAAGAGAGGGAGTAGAAATGTGCTTAAGATATTGCCTAAGAGCAAGGAGTGGATCACAATTCTTGCTAATGCAATTGGTTCATCAATGCCAGAATTTTATCTATTTAAAGGTAAAACTCAACTAAAAAATTATATACATAATTGTGAACCAGGTGCATGCATGGTTGCACATTCACATGCATGGATGACAAAGGAACTATTCCTGAATTGGCTTTGCCACTTTTTTTCTTCTATACCAAGTGGAGTCTCGCCTGAAAACGGGCACTTATTGATTTTAGATGGCCATGGAAGCCACATGGTTGTGCAAACAATCGAGGAGACCAATAAATTGGGCATTGACCTGTTAACATTTCTGGCTCATACCACTCATAGATTGCAGCCCCTAGATGTGAGTGTGTTTGGACCTTTCAAGAACTATTTCAGGGTCAAGCGAGCTTCATGGATGGAAAATAATCCATGAGTGGAAGTAAAGAGGTTTGAGCTAGCTGAGCTTGCAAGTAAAGAATTTAAAATAGCTCTCACACCTTCTAATATCAAGGCTGGATTTAGGAGGACTGGTTTATGGCCACTTAATTTTGATTCTCTTATGCATTATACCAATTGTATCCAAGCATTTGAAGTGGAAGGTCAAGAAGCAGATAACTTACAAGACCATGTCGGTGCCCAAGAAGGTGTAGTTTCTACTGAAGGTATAATGTCCCTTTATGAAGGGTTGTTCTATGGTGATGATGATGAGCATGTCATTGACACACAATTCAGTCATGAACCAACTAACAATATCAATGAGGTTCTCACACCCACTGAACCACCTGCGAATTATGCATGTGATATTCCATGTGATGCAGCTGATAATGAGCAATTGACTATGCCAACCCAAGTAAGCGCACCATCATGGTTGCCAGAGGTCGTGATGAATATCACTGGAAATAATGTATCTACCACCAATGAGGAAAGAATGGACATGCCTTCCCAACCATCAGGGTTGAATACCGAACTTTTTCATTATTTTGTGGACAATGGATCACTGGAAGAGGAGACTTTTCAACATTAAGTACCTGAAGAAGACAATAATAGGGGCCAATCAATTGTCCTGGAGGATGAAATCCAAGTGTCAGGTTCAGAGAAGCATGGGGAAACAAAAAAGAAGAAATTACTTGGTGCATTCCTAAAGCTACCAGTAGAGAGAGTGAAGGCCTCATCAAGGAACTCAACATTAGATTATCTTCATTTAGGGAGGAGTTCACAATTTCTCACATCTGAAGATTATATGAATTTAATGTTTGAGTATGAACGTAAAAAGAATGAAATTCAAGAAGCTAAAAAGAGAAAGAAGAAGTTAGCCAATGAAAAGAAGGTTGCAAGGATTGCAACCGCGGAAGCTCGAGAAAAGGAAAGTTTAGAAAGACAAAAAGCAAGGGAAGATAAGGAACATCAAAAGAAATTGGAAAGGAAAGATAGAGAAGTAAGAAAGGTTCAGCAAGAGTTGGAAAAATGAGGAGGGGTGACAAGCAGGGAAGACCATGGTTCAAGCCAGTCTGAGGCAAATAGGTTGATGTCTAACACGATGGACCACATTGCAGAGCAAACGCCATCATACCAAGACCTGATTAACATCCAAGTCCCCAGCTATCAGGCAGGGGTTAGGCCCACCTCTTATACCCCTACCAGTGCAGGTTTGAATCCTAATTGTGTTTATATGACACCTGCAGTCAGTGCTGGGGTTAGTAACACAAGTGGACACTTGGGCTACTCAGTCCCACCATGGCTACAAGGAGAAAATTGGAGTCAATCATATGGAAACATTCAGGCACATCCTAATCATCCAATCTTGGGCAATCCATCATAGTTGGGTCAGGCAGTCAACTCAAAAATTTTGGGCAATGCAAGAAATGGAAGCCATCAAGCATAGGGGTGGCATGACTTAATTTTTGTAACCACAACACACTGTGATTTTTGTAAGGATGAAATAGGTTTGTTAAGGATAGCATCCATGGATATTGGGAATCATCCTTTTGGGTTGCCTCACGAAATTAGTATGTATCAAAAAGTTTCTAAATGCAACAATTTTGTTAATATGTTGAATTTAAAATTGCTTATTTAAAATAACACAACACTTTCCATAGCCGATATCATAATTTTTAATTTTTAATTAGTAGTGTAACCCATTTCTAACTTTCTCACTTGCAAAGGCATAATCCCAATCATCAATGACACCATTAAAAAAAAATAAGCTTAGATTATTACTTGCCTACTCTAATCTAAGACATTGAAATTGTGAAAAAGGTTATCAATCAACAAATGAACACAAAAACATCTTATTCTATGTACATGCTCCCCATCCCAACAACTTCAAACCCCAAGTTGATATAAGACATTGAAAAAAACAAGTTTCACTGCATCTACAAAGCATTATGGCCCATTGCACAACTCTAAATAAAAATTTGAGAGAATAAAATAAGCACATATTGTTGGAAAACGAGGATTTAAAGTAGTCATCTGATAGACTTGGTATGCTCAATGAATAGAAAGGTTGCAATGAAACAACAGAAGTATGAGACTGTTGAAAGGTTGCAATGAAACAACAAATGAAACAAGATGGAGTGAAACAAGAATGCAAGACTGAGACTTCACATGCAAGTCAAAACCCTTAAGAGAAACCAGGAACAAATCGCTCATAAATTATACCCTTCTACCAAATGCAAATCAAGACCGAGAGGAAAATTAGGAACAAATCTTTACATTTGCATCTATAGATGTGAATAAATGTGTCAATTTAGCTTCGATTAATTGAATAGAGACAACTTCATTTGCTTTACATGTGCATATATCAATGTAACTTAAATTCTTAGATTGATGGAATTTAGACAACTTCATTGGGAAATTAGTGGTACCTTGTTCGAGTGAAACAGTATGAGAAAATGTCATCAAATTAATTGAAAACATGTACAAAATATAAAACATTATTAACACAGTATGAGAAAATGTCATCAAATTAATTAAAAACATGTACAAAATATAATACATTATTTCATACTTCGGTTATGTGGTGGTTATACCTTGGCTCTATGGTGGATAAAAATATTTCAACATAAAAATATCAATTTACACAAAACCCTAAACCCTAAATGTGTTAAAAACCCAGTCATACTTCTATTACTCCCATAAAGGTGGAACTATCTGATTCCTTTTAATTTACACAAAAACCCTACCCTAAACTAGTCAATTTACACAAAACCAGTCAATTTACACAACCAGAAAATTTACACAAAACCAGTTAATTTACACAACTAGAAAATTTACACAAAACCCTACCCTAAATGTGTTAAAAAACCAGTCAATTTACACAAAACCCAAGTGTTTAAAAACACAATAAACAAGCTCAACAGAGAAACATATCCTTCAAGTTAAATGCGTTAAAAAACCACTCAATTTACACAAAACCCAAGGGTTTAAAAACACAGTAAACAAGCTCAACATAGAAACATATCCTTCAAGTTAAATGTGTTAAAAAACATATGCATATGACTGGTAGGACAGAGTCCTACCTTACGACTACTCTCCTCGCCTTCCTCCTTGCCAACTTCATTGACCTGCAAACAATGCAAAAACCCACATAATACAACCATTCACAGAGGAGGCAGCACAAACATTAAAAAAATGAAAACCCACACTGAAAAATGCACCTAAAAACACAATTTTGAGCATCCAGACCTAAACCATTGTAGTCCACCAAGTCTGCCAAGGTATAATCACCACAGGCCCGAACGGAGATAAAAGGACGCACAGCCGAACACAGATAAAACGATGCAGAGCTGAACATAGGTAAAAGCACCACAGAGCTGAGGTATAACCACCACAAAGCCAAGTATAACCACTACAGAGCCAAGGTATAACCACCACAAAGCCGAGGTATAACCACCAAGTTCAAACCTCGCGCTCGAACCAAGACCACAAGCACTCAAACAAGGAGCACATATGCTCCATAACCCAAGACTAAGTGCGCGAAGGGCAGAGGTGGATGCGTCGGGCATCGGAGCAGGCGAAGCGCAACAACAGGACAACAAAATGCACATAGACTAGCCTCGGAGTGAAAAAAATAGATTCATTGGGAAGCCTCCAGTAAAATGCAGGAAGCCATCGGTTGGAGCGGTTGTAAACCGGCAAAGCAGGTTCCCCGTACGCCAGATGTGTGCCCGCGGCAGATGACCAGTTGATGTACAGGTTCGTGGCAGTCCAAGTGGCGCGGGGGCCCAGTCAGTGTCGACATGTCCAACAACTGATCCCTCTCCCCTAGTAGACATCCTTTTCAGTTGCGACTTTTGTGACTCTATTAGCAATGAATAAGTGTGCCAATTCACCTGCCATCAATATGAGCTCTACAATAAATTTTTGGGTATTTGGCCCTTCGAGTAGGGATGACGGCATTCAACTTTCATTCAGTGTTGCAATATCAATATCATATCTCACCAAATGAGTGACTAATAAGTTTTCACTATGATCTGAAATAAGGATTTTGCATCTGCGATTTTTGTGATAGATATAACTTATCAGTTCTAGTTTTCATTTTTTCCTGTAATTGCATTGCCTTGGTTTATTGTTGTTGGAGGAATCACAGTGCTTCTATGGAATCTATAATTTCCATTTTGGGGATACTAGTTACCGATTTGTAAAGTTTACTAATACCTGTTGGTTTTGGTGTAACAACAAACCTCTTCATGGTATAGGTTCGATTCCCCAGTTGCACTTGAGGGGAGGTGTTGGAGAGAGATAGAGGGGAGGTGTTGGAGGAATCATCGCACCTTTATGGAATCCATAATTTCCACTCTCTAGATCCTAGTTACCGATTTGGAAATTTTACTAATATCTTTGGAAAGTTTACTAATACCTGCGATAAATTAGTGGATTTTGTTCAGTACGGTGATTAATTCGGAAACTTCAAATTGGGTAGGGTGCTATATTTGTCTCCAACCTTTACTGTGCTTGGTGCCTCAACATGAACACATATAGTGCAAGAGCCTAAAGGAATCACAACTGCATCTATTTGAAGGAGGTAATTTGGAAAACAATGAACTATGCAACAGTAAATAATACACTGATTTAGAAAATAATGTTATATGTATGTAAATTGAAAAGTATTGATCCACTTTCAATCACTTAAGAACTTACCCTTCAATTGTTGAATAGGAATAGTCTTGGCATCCATTACCTATTTGAGAGAGGTAAATTTTTAATTCCAATTCTGCTTGGTTGATGCACTTGAAGAATACAAGTTTGGACCTACTTAGCTACTATGTAAATAGGTTATTGAACTTAGCCTTCTAACTCTTGAATAGGAATCAGTTTGGTTCCAAATTTGCTTAGTTGATGCATTGGAAGAATACAAGTTTAATGGACCTAGGTAGCCTCGGTGGAAATAATTCAGGGAAGGGAAAAACAAGTTTAGAACTCGGCAACTTGGAAAATTGAAATAATGTAGAGAAAGGCCAAGCTAATGCAAGATGGATTAAATTTTATAAAGTTTCATATAAAAATTAGCAAATTGGTAATTCTTGATGAAAAGAAAAAATCTAAAAAACTAATTTTTTAGAAAATAAAATAAAAAACAGTAATTTCTATATTAGAAATTTTATAAAATGAAAAATTAAAATTCAAAAAAGGATAATTCCTACCTTAAGAAAAATTATAAAATAGAAAATTGATTACAAAACAGTAATTCTTATATAAAAAATATAAAAAAAAAAAAAAAAAAAAAAAAATTAACTTTTATATTTTTATGAAAGTTTTGAATTTAATAATTGTTAATTTAAGTTTATAAAAAAAAATATAAAAATAAAAATTAATATATTGAAGTATTTGGAAGATCTATAGGGCTTTATAGATTTCAATTTTTTTCCCTTCGAATTCGAATTTGATAATTATGCTGCAAATCTTTTCAATTCTTTGTCTACTCGTAAATTCTTTGTTGGGTCTGCGATTCTGTGTACCATTTTTCATTTTTAATTGTCTCTATGGGTTCTTTATTTTGTCGATAATTTAATATTTAACATAGTTTTCAGCGCTTTGCAATTTTTTCTGCTCAATTTTATAATTAAATTCGATAATTTTGGGTTTTGCAGTGCTCTCCTGTATCTGGAGAGAAGTTGAGTTCATTAAATAACCAACTCTCTCTTTCAATATTTATCTCTATGTGGTCTTTGATTGGGTTTTTCTGCAAGTGAGTGACAGAAAGAATAAAGAAGATGAACAATAAACTCAATGTCTTAGGACGTGGATTTGAAAATTAGTCTATATGTAATGTCGCTAACATTGGTTGTTCGTTTTATCGTGAGTCGTGTATATATATATCCTCTGAAAAAAAAAAAAATATATATATATATATATATATATATATATATATATATATAATTTATTTTAGAAGGAAAAGTTATTCAATATATAACATTGAGACTTGTAAATTAAAAAACAGTAACACATTTGCAAACTGCAAAGTATTTAATACAGTGACACTTATAGCTTTCCAAGTATGGTTATTTTGAATTTAGAATTTAGAATTTGTAAATTTAGATGGATTATGATATATAATATATGTTAATCATATAATTAATATATATGGTTTATGGTACAGGTAAGTTTTGTTATTTAAATTGTAATAAATAATTTTAGGTGAAATTTTGATTTGTTATTTAAATTATTTTTAGTGTATATATAGATATATGGTTTATAGCATATTTAAGTTTTATTTTTTTAGATTTCAATATTCTTAGAAGGGTTAGATATGTCATAAATCATATATCCATATATGCAATCAAAAAAACAGTTTAAATAACATAAATCAAGATTTCATCTCAAATTTTTCCACAGGATTTTGGTCAGAAAATCCAGAAAAGTCACAGGAAACTCCAAAAAGTCACATTAAAACAACTACATTATTATGTAGTTTTAAGGACTTCATGTTCTTTTACATGGTTTCATTTTCCTTGTATCTAAGGATTCAAAATGCATTTTTCATTAAGAGATTGAAGAAATTGACTTAAAGATAAATTGTAATTAAAGAAGAAGTTCCAAGCTATGTTACAATTTAATGGTCTTTAAACCTTTTTGATATAATTCATATTAGAAAATATGATATCAAAATAAGAACTTCATTCTTAAATATTCATATTTTTGTATTAAAAACACCAAAATCACCTCAAAATAATATTAAAAAAAAACTAGTGCTATTGGAATCTCATTTTTTTCAAGATTAAAATTATAATATTTTACCACTATGATTTTAAATCCTTATAGAGTTGTAATTAAAAACTTAAAATCAACTCTTCATTCAAAATGAGTTGTTTTCAAAATCACACTTTGAGGTTAAAATTACAACTTGTTTAAAATCATGACTTTGACAATAAGTATCATTCCAAACAAAAAAAACTTAAAAATCAACTTGCAAAACAAAACAAAACAAAAAAGAGTAAAACCCACTTTTTGGGGTTAGAATTACAACTATCAATATCATTGTGGACCAAAACCTCAAAATCAAATGAGTTGGTACTTGCATTGTTTTTTTATTTGGGGCCTAAAAACACAAAACTAAGAAAAAATCATTTTTTGACTTTAAAATATATATATATATATATATATATATATAATAAAAACACATTTAATTTAAAAATAAAAATAAAAAACAATTAAAAAAAACACACACACACAAACTTTTAGAAGTTCAAGAGTTCATAAAAACAAAATTATTCATCTAGATCATTCTAAATAGCAAAGATCTTACATGGGTATTCCTAAAAAACAAATATTAAAGGCCTGGAAGATATTGCTTATGTGAGTTAAATTTTTAGACAAATCCCCATTCGATATTGTTTTCAGTTTACACCAAGTATATATAGAATCAAATAGGATTATGAGGCTAAAAAAATCCATAGAGTGGTTCAACAATCAAACAATCAAATGAGCTATTAAAAAATGGGGTTGAAACAACAAAACTCAAGGTTCAAGGCTATCAACCTCTTACTATTTACTTAGAAATATGATTAGAAAGAAAATCCAAAGTCATTGAAGATAAAAAAAAATTATTCCACAACAATGTACCATGCAAGGTCTAAATATACCAACTATTTTCCTCAACAAACAAATACTCACACCCCCAAATATATAACCTTAGAATTTGTAATCAAGGAAATGCCTTGGGCATATTTTAGAGGAAACCCACTAGAGGAGGAGTTGCGGGTATTCTATATCTCTTATAATGATGCATTATCTCATTTTTCATTGAAGACAATCAAACAAATAATTTGGCACTCAATCTGGTTCTACTCAGGAAAAAGGAATCTCCCAACTACAAGTTTATCGGGATTTATGGCTAGTCGTCAAATGGATAAAAGGAATTTTACACTACAAAACTTAATTTTGAAACATTTATTTCATGATAGGAAGAGCCACATAACAATTCTCTCACGTCGGTTTTGAGCATGTCTACAAGAGTAAAAACATGGAATCAAAAGCTAGACTTACTTTGGAAGGAGAAACCTGGAACATCATGGAAAGATTTTAAACACAAACCACGAAATAAACTCATGAGATTTGGTTTTAAACCTATGTAAAAAAGATACTTATACTTTGTGTCTATATTTTTTTAAGGACTATATATTGTTTTGAATGTAATCATTTTTTTCAAAGTCGAAAAAACACCCATTATATTAAAAACATAAAAGGTACATAAAGCTTGTTTCAATAGTCCACAGATGTGTCTTTGCCATATTTCCCTATGTTCCTTTTCATAAACAAACTGTGAGCAACTAATTTCCCTATGTTTCATAGCATTGCACTATACATAAAATAAGAACTATCAAAAGTGCAGTCATTGGATTGACTGCATAACATCCAGCTATTTCTTATCACATATCAGCGTATCTATGAACCAAAAAAAAAAAAATCTGAAGCAACTTTACTATGATCATGGCCCCTTTGCAAGCATGCCATCCCTGTTTTCACAAAGTCGGAACTTCAAAGACATTTACCAGCACACCTCCAGAAACATGTGATACATAGATGACACCCAGAGGGGCATCAAGACCATTCTTTGAGAGCTTGTCTGCCCTCGAATTGTTTTCACGATAGACATGAAGCAACTTCGGCCATCTGAGACAAGACATGAGGTTCTGAATATGACGAATCCATCCATCCAAGTTAGGTGGACAGAAAGTCGAAACCCATTAACGCCATCTATAACCGACTTCGCATCTCTGGAAATATGTATGTCTTTAATCTGCAAGTTGTGTGCCAGCCAAAAGACACTCCAAATAGCCATTACTTCAGCCTTTGTATTTGATCCAGGCCCCCCATGCCAGTGTAATTTGTATCTTTCACCCTTATCAATCTTGATCCATCCCCCCACCCCGCACAAACCACCTTGTTGTGACCTTTCAAAGAAATATGTCGGAAGCTCAATTGGGTGAGGACGCAAACGGATCGAAAGATCCTTTACATGCCTGTGTTGAGTGATAGCCACCAAGGTCCATCCTCGAATTGCCCCGTATAAATGTCCCAGATCCACGAGACAGACTTCAAAAGTGGCTTTATTGCGCGCGATCCAAACTTCCCATATAAAGAAAAAAGGTAGAGTCTTAAAATGATCAGGAGCCACTTTCCAGTCATTAAAAATAGCCAAAATGGACACAGGCGTCCAGGCCGGAGAAATAAGATGAGTTGAAAATAGTAACCATAGTCTCATGATAAAAGGGCACAAAAGAAAAATGTGCTCTACAGATTCAGTCACTTTCCTACAAAAAAAGCAAAAACCAGGCCCATTAAAACCTCTTTTCAAGAGATTGTCCCAAGTCAGTATTCGGTTTCGCCACACAAGCCAACCGAACAGCAAGATCTTAAGAGGGATTTTTAACTTCCAAAAATTCGCAAAGTGAGACACCTCCTCATCTGCGCCCGCTTTCATTATGATGCCCATGTATGCATCTGTCACCACAATAGTGTCATCCTTCTTACGCCCATCCCAAACCACCCGATCACCCTCCCGACTATAACATAAACCACTTCCTTTAAGTTTCGATAAATATTCGGACCAATTGAGTGCATCCTCCCCTTCAAGCCCCAATATTGCTGCTGATTTCCAAATTGGGACACCTTGCTGCCAACTGACAATTACATGTGACATAAAAAATATACCCTTTTGAACCAGTTTATGTATGATCTGATCGTTCAAATCCATGCCATGACCCGCTCTGAAGACCTTGTCAGTACCCAAAATAATGTCCAAACCATTTCCAAAATTCCACTTGAGCCTCTCTGCCAAAACGTCCACCACTTTCAGCAAACTCCTCCATATGGTCGAGCCTCCTTTCGGCTGGGAAAAGGTGTTCCTTGCAATCTAGGCCAAGATGTTGCCATCTATATACTTAATTTTAATAATCTCCTGTCAGACCTCAACTCCATTGACCGCCCTCCAAAGTGATTTCATAAGGAGAGCGCATGAAGGATCTAATTTCTAACAGCCCCCAACCACCCAAGACCTTCGGTTTGCAAATGTCCTCCATTTTAGCTAGATGGAACTTCTTGTTCTTTGTTGCCCCAGACCAAATGAACTGTGACACCACCCTCCTAATAAGATGAACTGTACTAGACGATAGAAATATTCGTTGATTTGGTATTTATTTTTATAATTTTGATAATGTTTAATAAAATTAAAAGAGTTTTTTCGTTGAAGAATTACACATGCACATATATTTGTCATTGCTTTGTTTTTGTATGACTGGTTGACTTATTTTGTGAACAGTGGTACTCAGAAAGAGAGTAGTCTTTAGGTGTGATTTTTTGGAAAGTTTTCTGGTTTATTTTCCAATCTAAGTTGTCTAGAATCTCATAGAGATTCATTGAAATCACAAGTTTAACCGGGGAAATCTTCACAATCGAAGTGCCTCATAGGTTTTTGAGATTGTTGAATGCATATATGTAGTCAAAAAAACTAATTTAAACAACACAAATAAAGATTTGGCTACAATTTTTTCATCACATTCGACCAAAAATCTACTTGAAACTCCAAAAAGTCTCACTTAAAGACTACTCCCTAAAAAACAAAAAACAAAAAAGCCAAATAAGTATTAAGGTTGTTCTTTGTTATTCTTTCCTAATTTGATAATTAAAAGTTACTATAGGAATAGTTTCCAGTAATTTGTCATTTATATGCTTACGAACACCTAGTCAAGTCAAGTTTACCACATGGGAGTGATCTCTGATCTTCCTGACATGGATAAATTCCTATTGAATCACCTTGAAGTTGATTTATGGCACTGGATCAAAGCATCGTCAGCTACAGCTTGTGAAAACGTGGATTTAGTAATGGTTGTAGAAATCCTATAATTAGTCTCTATATCTAGTAACTCAGTATAGATTTGCATGATAACATCGTATTAAATAGAAGATTGCCACCCGGAAACTGTTTACGAATTTCATAAGTTGATTCAACGCTTATTTGCACAATGGATCCTTGCTCATCTTCAAAGCCAACCTCGCAACTAAAGAATACAATTCAAATTTTAAGGTTCAGATCCCCTATTTCAGGTAATTAATATTTAATGCATATGATAGGTCACAGGAATTATAGGATCAAATATTGAACATTAGCAATACAGTTTTATTTTGTATATTTAATATTAGTCGTAGATATAAGGTACGAAGTAGTGAAAAAGGGAGGAATCCATGAACAACAATTTGTACTCTGATTTCCGTCCTAGTTTGAATACAAATCTTTCCCTTATTTTATGTGTGTTATGATATTCAGATAGGATGTAGCTACTTCCTATACACATATCACATAAGGAGGGCCCCTTCTCTCGTATGTGTTACATTGTTTTTAAGCATTTTTGGTATACGTGTGTTATGATATTCAGATAGGTTGTAGCTACTTCCTATACACATATCGGATAAGGAGGACCTTTCTCTGGTATGTGTTACATTGCTTTTAAGTATTTTTAGTATAGATTATCATATGTTATTTTGTTTAAAAAATAGTTTTAGAATAAGTAGTTTTACATATATCATGATCTTATTTGATTGTTAACTAGCAATTGCATCAAATGTTGCAAAGGAAACGTTGTAAAGCATAAATTTGAGAAGCATTGTGACATATAAAAAATCATTGAAAAAATGTCATTCAAAGTATTCTATAACCTTTCCAACATAGATTACATCTTAATCTTCCAAGATGATCTTTCAAGATCGAATAGAAAATATTTGATAGATTTTGAAAAAATATAGGTAGCACATGACATCATATAGGTTAAATAAAATAATATTAATTCATGAACATTATGATGGTTATCTTTCCAAATCTAAATTTGCATCACAACCTCACAAATTTCAGACATCATCACATATTAGATGAAAATGAGCAGACATCGGCTCCCAATTATTCATAACTTTTGGTGTAAAATCTACAACTTCGATGGAAAACTCTAGTGCAGTTCAGTTGATGATGTTTAATACTCCAATGTTTCCTCAGAGAACATTATCTCAAAAATTGGAAATAAACATTTTGAATTGCGCTGACACTAACAACAAGAGACTATTTTAGTATTTTTCATTGCCCCCTCAATAGTATAGGGTTTAAATCTAGTGGTGGACATAATTCTAAAATGCACTATAACTTCTTGTATATATCATCGAATTGTATTGACAATTGTAACAAAATATTGTAACACTTTACATGGTTTAAGACATTGAGTACCACCAACCACCTATAGCTTAACCAACTCAAAAATACCCAAGAAAAAAAAAAAAAAAAACAATAACAAAGACATTGAGTACCACCAACTACCTATAACTTAACCAACTCAAAAATACCCAAGAAAAAAAACCAATAACAATGAAATACCCCCAAGGCCCAGTGAAGTAATACAATGTGTAGAATGTGCATTTGAAAGAAGAGTGAGGGTGGTCAACTTGAAATCCTAATGTACCCTCTCTATAATGATGCTTGCTACAATTTCCAAATTCACATCAATACCTATCCAAGACTTCAGTAAAACTAGACCATTTTAACCAAAGTGGATGAAGAAATTTATTTGTCTCTCTATCTCAACCCCCTAAACACATGCCATTCTCTCTCTCTCTCTCTCTCTCTCTCTCTCTCTTTGCCTCTCCTCTTCCCTCTCTCCCCCCTCCATCTAATCCCTATCTCCCCTTGTCTCCCTTCTCACCCCCAAAACATATGCTCTCTCTCTCTCTCTCTCTCTCTCTCTCTCTCTCTCTCTCTCCCTCCCTTCGTCTTTATCCCGCCCGCCCCCCCTCTCTGTATCATCTCCTATTATTTCCATTCCCTCATCTCCTCTCTACCTCATTCCATCTTCATCTCTCCCTTATCACTCCATCTATCTCTCCACCTATACCTCTCAATATTTTTGTTCTTCCCTCCCTCTCTTTCCCCCTTCAAATACATCTCTCTCCCTCCCTCTCTCCTCCTCTCTCTCTTCCTTCCTTTGTCTCCCACATCTATGTTTCTCTCCCCCTCTCTATCCGCCCCCCCACCCCCCCAATCTCTCTCTCTCTCTCTCTCTCTCTCTCTCTCTCTCTCTCTCTTATATATGATCCCATTGTATTTTATTTAGGAAAAAATATAAACTAAAAAAAAAACATAATTGGTTGTAAAATATTAAACTTGTATTTTGGATCAATCATATGAAAGAAAATACAACAACAAAAAACTTAAAAGAACCATGCACATGCATCTATCATGTTTCTTTATAACATTATATATATTATATAAATTTCACATTTTTATATATAAAAGTATTCTCATTTTCCATTTATTAAAACTTGCATTTAAAGCATAAATTCGAGAATAATTGTGACACATAAAAAATCATTGAAAAAATGTCATTCAAGGTATAAGAAATCACTTACATTATGCCAAATTGATAGGTTCTATAACCTTTCCAACATAGATTACATATTAATCTTCAAAGATGACCTTTTAAGATCGAATAGAAAATATTTGATCAATTTTGAAAAAATATAGGTAGTACATGACATCATATAGGCTAAATAAAATAATATTAATTCATGAACATTATGATGGTTATCTTTCCAAATATAAATTTGCATCACAACCTCAAAAATTTCATACATCATCACATATTAGATGAAAATGAGCAGACATCAACTCCCAATTATTCATAACTTTTGGTGTAAAATCTACAACTTCAATGGAAAACTCTAGTGCAGTGTAGCTGATGATGTTTAATACTCCAATGTTTCCTCAGAGAACATTATCTCAAAAATTGGAAATAAACATTTTTAATTGCACTGACACTAGCAACAAGAGACTATTTTAGTATTTTTCATTGCCCCCTCAATAGTATAGTGTTTACATCTAGTGGTGGACATAATTCTAAAATGCACTATAACTTCTTGTATATATCATCGGCAATTGTAACAAACTATTGTAACACTTTACATGGTGATGAACCTTGTACATGGTTTAATACATTCAGTACCACCAACCACCTATAACTTAACCAACTCAAAAATACCCAAGAAAAAAAAAACAATAACAAAGACATTGAGTACCACCAACTACCTATAACTTACCAGCTCAAAAATACCCAAGAAAAAAAAAAACAATAACAATGAAATACCCCCAAGGCCCAGTGAAGTAATACAATGTGTAGAATGTGAATTTGAAAGAAGAGTAAGGGTGGTCAACTTGAAATCCTAATGTACCCTCTCTACAATGTTGCTTGCTACAATTTCCAAATGCACATCAATACCTATCCAAGACTATTCAGTAAAACTAGACCATTTTAACCAAAGTGGATGATGCAATTTATTTGTCTCTCTATCTCAACCCCCTAAACACATGTCATTCTCTCTCTCTCTCTCTCTCTCTCTCTCTCTCTCTCTCTCTCTCTCCATATCTTTTCCTCTCTCCTCTTCCCTCTCTCCCCCCCTCCATCTATATCCCTATCTCCCCTTGTCTCTCCTTCTTACCCCCAAAACATATACTCTCTCTCTCCCTCTCCCTTCATCTTTGTCCACACACCCCCCCCTGTATCATCTCTTATTCTTTCCATTCCCTCATATCCTCTCTACCTCATTCCATCTTCATCTCTCCCTTATCACTCCCTCTATCTCTCCACCTATATCTCTCAATGTTTTTTTTCTTCCCTCCCTCTCTCCTCCTCTCTCTCTTCCTTCCTTTGTCTCCCACATCTATGTTTCTCTCCCCCTCTCTATTCCCTCGCCGCCCCCAACCCCCACCCCCACCCCCACCCCCCCTCTCTCTCTCTCTCTCTTATATATGATCCCATTGTATTTTATTTAAAAAAACAAAAACAAAAAAACATAATTGGATGTAAAATATTAAACTTGTATTTTGGATCAATCATATGAAAGAAAATACAACAACAAAAAACTTAAAAGAACCATGCTCATGCATCTATCATGGTTCTTTATAATATTATATATATTATATAAATTTCACATTTGTATATATAAAAGTATTCTCATTTTCTATTTTTGGTAGTGGTGAGCATGGTGAGTTTAGATATTCCTCAAAAGTAATTATAACATTTTTGCTTTTAGATTTAATTAAAAAATGTTATAAAATTAAATGAAAATAAAGTATTTGTAAAATATTTTGATTTTGAAATAAGTATGTGGTATTGATAACCCAATGGCTATGGTATTGACCCATGGTATTGTAACATAATAATTAAATGCATAGATCCATAACATAATTATAACATATTCCGGATGCAGATGTATGACAGCCCTATGTGGGCAGGGGATACGTGTGAGGTCCTCGTCCCAAAGCCCGGTGAGCGTGGTAGCCACATGGCTCCCCATGGCTACTCTCAATGCGCCTTTAATGCGCCTGCCACCCTCTTCAATGCTCATTTGAGCCGGCACTTCTATAGCCTTGTCTCGACGGTTCTGGGCATCATGGCCATTGACACTCTGCTCGATCCTCTGTCTGAAGCGTTCATCACCTCCCTCCGCGACTGTATGGTGCCTCTCGCCGGCGAGTGCCCTGCCCACTGTGCTGAGCCAAGTGCTCGCACAGCCACAGGGTGGCGTTGTTCTTTATTAAGCTGTATCGAATTCTCTCAGGGTGATCACTTCTCGAATAGCAGGTTTTGCACAGGACGAAACGCTGACCCTCAGCTGCTTCTCAACCAGCCCGAAGTCCTGCACTCCGGTGGCCCGCCTCCGTTCACTTCTTGCTCTTCTGCTGTGGCTGTTCCGAAGACCCCCGACAAAGAGATTGCCATGCCTCGTCTCAGGCCTCGTATGACAGCTCGCAGAGGCAGCTCTCGGGGTGGTTCCGCTGGGGAGCGACCCTCCTCCAGTAGAACTGCCTCTGAAATCCCTTTTGATTTTGTTTACGTCCCCCTGCCCACCCGCAGACCTTTCATCCGGCAGTCCACCCAACGCGCAGAATTGAGGTTTGATGGCACCCACTCCCGCCCCTCGATTACTGCCTATATCACCATTACTTTGTGTGAAGATGCCTCTGTCAGCTCCGCTTTTAAATTTTCCCCCCCTGCAGTCCCTCCTGGCCCCCATTCTCCCACTGTTGCGCCTCACTCCACCTCTACTGCCACGCCTCCTGAAAACCTGGCCACGCCTGATGCCGCTGCCTTCCCCCCCTGTGCTTCCTCTCCCTTGCAGGTGGAAACCTCGGAGGCCCAAGGCGCAATGATTCAGAATGTTACAGATGCTAATGTGGATGAACCGGAGAACTACTACGGCTGCCCAATTCTGGAGGAGCCACCGTCTCCAGTCACTTCCCACTGAAAACAGTATGGTCTTAGACATAGCTTCTTTTTGTAATGCTGTTAGTGCTACTATGTACTTAGCAGTCTACTGGCTCTCTTTCATTATAGTTCTAGATTTTGTCACAGTGTCTATGCAACTATAACAATTCAGCCGGTTTCCCATCATAAGGGCGGCAAGACTGTTTCAAAAAAGCTGGTTTCCCTATATGGGCAGCTTCCTTTCTGCATTATGTTCGACTTTCAAGCCCTATTTCAGGCTAACGCAGCTGAACTGCGGCAGTTTTGTACTACTACTTATACATAAATAGAATTAGCTCAACTTAGAAAAAAAAAACATAATTATAACATAATAATTAAAAGCATAGATCCATAACATAATTATCGCAAGCCTTGATGGCCCATGGTATTGATAAACCATGGTATTAGCCCATGGTATTATGATTTTTCTCTTCTCTATTTCCCTCCCTCCCTCTCGATATCTTTCTATTGTGGGTATTGGCCCATGGTATTGTAAAAAAAAATATTTAAAAGTTAATAATATTCATGATTAAAAATCTTCTTATATTGTAAATATTATTTTTTTATTGTAAATTTAAAGATGGTTATTGAATCATTATTTTAATTTATAACAAATTTTTAATAACAACATTTTAACTTAAAATTCACCAAAACCTAAATTCAATCTAACTTATTAAAGTGAAAAAAAACTAAAATTATAAAAAAACATATATAAAACTATTTACTTATGAATCTAATGGCCTAAAACATTTCAATCGTCTAACATTTGATCCAATGGCTCATACATGGACACAGTGGCAGCTAGGAGAGTTGTTTTCAAATAAGAACGCCTTAAGGCTTTTGTATATTTAATATTAGTCATAAATATAAGGTACGAAATAGTGAAAAAGGGAGGAATCCATGAACAACAATTTGTACTCTGATTTCAGTCCTAGTTTGAATACAAAGCTTTCCTTTATTTTATGTGTGTTACGATATTCAAATAGGATGTAGCTACTTCTTATACACATATCAAATAAGGAGGGCCCCTTCTCTCGTATGTGTTACATTGTTTTTAAGCATTTTTGGTATACTTGTGTTGTGATATTCAGATAGGTTGTAGCTACTTCCTATACACATATCAGATAAGGAGACCCTTTCTCCTATATGTGTTACATTTCTTTTAAGTATTTTTGGTATAGATTATCATATGTTATTTTGTTTAAACAAACAGTTTTAGAATAAGTAGTTTTACATATATCATGATCTTATTTGATTGTTAACTAGCAATTGCACTAGATGTTGCAAAGGAAACGTTGTAAAGCATAAATTCGAGAAGCATAGTGACATATAAAAAATCATTGAAAAAATGTCGTTCAAGGTATAATAAATCACTTACATTATGCCAGATTGATAGGTTCTATAACCTTTCCAACATAGATTACATCTTAATCTTCAAAGATGATCTTTCAAGATCGAATAGAAAATATTTGATAGATTTTTAAAAAATAAAGGTAATACATGACATCATATAGGAAAAATAAAATAATATTAATTCATGAACATTATGATGGTTATCTTTCCAAATCTAAATTTGCATCACAACCTCACAAATTTCAGACATCATCACATATTAGATGAAAATGAGCAGATATCAGCTCCCAATTATTCATAACCTTTGGTGTAAAATCTACAACTTCGATGGAAAACTCTAGTGTAGTGCAGTTGATGATGTTTAATACTCCAATGTTTCCTTAGAGAACATTATCTCAAAAATTGGAAATAAACATTTTGAATTGCACTGACACTAACAACAAGAGACTATTTTAGTATTTTTCATTTCCCCCTCAATAGTATAGGGCTTACATCTAGTGGTGGACATAATTCTAAAATGCACTATAACTTCTTGTATATATCAGATTTTTATTGACAATTGTAAAAAAATATTGTAACACTTTACATGGTGATGAACCCTGTACATGGTTTAAGAAATTAAGTACCACCAACCACGTATAACTTAACCAACTCAAAAATACCCAAGAAAAAAAACCAATAACAAAGACATTGAGTACCACCAACTACCTATAACTTAACCAACTCAAAAATACCCAAGAAAAACAACCAATAACAATGAAATACTCCCAAGGCCCAATGATGTAATATAATGTGTAGAATGTGCATTTGAAAGAAGAGTGAGGGTGGTCAACTTGAAATCCTAATGTACCCTCTCTACAATGATGCTTGCTACAATTTCCAAATGCACATCAATACCTATTCAAGACTATTCAGTAAAACTAGACCATTTTAACCAAAGTGGATGATGCAATTTATTTGTCTCTCTATCTCAACCCCCTAAACACATGATATTCTCTCTCTCTCTCTCTTCCTCCCTCCATATATTTTCCTCTCTCCCCCATCCATCTATATCCCTATCTCCTCTTGTCTCTCCTTCTCACCCCCAAAACATATACTCTCTCTCTCACTCCCTTTGTCTTTGTCCGTCTCCCCTCCCCCCACCCCTTCTCTATATCATCTCCTATTCTTTCCATTCCCTCATCTCCTCTCTACCTCATTCCATCTTCATCTCTCCATTATCACTCCCTCTATCTCTCCACCTATATCTCTCAATGTTTTTGTTCTTCCCTCCCTCTCTTTCCCCCTTCAAATCCATCTCTCTCCCTCCCTCTCTCTGCCTCTCTCTCTTCCTTCCTTTGTCTCCCACATCTATGTTTCTCTCCCCCTCTCTATTCCCACCTCTCCCACCCCTCTCTCTCTCTCTCTCTTATATACGATCTCATTGTATTTTATTTAGGAAAAAATATAAATTAAAAAAAAAAAAAAAAAACATAATTGGTTGTAAAATATTAAACTGGTATTTTGGATCAATCGTATGAAAGAAAATACATGAAAAAAAAAACTTAAAAGAACCATGCACATGCATCTATCATGGTTCTTTATAATATTATATATATTATATAAATTTCACCTTTGTATATATAAAAGTATTCTCATTTTCCATTTATTAAAACATGCATTTAATATCTATGGGAATATTTTTAGTAGTGGTGAGCATGTTGAGTTTAGATATACTTCAAAAGTAATTATAACATTTTTGCTTTTAGATTTAATTAAAAAATGTTATAAAATTAAATTAAAATAAAGTATTTGTAAAATATTTTGATTTTGAAATAAGTATGTGGTATTGATAACCCAATGGCTATGGTATTGATAACCCAATGGCTATGGTATGGCTATGGTATTGTAACAGACATTTGATAAGGTTGCACAGTTTTTGGGAGATTAAGGAGGGGGGCACATCGCTTTTCTGGGAAGACTCTTGGCAGCAGAGGGAGAAATTATTCAGCAGATTGGATCTGGGAGAAATTTTCCTGTTCACAAGCAGCCCCAACCAAAGACTTCTACAGCATTATTGGCAGCATAACAATCAAGACCAGTGGAGAAAATGGAAGGACAAAGCTAATTGGTTGACAGCCCCAGAAACCAATCAATGGGGCAATTTCACTAAGGAACTTAAAACTCGGAAAATAAGGAAAGCAGAAGGACCAGACATACTTAGGTGGGGATATATGCCAAAAGGATTATTCTCAATAAAAGAAGGATATAGGATTCAATCACAACAAGGCTTTCAGCCAGGCAGATCTCTGTGGAAAAAAATTTGGGCATTAAAACACTGGCCAAAGGTTGAGTATTTCATATGGCTGGTTAGTCACAACAGGATTCTTACTTGGGAGAACCTTCAAAAACGAGGAATGATAGGTCCCTCTAGATGCAGCCTCTGTCAAGAAGAGCCGGAAACGACAGATCATATCCTTATCTCCTGTCCTTTTGTGCAACAGCAGTGGCAAAATTTGGAAACACTGTTCAGACAAACGGACAGAGATAACACCAGCATAATTGAGACAATCAGGAAATGGCAAAAAGGTAAATTTCAATGCCAAGTGGTCAACAGAGCATGGAACCTCTCATTCGGATTCCTTATATGGAACACATGGAAAGAGAGGAACAATAGAATTTTTAAGGACATAAAGATTCCAATACAGCAAATCTGGCAAAGGACCATTGAGAATATTCGAGAATCCATCCTTAGTGAGAGCTGGACAGACGAAGATTGGAAAGTGGGAGGTTTCGAAGTACAAATTCTCGAATATTTAAATCTGAAACCTCAAATGTTATACAAGCACCTATGGAAATTCAGGCCACCAAGAGAAACCTCCGAGGATCATTGGGCACCACCTCATCCAGGGTTCATAAAGTTAAATTTTGACGGAGCCTCTAAAGGTAATCCGGGGCAAGCAGGAGCAGGGGGAATCTTTCGCAACTCCGAGGGGAATGTATGTCGGTTTTATGCTTTAGATCTGGGACATGCAACGAACAATGAAGCGGAACTAACTGCAGTCTAACAAGGCATTAGCATTGCAATCCGTGAAAATTATCATAAACTGATAATCGAAGGAGACTCTGCCCTTGTAACAAATATTCTCCGGAAATTACAACATGGAACACCTTGGGAAAAAATAACTCAAAGCTGGAGGACTGCAGGTCTCATTCAAGAAATAAGTCATTTGCTGGAACGGATTCACTACATGGTGCCTCAGCATATCAAGAGAAAAGGAAATGCCGCAGCCGACTACCTTGCGAATTGGGGATGCAAGAATACGGAAAGAGTTATTGATGCTCGACCCATAGATGCAATATGGGAGGTAGAATTATACGCCCTGCAAGTGATTGTTGATAAGGATAAGACCCCCGATCGGGGTGAACATCTGGCGGCCTAGCATCAACTACAGATTTGATGACGGCGGGAGTTAGTACGAGGCAACTTAAGGTAATAATGGATCATTGGGATCATGATCAATGCCAGGACAGGAGCGAGCGGAGTTTAATGGCTTTGCAGGTCAGACAAGTTTTGTTGTCAGGCGGAGGACAGCCTCAACCTTGTATGGTAAGTTTCCTCCTTAACCCTCTCAAAGCGGGCTTGCTATGCTTATTGCATGCAAACGCTGGAGTAAGGCAGAAGGAGAAGGCACGTATTCGAGCTCTGTTCGGGGAGTCGACTGGGTGGTGGTATGTTCAAAACCTCTTTTCTTTGCTCATTATGGATAATCTCGCTATTGCTCAGAAGTGTTGGCGGTTTATTTTGCTTGATTATACTGGTAATGTAATTTATGAGTTGGGTATGCCGGCTCAAAAAAGAGTGGAGCCATGTTTTAGGGACCCCTGCATTCAGGCAACCGCTCACAAAACCGGTCTCTCCAAAATTGTTCTAAGTAGGGAGTTCAAGAGTCTGTTTGTTAGAGTCAGTCTGGTCATGCATGCAGATGTCTTTCTTAAATTTCTTAGGTTGCGGTTGCAATATTTGGTTCTGAGTCGCAGTAAAAAAGTTGTTTATCGCATTGCTCTCATCCGCATTAAGTATAAGTCTAGAAATTCAAACTTTGGGTCCATGAATGAGTTTCATATGTTAATTTTAGTTGTGAATAGAACCCTGTTCCAGTACCCTGTGTCTATGACGCAGAGGAACTCCAATTGTATTTTGAAATTGCCCACGAAGACTACTGCTTTTAGTAAGGTTAGACCTGTTCTTTATCATAAGACTGGCAGACAGAGGATCGACAGCTCTGCGATTAGGAATGTGGCCACTGGAAGTGGTGGGGTTCGCTACCATATCCAGCAAGCAGGTAATGAACTTTGGCTAGCAGATGGGATTCGGACTGTAACTAAAGTCTATTATATATGTATGTTACAGCTGCATAACCGAGGAAACATGGGGAAACGTCGTGCAATCAATCAATCCGGGAAAGGAAAACAGGTAAAGCAAGAAGAAGCAAAGCCGAAGAAACGTGGAAGGAAATCGACCCAGGAAAGGATGGAAACACTGCTTGATAGTTATGTTCAAATGAACACCTCCAGGACAAGACAGGAAATTAGGGGTTGGGAAAAGGAGATTCAAATAGAACCAGAAGATATTGCAGCAGAAGAAGAAGCGCTTGATTTCATCAAGGATCCAGCGAATACCAGAGGTCGTCTCTCACTGTTTCAGCAAACTATTCATACATATTGGACTATGAAATGTCTGTTAGCAAAAGCCATGCAAAGCTATCCCCTGGGTATGCAAAGCATGGATGTAGCAAAGATGGAAGCCAGAATAATGGACAAACTGGAAGATATGCAGGACCAGCTTTCGCATATCAAGATCACCCAATATCAGACAGCAGACAGAATGAACCGACTGGATGACAAAGTAGCCCGCATGGAAAAGCAATTACAACAACTGCAACAAGTGGACATGCCCGGGTCTACGCTTAAAGACCCTGCCCCTGTTTCAAGTTCAGATGCTTAGTTACTCTTTACTGATGTTGAATGTTTATAGGATTATGGTATATAATTAAAAGACAGCAGTTAGATAGTAATATTTTGGAACAGTTAGCTAATGTAGGACATAGAACAATGAAACTTTTCCAGTTTTGGAACGCATTTCATGCATATAGATGGCCAACAGACCTGGTTTCCTTCGGGCAGGTTGAGGCTATAGTTGAAACTTTTATTTTTGTAACCTGCTTCTTAATGAAAAATAGTCAATAGAATGGGCCTACTATATTTACAAAAAAAAAAAAAAAAAATTAAATGCATAGATCCAGAACATAATAATTAAAAGCATAGATCCATAACATAATTATTGAAAGCCTTGATGGCCCATGGTATTGATAAACCATGGTATTAGCCCATGGTATTATGATTTTTCTCTTCCCGGTATTGGCCCATGGTATTGTAAAAAAAATTATTTAGAAGTTAATAATATCCATGGTAAATATTCATGATTAAAAATCTTCTTATATTGTAAATATTTTTTTTTATTGTAAATTTAAAGATGGTTATTGAATCACTATTTTAATTTATAACAATTTTTTAATAACAACATTTTAACTTAAAAGTCACCAAAATCTAAATTCAATCTAACTTATTAAAATGAAAAAAAAACTAAAATTATAAAAAAAAACATGTAAAACTATTTACTTGTGAATTTAATGGCCTAAAACATTTCAATCTTCTAACATTTGATCCAATGACTCATACATGGACACAGTGGCAGCTAGGAGTTGTTTTCAAATAAAAATGCCTTACAATGTAATTAAACTAGTTATTGAGTAATTAAATTTAATTATTAGATAAATATAGCTACTAACATTTCTACTATTATTTATAAATACAAGGAATTATATATTGGAAGGATGTATAACTACAATGAATTACATATGGAAAGCCGAAGAATTCAAACATGTATTAATTATACCGATAGGTGTTACATTGTTCAATAATTGCTTTATGTAGAAAACTTGTTAATTGTTTTAAATATGGTGTTTGTTGATTTTCATATGCAAGGTTCCTTTGTGAATTATACACTCAATTGATAAAAAATAGAGTACTCGTTGCACACTGGATTCACTTATCCATACTTGTAACCTGAATTTCCACACTTTCATATCAAAACAAGAAACAATCCATAAATACATATATTTATGTTAAATGAACATTATCTACTTTGAATTTGATTTTTCCAATTACATTAAATATAATTTGATAAGATTTTGAATGAAGAACATTTGATTCTCCTGATATTTTGTATGTATTTTACAGCCTAATGAACATCAATTGATAAATAAATGTCTAAAACATATGCGAATAAATTCCCTTACATTTTGGCATTGTTGCTAAAGAAGTACTAAAGGATTTGTTTGAAATTAAATTTTATTTTATTAAAATAATATTATAAAAGATTTATTAATTTTTTGTATTTAATTATTGCAATATAGACATTTTAGACAGGGAGAAGGCGGTAAGATGAGAGGTAAGAACCTTCACATTGGCTTTAGTGAGTCTTTACAAGTCTTGATCACGGATGTATCATATGCATAAATTACTTAGGCCAAGAGATAATAAAGGTATAAATTTATCATAATAAGAAAAGAAACCACAATAGTTGAAACGAACCCTTCCCTCCTCAGTGCCCCTACTCCCCTCCTTGCCCCAACTACTAACCTTACTATTGAAAATCAAGTGGAATGAGAGGAAACATTTGTTGCATAAAGGTGAAGACAAGGACAAATACAATCAAGTACATTTGGTGGAAAAACAAAGGATAGTCCAAGAAAGTGGACAAAATAAGTTTTGGTCCTTTGGGAAGACACAATGGTAGACAATGAGGAAAGATAATCCAAGGTGGAAGAAACAAGGGCAAGAGAAACCAAAGGAAAAGGAGAAGGATATGAAGAAAATAAAATTAGTGTTGGGTTACCTATTCTCAACATAGCTATAATAATTAGTATTGAGTTCAAAAAATCCATCAGTTTTTCCACTTTTTTATGGTATGGTAATTAATGATCATGTTGTTTTTCTCTTTGAGTTAAATATTTTATGTCACACTTATGGTTATACAGATGATTCACAACAACTTCATTTATTGCATGCTACCCTAAAAGGACCTACTTTAAAATGGTTGTTTGGAATAGGAGAACATGCCATTGCATTTGGGAAACATGTGGAAAATATTTCATAAAAATATCAACTATATTGTAGGGTTAGAGATTCAAAAGAAGATATTTTAGATTGGTTCAACAAGAAAATAAAAATTTAGAAATATTTTCATATAATTTGCAAAAATATAAACTAAGTGATATAATTCGAATATTTTTTTGTAAACGGTATTCAGGAAGAATTCATAGATGTCCTTAAGCTCATGGGATCAAGAGATATTTCTTATCTACCATTTGATAAAATTTCTAAGTTGTGCATGAAATATTCAAGAGGCAAAGCAAGTTGGTAAGGGACAAAGATATATTCTTTCTAAAGTCACTAAATCTACTACGAGAAGTGTAACTAGGGAAAAATTAGGAAATAGGTTGGAAATTTTCAAAATTGACCTCCTCAGTACACGTATTTCTCAAATAGGCACATTAAAAGCTAAGAAAAGACAAGAAGAACAATCATTAGTATTATCATTTATTTTTGCTAAATATATATAAAAAAACATCCACTATGAGATTGTCCTTTAAATAACATTGAAATTTGTGGTGTTTGTATAGGCAAGCATTGAACAAAGAATTGTCCAACATTACCTAAGCTAAAGGTAGTCTACCAAAGGGAAAGTGAAGCAAGAGAGACTCTTTGTTACATCACACCTGAGTGACCATGGTAGCCATGAGCAATAGGTATTGCTCAAAGACACTACTCAACAATTTTCTACATTTTAGAATCCATATCTTGCCCAAACAACATGCAAATCCCCTATGCCTTGACAAGCGTGCTGTTTTAGGCAAGGAAAAAACTAACCCTAGATAGGACCTACTTATGGAAACCAACCTCCTTATCATTTTCAACAACAATATCAACAAAAACCATACCAGGAGCAACAATTCCCACAAAAATTTTCATTTTCACAATATCCTCAACCTATGCAGCAAGCACATTCTTGACTTCCTCCATAGCCACAAATAACTCAACCATAGCCTTTACACTTGTCATCTAACTAATCACTTCCCCCTCCTACTCAATTACCTACCCAATTAGTGGAAAATCCTAAACCTATTTATAATGTTGAAGTGGAGATACTTCCCACATATCTAATTTCTCTTTTACAATTATGGTTTTCCCATTTAAACTATAGAAAGATACTCCACTAAAATTTTCCTGTAATCACATTGAGAAAATGAGAAGGAAGAAACTCCTATTCATTCTAATAAAACTGGAAATACAATTTTAAAGAAACAATATGAACCTTGGAAAATGTTAAAAAGTGTAGCAAGAAAGCTCAATTTGACTTTTACCTTAGTCAAATTGAGTGAAATTGAAATTCCACATCAGCAAATGACTTGGATGTAATTATCTTGAGTGACATGGCCTTGTCACATAGTGAGCTCAGTGAATTCAAGTTAGAGGCTAGAAGTAGAGTTGTGCATGTACTAATTACTAAGAATTAGAAATGTAATTCAGTTACGTACAGTTTATCTCAGTTAACTGAGATCAATACTTTCGTTGAGTTACTTAAAGTTTAGTTGAGTAGTTTAACTCAGTGATATATTAGTTAACTAGTCAATCAGCTAAATATAGCCTATGCATGCATGAGATTCAAATTTCCTTACTAGAGTGGATGTCAAAGGCGCATTGTAATTATTATTTGTATACTACTTGAGTGTATAGGCTGGATAATTACGCGGATGAGAAATTCCTTGGGAATTGAGCAAGGAAATAAGGAATTCCCTATGAAATAGGAGCTCAATTCTTCCATATTTGTGCAAGGATATAGGAGCTTGTTGAGTTCAAGAATTGTCTAAGTGTTGGCCAGTGCAGAACAGGAAGCATGAGAACAAGTTTGTAAGTGCAGGGTGTGCTTCATACTTAAAGCAAGGAATTGTAATAGGTTCTTTGTCTCATCAAATTAATTGAAAGCAAGATAGGGCTATCTTCCCAGTTGGGTTCCCTAGTAAATGGTTTTTTTCTTATGGTTTTTATGTATTCATGTCTATGCATGTGCTTCTAGATTGATGATTTATTTTCATAGTAGTGTAGAGGAAGGTTGTAATATTTTGTTTTCATTTTGAATACATTAGTTGTAGCAATCTCCATTAAAAATATATATGGTATCAGAGCAGAAATCACACTAGAAACCAGTCAAAAGATCGTTTCCTTCAAAGTTTTCAATTTGCAGATTCAATGAAGTAGGCGGGAAGATGTCTTCTAAAGGGTTGAGATTGGAGTATGCCCTGAAGGGCACCTCTAACTTTTGTGCTTGGAAGGACAGGATGGAAGCATTCCTAGATGACAATGGGGTCTGGGAATATACTCAGACAAATATTCCCATGCCAGCAATTGCATATGTTCAAGCACTAGCACAATGGAAGAAGGATATTTCAAAGGCCAAGAGAATCATCCTAGAGGGTGTGCGAGACCACATAGTCTCGAATTTACATGGAAAATAAAATCCATTTTCCATGTGGAATACCCTCACTGAATTGTTCGAGAATAGCTGTGATGCCGAGAAATTGGCATTGAAGGACAAGCTTTAAAATATCATAATGCATAAGAGCGAATGTATTCTATATTAACTCTCCAGGTTCACTCAGGTTCGAGATGAACTTGGAGGATATGGAGAAATTGTACCATCTTTCTAGCTAGTGATTCCAGCTCTCCTAGGACTTCCTAAGACTCGGAATCACTACCAGGACTTTATGAAAGGAAGGGGAAAATTTCTAGATTAGGAGAGACTCTGGGTAGATTTGGTGTAGGAATAAATTTGGAGGAACACCAGAGATAGAGTTCCATCCAAATCTAAGGATGAAGAGAATTTTTTCTTGGTTGGGAAGGGAAAGAAGTTCCAAAGCATACCTAATTCCAACCAAAACAATGGAAAGAAGAAGGACCTCAGAAAGGTGAAATTTTTTCACTTCCACAAGCTCGAGAACTATGCAACAAAGTGTCTGCATAATAATTCTAACAAGAAGGCCTAAGGAGGAGCAGGAGGTGAAGCACTTGCTTCACAAATTCGAATTATACTTCACCTTGATCGCATGCATGGCAAGAAATGTGATGGAGATTGTGTAGTACCTTGATTCAAGTGCCTCATTCCATACAACAGGATCAAAATAATTCTTTAGTAGCCTAGAGAATAATCATATCTAGATGTATATAGAACTTGGGGATGATGGGCGGTATAGTGCCAAAGGAACTGGAATTGTTACCTTCAAGAGGGAGTCGGGCTCCCATCTTCATCTGAAAGATATTATGTACGTACCTGGGATGAAGAAGAACCTAATATTTGTATCCATATTGGAGGATAGAGGGTACAATGTTGCATTCAATAAATGGAAATCCTTTCTGATACATGTTGATATCGGGAAAGCAAAACAGATCGAGGTTCGTGTGAATACCCTGTACAAAATTGAGGTGGAATCGTGTGCTACACTAAGTAGCAAGGTGGAGAAGGTGCCGATTTGAGATTTCAGAGAACTCTAGAACATGCGCATGGGACACTTACACCATGGGACCTTGAAGATCATGTAGCAGATTACCACCGGTCTCCCGAAAGGCACCCTTGATCAGCATGATATCTGCAAGGGTTGTACTTCAGGGAAGTATGTCAAAGCCACCTTTCATGGCCTAGATGGTAGAGCAGAATAAATCTTGGAGCGAGTCCACTTTAATCTTTGTGGACCCTTTCTGACAGCCTCTACAGCGAAACATATGTATTATGTTATCTTTGTTGATGACTTTTCTAGATTATTTTGGATCTTATTCATGCGGAAGAAGGATGAATTTTTCTCTAAATTTTTTGAAATCAAAGCATTGGTAGAAAAATATACTGTTGAGAAATTGAAAGCCTTGAGAAGTGACAATGGCAGATAATTTGTCTCTAATACGTTCAAGTACATTTGAGCCAAAGAGGGGATTAGAAGATAACTGATTGCACCCCATAACCCACAACAAAATGGGGTTGTTGAAAGGAAGAACAAAAGCATAGTGGGAGTAGCAAGAGATATTTTCATGATCAGGGGTTTCCATTACATTTTTGGGCAGAAGCATGCAACATCGTAGTTTATTTTCAAAATAGGAGCCCTCATAGAATACTTTTCATGATCACACCCAAAGAAGCTCTTTGTGGGAGAAAGCCAAATGTATCTCATTTTCGAATTTTTAGAGCAATGGTGTCTTGTCATGTCTCTGAGGATAGCATGAAGAAACTTGATCGTACAGCTGAGATGGGAGTCTTTGTAGGATACATAGAGACATCACATAATTATCGGGTGTATTTACCCTCACTAAGAGTGACATTAGTGAGGAGAGATGTAAATTTTGATGAGGAGAATGCTATGAGATGATCTCTAGAGTGAGATCTAAGTATCCTACCATATGAGGAGATTCTATCTATTAAGGAGGGGCCTCATGCAGAACTTCGGGATGTTGCGGAGCATCCACATATGGAGGAGAAGATAAGAGGCTGAGTGGAAGATCCCACGCAACCAAAACCTTCCAAAGAGGGGAGGAAGAGAACCAAAGAAGCTGATATATTAGTGCAAGATGCACAGGAGAATGTGGGTGCTCCTACATCTCAGCACAGGAATAGGAGGTCTAGAGAGATACACTAGGTATATGGATTTCATGACAGAGCTCATTGAGTCAAAGCCTTCTTCATTTGAGGAAGCAGTTGTTCAACAAGTTTGGGTTGATGCCATAGTGGAGGAGTATGACTCCATCGTGAAGAAAAGTATATGTGAGGTGGTGTTGAGACCAGAGAACAATTCAATGGTTGGTTCCAGATGGCTTTACAAAGTAAAACATGAAATTGATGGGAGCATCAAGAAGTACAACGCCATATATGTGTCCAAACAATTCTCTCAGGTAGAGGGAGTGGACTATCAGGAAACATTTGCTCCAGTATAAATATATTCCTCAATCATATCCATTCTTGCATTAGTTGCGTAGATTGGGTGGAAGATCCACTAGATGGATGTAAAGACATCCTTTCTCAATAGTGTTGTTGAGGAAGAAATTTGCATAGAGAAGCCAGAAGGATTTGAGTAGTATGGCAGGGAGACACATGTGTGTAGACTCGGAAGAGCCTTGTATGGTCTCAAACAGGCACCGCGAGCATGGTACACTTGGATTGATACATATCTTAGTGGATTGGGATTGACTCAAAATTGAAGAATATGCCAACCTCTATCACATTGTGTTGGATGGAAAGTTTTTTATCCTGGTCTTGTATGTTGATGACTTGATACTTACTGGGGATGAGTAGTTGATACGCTCTTACAAGGGAATTCGAGATGAAGTAGATGGGCTTCATGCATTACTTCCTTGGGATGGAAGTATGGTAGGGTGATGGTTAATTATTTGTGTTAGGGGAAGTATGCCTCTAAAATACTTCAAAGATTTCACATGGATGACAGTAAGCCTACGGACACACCTCTTACTACCAACTAGAGGAAAGAGAGTGATTATTCTAGATAAGTACTAGATGATACCATCTACAGACAGCTTGTGGGATCCCTAATGTATCAGATGAACACAAAACCATACATATGTTATGTAGTAAATCAACTGAGTCAAGATATGGTGAAGCCTACCAAGCTATATTGGAAGGCAACAAATCATGTGTTTCGATACCTCATAGGCACAACAAAGAATGGGTTATGGTACATGAGGACACAGGGAGTGAAGCTTCAAGGCTTCATTGATGCAATTTGGGCAAGGATTTCATAAGATAAGAAGAGTACTTCAGGTACTATCTTTAGTGTTGTTTCCACAGTTATTTCCTGGTACATCAAGAAACATAGGTTTGTGGCACTCGGCTCAGCAAAGGTTGAATACATGGTTGCAAGTCTATCAGCATGTGAGGACATATGGATGAGGAAAATACTTGTGGGACTTTTTATTCAGGATATGGATCTAACAGTGATTCACTATGATAATCATAGGTGTATCAAACTCTCTAAGAATCCAATTTTTCATGACAGGTCCAAGCACATTGATATCTGGTATCATCAGTTGTGGGATTGTGTGCAGAGGAGAATTATGTTGTTACAGTACATTCCAACTGAGGAGCATGGTACATACATCTTGATAAAGGCATTGTCAAGAGGAAAATTTGAGTTCCACGGGAGAAAGATCGGGGTGGTCAAAAATCCCTTTCTTGCTGAGAGGGAGTGTAAGAAAGTGTAGCAAGAAATATCAATTGGAATTTTTCCTTAGTCAAATTGAGTAAAATTGAAATTCAAAATCAACAGATGACTTGGATGTAGTTATCTTGAGTGACATGCCCTTGTCACTTAGTTAGCTCAGTGAACTCGAGTTAGAGGCTAGAAGTAGAGTCGTGCATGTATTGATTGCTAAAAATTAGAAATATAATTCAATTATATATAGTTGATCTCAGTTAACTGAACTAAAGTCTTCAATTGAATTAGTTAAAGATAAGTTGAGTAGTTTAACTCTGTGATCTATCAATTAACTATTCAATTAGCTAAATATAGCCCAAGTATTCATGAGATTCAAATTTCCTAACTAGAGTTGAGGTCAAAGGCGCATTGTAATTATCAATTGTATACTAGTTGAGTGTACAGTCTAGCTAACCATGCAGATGAGAAATTGCGCAAGGAAATAGGGAATTCCCTATGAAATAGGAGCTCAATTCCTCTAGATTTGCGCAAGAAAATAGGAGCTTTCTGAGTTCAAGAATTAGCTAAGTGTTGGCGAGTGTAGTACAAGAAGCAGGAGAATAAGTTTTCAAGTGCAAGGTGTGATTCGTACTTGAAGAAAGCAATTGTAATAGGTTCTAAGTCTCATTTAATTAATTGAAAACAGGAAAGGGGTTTTTTCCCAGTTGGGTTCCCCAGTAAATGATTATGTTCTTATGGTTTTGATGTATGCATGTTTATGCATGTGCTTCTAGAATGATAATTTATTTCTACAGTAGTATAGAGGAAGGTTGTAATATTTTGTTTTCAGTTTGAATACATCAGTAGTAGCAATCTCCATTAAAAATCTACAGCAAAAACAATCATAGTTATCCAACTCACTTCCCTTTCTAGAAAGGTTGAATTTGAAGAGACCAGTGATTTCTTTCGAGTTTTACTTTTTGAATGAACTCAAAAATATTTGCATTAAAGTTCCCTTACTACAAGCTATAAAATATATCCCCGTATATGCAAAATAAATCTGAGAATTATGCATTAAAATCTAAGAAGAAGAAAGAAAGACCCACCAACTATTCAAGTTTTCATCAAGAAAGTTTTCATTCAAAAACTCTAATTGATTTAGGTGTAGATATCAATAGAATGGAAATGGAAACTATGGAACACCTAAAAATATGTAATCTTTCACCAATACCCACAGTCTTGGAATTAGTTTATAGATCTAAAGTAATACCTAAGCATGATAGAAGAAATTTTTCTCTCCCTAGATTCTTGGGAATACCCTATACATTTGAAGATACACCAGCCCATTTTTTGTTTAGGAGGATATTCTATAATTTTAGGCAGACCTTGGCTCGTAATAACATATTCATTTAGAATTTTTCAATCAAGAAATATAACCATTACAAAAGGTATATATGTTAAACAAGTCACACTTTGTCCCATTTTCGAATCTATAAATGAATTAAAACATATATCATGTCTTGATGAGATTAATTCTCATGAAAAAATAATTCAACATATTATAACAATAGCACAAGCCAGGAATCTTCCAGAAAATACTGATGAAAATATACTCAATCATTTTATTTCTATTGTTGACTTTGTAGGGTAGCATGTTGAGATTTAGTAGCAAGGGAGGTGCTCCAAGCCCTAGGGTTTGGGGTTTGGAGGTTAGAGCACCACAAAAGTGCTTTGTGGGCTTGGAATCCAAGGTGTGGCCTTTGAACCCAAGATTGTGGGTGTAAAACCAAGAGGTGGTTGAGTGATTTGACACATGGAGGTGTTAGAGGACCCTTAAAGGAGAAAGGGGTAGTGAAAATTTCTCAAATTATATCTATAGAACTAGATATATTAATTTTCTATGTGATTGTTGGCTTTACATATATAATGTTCAAATCGATTAGGATTATTATATCCCTCATGATAGTTGCACAAGCCCGCAAGGATAGTTTGATGAATCCCTTGAGAAAGGTATAAAAATAAGAGAGTTGGAAATCATTTAGACACATCCAAGAGAGCAATACAAGAGAAACTCGCATATGAAGAAGATCTATGTTTGGCCACAGGTCAGGAGTAGCCCAAGTGAAGGTGGATAGGATGAGTTTTTTTCCTTTTTCAAGAATGTTTGAATGTTGATTTGATCTAGCAGCAAGATTGAGTAAGAGAAGGTGTTTTTAGGTCTGGTTTTAGGAGTGTTTTGTGTGGGAATACCTAAGAAAGGGGGGTCGCAGACCTATATAGTAGGCTAGAGGAGGGTGGATCCCATAATTCAATGAGAAGGAGGGCCATAAGGATGAATAGTGATATAGAAACTAGCCCAGACCTCAGTGTATAGGAGCAGCGCCTAAAGGGAGGCAGGTCGTAGTTGTTGGGAGAATGTTTCGACAGTTGGATAGGGTTGAACGGTGATTAGAAGAAACCCTAACCAGTCATAAGTAGCTACAAAATTTCACAAATACAAGAGCGGAAGAAAAGGTATGTTTGTTGATATGTTTATGTCGATTTTTTGTTGGGTGTTGGGTCCTATTTTGGATTAGAATGGGTGGTTTTGTATTGGACACTTGTGGTCTATTGGAGGGCAGCATGAGAGTGTACCAAGTGTAGCATAGAGTAGCACCTTGATGGAATAAGGTGCCTACTAGAATAAGCAGAGAAGTGGAGTTCAAGGTTTGGCCAGCCAGGAGAAGTTTGGTATAGCCTGTGTTCAATGTTGGAGAAGAAATGTTCGACAATGATAGGTCACAGCCCTCATTCCCTATGTTAGTCTTCATTGGAGCAGTGCAGGAAGAAGTCCCTAAGTAGTTGAGGAGAAATAGTGGTAAAGAATTCTCAAAGTGTTGTGGTCTTAAAGGATGAAGGAGCAACTAGTGAGTGTGAATACCCTATTTGTTGGTTGTAGATGGAACCATGATGATCTAGAGAGAAAATTGGAGAGTCGAGTTTAATGGCCTAAAGGAATTGGTGCATTGATAGAGGAAAGTGCCACAGAATGGAAGCGAAGGACCCATAGTGTACAATATAAGATAAAGTGGATGTGATTGTGCACTACATCAACTAGACCATCAGTGTATCTTATATCAGTGATTGTATGAGGACCATTAACCCTAGTACAGGATCCCTAGAAAGTTGTACTATTATTTTAATTAATATAACTAAGTTGGGTTGTTGTATATATTTGTAAAAAGTTGTATATATTTTGTGCACTAGTAGATTTATTGTTGTATATTATTCCATTGTGCAAAGTAGTCTTATTGTGATACTTGGATTGGTAGCGTCAATGATTTAAGATTCTATCCTAGACTCTAGTATTGTGGAAAAACAACATGGCATTAGAGCTACTTTGAAGGGCTAGTGGATCAATTTTTTCACAATGAAGTACATCTTAAGAGGGATTTGGTCACATTTCTGTTGAAGGGCTCACACAATGTCGAAGTTGCAGGTTGGTCTCCAATATGAGGACAGGTTGGAAGTATTGTCCAAATATAGTCCATGGAAGGAACAGATCAAGTTATTTTTTATGGTCAATGGGATCTGGGAGTTCACTGAGAAATAGATAATGAAGCCAATAGACCCTAAGGAGCTAGAAGTGTACGAGGAATTGCATATGAAGGAGAAATTGATCATCCTAGACAGGGAAAAGGATTTTTTAATACCTCATTTGTCCAGGAAGAACATTTCTCATGTGATGTGGGAGGATCCTTAGAATTTGTTCCAGAATAAAAATGAGAATCAGGTATTGATACTGGACAATAAGTTGAAGGCCACCAAGATGATACAAGGTGAAGGGCTAACTTTGTATCTGACAAGGTTGTGTCAAGTTTGAGATTATCTTGCCGCCATCGGTGTGACTATTACAGATTCTAAGATGGTGAGGACTGCCTTGAATGGTTTTCCTCCAGAGTGGAAGTCATTCATCAAGGGGTTCATTGTCAGGGACAAGCTGCAATATTGGATTATGTCATGGGATGACTTAATTTAGGAAGAGTTGTGAGATTAGGATCTTCATCCAAACAAGAAGGCTTCAAATGATGATGTGGCACTTGCAGTGAGAACAAAGGGAAAGATAAAGGACTTGAGTAATATCAAGTGTTTCAACTATGGCGAGATGGGTCATTTTTCGACGAGATGTTTCATGAAGAAGAAGGGAGATGCCTAGAAGAAGAAAGGGAAGCAGGTCGCAAATGTTGCCACTTCTACCGAGATAGATGATCCCTCCAAGAGGTTGGATAAGGAGGAATCTTATTTGATCTCTCATTTATCGCAAGGTACCATCGATGAGGATGCATGTTACATGGATAGTGGTGTGTCGAAACATATGCCAGGCTCACAGGATGTGTTCAAGACTTTATATGAGCGGGACTCGAAGTTGCACATGGTGTTGAGTGACAAGAGTCAGAAATATATCATAGGATCAGGGGTCATGTCATTCATGATAAGTAAATGTTAAGTGATGTGAGTTCAGGATGTATTGTTTGTACCGGGACTCAAATACAATGCAATGTATGTCTCAGCGATCGAGCAAAAGGGGTTTGAGGTCTTGTTCTAGAGTGGGAAGGTGAGACTCAAACCTAGAGGCTTTAGCTCTACTGTTTTCATGGATGGAGTTAGAGAGAATGTTCTATATAGGATTACGGGAAAGCATATAGATCATGGGGTTAAGAAGCATAACCAGGTACAAGTTCCATAGAAGCAAGTGCAGGTTTCAGAGGAGAAGGTACAGGTTCCAGAGAAGAAGTTCCAAGTTTCCGAGGCTCAGAGGGATTCTAGTTCTAGATGAAGTTTGCAGGTTCATAGGGAGAATGTGAAACCCAAGAAGAGTGTGTGGTCAATGGGGTGAAAGGGTGCTTCTACATCTCGAAATAAGGAATCGTGGAGAGATTGGAAGACATTTCAAGAGAAGAAGAATTCAAAGTTTTCAATTGATAGTGACACTTCCGAGAGAGGCGTAGTCTGGTAGAGTATAAAGGGGCAGTGAAAAACACTCAAATTGGAGCTCTAGAAGTGGAGACATTAATTTTTGTATGTGACTATTGGGTTTTCACATGTAATGTTCAGGTCAACTAGGGTATTATATCCCTCATGACATTTGTATAAGCCCACAAGGGTATTTTTATGAAGCCCTTGAGAAAGGTATAAATATAAGGGAGTTGGAGGTCATTTAGACACATCAAAGAGATAAACACAAGAGCAACTCACGCAAGAAGAATATCTATGTTTTGCCGCAGATTAAGAGCAGTCAAAGTGAAGGAGGATAGGATGATTTTGTCCCTTTTTCCAGATTGCTTGGATGTTGAGTTGATCTAGCAGCAAGTAAGAGTAAGATAAGTCGTTTTTGGGTCTATTTTTGGAAGTATTTTGTGTGGGAAAACCTCTAAAAGAGAGGTTGCGGACCTCTAAAGGAGAGTCATAAGGTTGAACAATGGGTGGAAACTAGCCCAACCCTCAGCGTATAAGAGAAGCAC
Organism: Pinus albicaulis; assembly: GCA_034641835.2. Taxonomy (NCBI): domain Eukaryota; kingdom Viridiplantae; phylum Streptophyta; class Pinopsida; order Pinales; family Pinaceae; genus Pinus; species Pinus albicaulis. The sequence goes on from CM076578.1 coordinate 321,424,643, forward strand.
CTAAATGGAGATAGGTTGTAGTTGTTAGTAGGTTGTTTGGATAGTTGGAGAGGGTTGAAAAATGGTTATAGGAAGTCTTAACCATACAGTAGTAGTTGTTGGGGTTCCCATGTTTTGGCCAGGTTGACAAGACCAAAAGATGAGACAACATAGAACCACTTTCAGACCTTAGGATCTAGCCCTCCTAGGTCCAGAGAGGGATTTGCTTTGTCAAGGAATTCATAAGGGGCTAACAGTAGCTACAACAGTGCACCAATCCAAGAACATAAGGAAAAAGTATATTTTTTGATATGTTTATGTTGATTTATTGCTAGGTGTTGGGTCCTAGTTTGGATCAGATTGGGTGGTTTTCTATTGGAAACTTGCGGTTTATTAGAGGGTAGCGTGAGATTGGACCAAGTGTAGCCTAGAGTATCACCTTGATGGACTAAGGTGGTTGCTAAAATAGGCAGAGAAGTGGAACTCAATGTTTGGTCAGGCAAGAGTAGTTTGGTACAGCTCATGTTCATCGTTAGAGAAGAGATGTTTGAAAGTGATAGGTGGTAGCCCTCCGGCGCTATGTTAGTCTTCATTGGAGTATCGCAGGAAGGCTATAGTGGGAATAAGTCCCTAAGTAGTTGAGCAGAAGTAGTGGGTAAGAAGTATCAAATTTTTGTGGCCTTGAAGGACGAAGGAGAAGCGAGTGAGCATAAGACCCTATGTGTTGGTTGTAGATGGAATTATGATCAGCTAGAGGGAATATTGTAGAGTCAAGTTCAGTTGCCTAAAAGAGTTGGTGCATTGATAGAGGCAGGTGTTGCAGAACGAAAGAGAAGGACCCGCAGTGTATAGGATATGACAAGTAGTTGTGATTATGCACTACATTAGCTAGATCGTCAGTGTATCTTGTATCTTGTATCTATTGAAATATATAACTAGGTTTGGTCTTCATAATGGCATATGTAATCATGACTTTTTTGTATTTGATGTAATGAAAAAAATATATATATTACTATTATTCTTGATTCATGGGTTTCATGCTCAAGGAAATTTATTTTATAGGTCAAGATCCCATTAAGAGCTTCTAGGGCTTGTCATTGAGTCTACAAGTCTAGAAATCCATTGCCATGTATGAAAGATCCTTCTTGGGAATGTTACATATTGTAGATAAATTTTATTTGAGTCAAATTAGATTCAAAAGACCCTCCAAGAACTAACAAGAAAGTCTGCCTATCTAGAAGGTGAAGTCAGCCTATTTGAGGCTCAAGATAGCCTATATAAAGGAATACTTGGCCTCATTCACAACACACTCACTCAAGCATCAAGAGAAGTTTGATTAAGAGAGAGAAAGAATCCTAATACCTACCAAAGTAAGGATAAGGAAGAGCAAAGCACTCTAGATATTTTTTGGGCTATATTCCTCCACACGTGCGAAGGTTAAGGCATCATCTTGCAGCAAAATATATCGAATTGCAGTCACTCCAAGAGAGATGAATTTTTGGGTCAAAGATAGCCTTCCTTGCAAGTTGAATTGATAAGAAGAATATTCCATCTCAAGAAAAGGATAAAGAATACAAATTCATCCATATGATAGCCACATGTTGATTTAGGGTTTCTATAGAAGAAATTGCCAGAGGCCAAAATTTCAGAAGAATATTCTGGGAAGTTGAAATTGCAGAAGTATCTACTAGGGGGTTGAAGTTGCAGAAGGTATTGAGGTCGAATTTTCTGGAAGGAAATATCATCAAGAGGAAAGGTTTGACATGGTCTTGGAGGGGTCTTGGTCAAGGTTTATTGGTCTTGGAATTCGTTAATTGAAGTTCTATAAGAAGAGAATAATTCTAGTGGGTTTTCCTCTCATTTGGAGAGGTTTTGGCCCTAGTTGATTGCCTATCTCTTGTGTCCTCTTGTTTTACTGTTATTTATGGTTTGATAGTTGTTTGATAAAAATAACACATAATAATAACAAGTAAAATAAGAAGCAAATTAAGTTAAGAAAAATACATCACAAGCAATTATCAAAGTAAGAGAAATCCCCTAATCTAGTTTCCCTAGATTTCTTAACATGGTTTCAGAGCTAAGGTGACAAGACAAGAAAAGGCGTCTTAAATAAGGACACTCAAGGTCTGAAGCACTAGAATATCACCAAGAGAACCAATCAACAATAAGGACCATTCATCTCAAGGATAGTCACATCTCAAAGGAAGAAGACCTCAAAACCCTAGCTCATCCAAACAAGGGTTATATACTTGAAGCAGTCTTGAGAAGCTCACGTCATCATTGGAAATAAAACATTTGCAGAACCTTACCGACTCTTAAACTCAATGAAGCATCTTGAATTCTATACATCTAAGGGAAGCAAGAAGAATCATATTCATCATCATCAATGAATCAAGGTGATTTCCCTCTCTTTGAAGGATCACTTTTGAAGGAAGACACCTTCTATTATTGACATCATCATCAAAATCAACAAGGCATCAAGTTGAACATCTTGTCATCAAGGAGCATCTTCACTTGACAAGTAAGTACCTCTATATTTATGACTAAATATGCTATCAAAATGACTTCATTTTTCCAGGAAAGCAAAAAATTGGTTGTGTCACCAAACTTTATTGCATGGAAGAAGAGGATAGATTTGATCCTCATAGAAAATGAAGTCATTGAACATGTTAAGGGTTCAATCACTAAGCCTCCAAAGGAATAAGCCCAAGCTCTAGCCAAATATATGAAAGGGAAAATAAGGTCTCAAAGGATTCTTATAGAATCCATCAAGGATCCCCTCATTCCATATGTCGCAAAGTTGGAGACATCAAAAGAAATATATGACAAGCTAGTAGAATTGTTCTATGTAAGTATTGTTGGAGAAGTGATATATTTGAGAAACGAGCTATACAAAATAAATATTTGATAGGAATATGGAATACCCTCATACTTTATGAGGGTTTCATAAATAAGAGACTAACTACAAGAGTTGGGAGAAATAATGTTTGATAAAGTAAGTCTTGATAACCTCATAAATAGTACATGTGGTTAGAAGAAAGTCATTTAACATGATAGAAGGATTTCATCATACAACATCACCATTTGGAAGGAGCATTTACAGGATGAGGATAATCAAGATCCTTTGTTGGAATATTCATTATAAGGTTCACCTGTACTTGGAAGAGGTAAGTGTCTCATTGATCATTCCACCCTGCGTGGGATACATTGTTTAGAAGGATGATTGTATGGTAACAGAAGGATGCAGAAGGTTAGATGATCGAATTACTTTCAATCAAGGAAAGGAAGTTTTCGAAGGAAGTCTAGATGACCAAAAGGATAAAAGAGGTATGTATATGTTTAATATATTAATTCATGTCATCATATAGTTGCAGACAATATTGGTAAATTCTCTACCTCATGAACGTGATCAAAGAAAAGGGTATATCCTCCTTTGAAAAGATGAATGAAGGCATGATTCACATATTGACAAGATGAAATCAACATAATATGTCCTCATATGGAATATGAGGTAGTCGATAAAAATGAAGGAACCATGGATTAAAGTTTTAGGGGAACAATATATGAAGAAAGAAGGAAGAGATCGTGAAAGACACAACTATGGTCACTTAAGAGAAGGAGATCAACCTTTGATGACTAAAAGAATTAGACATAACATCTCCATAGAATAGTATGAAAACCCTGATAAGGTATGTAAATAAAAGAGACCCTTGATATTGAAATCCTTGGATATGTGTTCATAAATGTGCAGGATGTTGATGTTGCAAGCTAGCAAGGTGTCATGATGAAAGGCCATCACAAAAGGTAACTTTTATTTGATGGTCATTTTTTATTTTTGAACAACATCTGGATGGGTTGATACATGGCTACCAAAAGAGGGTTGTAGATATCACTTACAACAAGAACTGATGTGGTTGGATGAAACATACTAAAGGAAACATGACTTGGAAGAAGTAGCAATATGAATAAAATCCAGATGTGGACTAGAAGATCACTTTCCGATGAAGAGAAGGATGACATGACTGATGTAGCTCATGAAGGAAATTGATGGATGGTCGATTCCTTATGACTAATGAAGGCTAAATCATGAAAAGTATTAACTTCATGACAACAAAATAAGGAACCCCACAAGCAGCTGAGAGTCCCATGATCTCCACCTATATCAGAAAGTTGTTGGAAGAAAGTCCCTGGTTAAGAGGGAGATTGGACAAGTCCCTGGTTAAGAGGGAGCTTAGGTACATTCCTTTTATAGGAATGGGTACATTCCTTTATAGGAATGGGTATATCCTCCCTAGTTTAGAGGGATATATAGACACATCATTCTTGTCTTCACTTCAATAAGATTAAAGAATGGAAAATTGGGTAAGCATCTGGCATCTGATACTCTTTTAGGATGAGGTAGGGCATCCAAGAAAAGAGTAGTCATAGAGGACCGATATTCTTTGAGGACTAGGAATTCAAGATAAGAATAGTCCTAGAATAACATACTATGTGAACACCTGGGTGGGGTATGTGCCTTGAGAGACAATTATGATGGTGTCTATAAGTCATTGGTCTCGCCAACATTGTGCTCTGATCTTGTGGAGAGATAGAGTTGTTATTCAAGGCCTTTCTATGTGACAATGCCGGATGATATGATGTCAAACATATGGGTTACCAATCTGAATCTTCTTATGAGAATTATTCAGATTAAGAATTTCCAAGTACCTTGTATGGATTATGAATACCTACCTAATTAAGAGGGATTGTTGAAATATGTAACTAGGTTTGGTCTTCATAATGACATATGTAATCATGATTTTTATGTATTTTTTGTATTGAAAAAAAAAATAATTTGTGTGTGTGTATATATATATATATATTATTGTTATTCTTAAAGCATGGGTTTCATGCTCAAGGAAATGTATTTTATAGGTCAAACTCCCATTGATAGCTTTTAGGGTTTGTCATCGAGTCTAGAAGTCTAGAAAGTCATTGTCATGTATGAAAGACCCTTCTTGGGCATATTACATATTGTAAATCAATTCTATTTGATTCAAAATAGATTCAAAAGACCCTCAAAGACCTTGTCAAGTGCTAACAAGCAAGTCGGCCTATCTATAAGATGAAGTCGGCCTATTTAAGGGCTCAAGATAGCCTATATAAAGAAATACTCAACCTCATTCAAGACACACTCAATCAAGCATCAAGAGAAGTTTTATCAACATAGATAAAGAAGCCTAATGCCTAGAGAAGAGAGTATAAGGAAGAGCGAAGCACTCTAGATCTCTTTTTGGCTATATTCCTCCACATGTGCGAAGGTTAGGGCATTGTCTTGCAGCAGAAGATTACGAATTGCAGTCACTCCAAAAGAGTCGAAGTTTTGGGTCAAAAAAAGTCTCCCTTCCAAGTAAAATTGATAAGAAGAAGATTCCATCTCAAAAAAAGGAGAAATAATACAAATTAATCCAAATTCTAGCCACACGTGTGATCTAGGGTTTCTGCAGAAGAAATTGTTGGAGGCTGAAATTGAAAAAGAATCTTCTAGGAAGTCAAAATTTCAGAAGTGTCTACTAGGGGGTCGAAGTTGCAGAAGTCATTGAGGTCGAAGTTGTTGGAAGGAAATATCATCAAGAGGAATGGTTTGACTTGGTATTGGAGGGGTCTTGGTCGAGGACCATTGGTCTTGAAATTTGTCAATTAAAGTTCTATAAGAAGAGAATAATTCTGGTGGGTTTTCCTCTAAGTTGGAGAGGTTTTGGCCCTGGTTGATCGCATATATATTTTGTCCTCTTATTTTCCAATTATTTATGGTTTGGTAGTTGTTTGATGAAAATAACACATAATAATAACAAGTAAAAGAAGAAGCAAATTAAGTTAATAAAAATACATCACAAGCATTTATAAAAGTAAGAGAAATCACTTAATCTAGTTGCCCTAGTTTTCTTAACATTATATTTTATTCTTGTATCAGTGATTGTATGAGGGCCATTATCCCTAGTATAGGATCCCTATATAGTTGTATTATCAGTTTTATTAATATAACGAAGTTGGATTGTTGTATAAATTTGTAAAAAGTTGTATATGTTTTGTGCACTAGTAGATTTAATGCTGTATATTATTCCGCTAAGAAAAGTAGTCTTGTTGTAATACTTGTATTGGTAGTGTCAGTGATTTAACATTATATCCTAGACTCTAGTATCGTGGAAAAACAACATAGCCAACATTTTTCAATCAATTTTCTATTGATCAACTTTTGGGACAAAATTTTTAGGAAAAGTGTATTGTGGATATTTTAACATCTTTATTCCATTCCATACTTCCTCTGAATTATATAGTATGAATCTAGTAGTCAAAGGATTGAAATATATCTTAGGAAAGATTTAAATATTAAGTTTTCCCTAGATATCTCAGGAAGAACAATTAAATCAGATGCTACAAAATATTCCAATTCATTTGCCTAGGATTATACAAATATGCAAGGTATCCATCCATATACATGATTCATCATATTTATATCCAAGATAATTCTAAACCTATTAAGCAACCTCAAAGAAGAATGAATCCAATTTTATCCACCTTATATTGAATAGTCAATGGGTTTTACCCTTTTTTATTGTTACCAAAAATAATCAAAAATGGAAAATGTGTTAACTATCAAGAATTAAACAGGAAACCTTTAATGACCATTTTTTTTTACCTTTCGTTGACCAGGTCCTTGATACATTAGTAGGAAAGAAATATTTTTTCCCTAGATGGATTTAGTGGATATAATCAGATTCAGATAGCTCTAAAGGATCAAGACAACATGACCTTTACATGCCCTTGGAAAACATATGCTTATAACATATTTTTCTTTGGACTATGTAATGCACCTATCACATTTCAAAGGGTGGTACTAGCCATTTTTTCTAATATGACACATGATTGTTTAGAGGTGTACATGGATGATTTTCCAGTATATGGAAATAATTCCTTAGAGAAAACTTTAGATAACCTACAAAAAGTCTTAGTCATATGCCAACAAACAAATATTGCATTAACTAATGAAAAATGTTTTATGTTGATAACATAAGGAATTATACTTGGCCACCATGTGTCTCTTGCATGAATTAAAGTTGATCCAACCAAAATTGAAGTGATTATCAAACTACCAATCCCATCCACATAGAGAGATGTAAGAATTTTTATGGGATATATGGGTTACTAGCGACATTTTGTATAAAATTTTAGTTAAATAGCCTTGTCATTATTCAAATTATTCACAAAATATGTTGAGTTTTCTTAGAATACTAACTATCAAATTGTTTTCAGTACTCTTAAACTTTGTACAATACTAATATGAAAGGGACCAAATTGGACCTTATCATTTCATATATCCATGAATGCATATGATTTAGCAGTAGGAACAGTTTTAAGACAGAAGGAAATTTTCCAAACCTATGCTATATATTTCATCATGAAGAACTTAAATCCTATTGAACTTAATTATACAATTACTGACAAATAAATAGTGACAATTATTCATGTTGTTAATGAATTTTGGCACCACAATACCGGTTACAATGTTTTTGTCCACACTGATCACTCTGCCATTAGTCACCCCATGAATAAATCAATAATAAATCAAAGGATAACAAGGTGGATTTTATTATTACAGGAATTCAATATTTGTATTTTAGATCAACCCAGAAGATAAATCTATTTGTAGATTTTCTATCATATATCAATAGTCCTAGTGGGATTGTTCCTATAAAATATAGTTTCCCTAATGAAAATTTATTTTCTATACTTATTAAATCTCCATCATGTTTATTGATGTATCTATTTTATCTATCTACAAGAAAACTACAATCATGTTTTTCACCAAGGGGGGTGCAAAAATCTATTAGACAAAGTGACCAATATTCATGGATTCAAGTAGACATTTCTACACAAGACTTAATTTGATTCAAGTATAAAATGAAATGCTTGATATTTTGAAAGCTTGTCTTTATGAACCATTTGGTGGAGATTTTGCAGATAAGAGGATTGCTTAAAAAATACTTCTTTTGAGATGTTATTGCCAACTCTTTTCTGAGATAATAAAAAGTATGTCAAGGTTTTGACAGTTGTCAGAGAATGAGATGACCAATAGCAACAGATGAAATGCCCCTTTATCCCCAAACATTTTTTAAACCTTTCAAAAAATGGACGTTAGACTTTGTAGGACTTATTGACCCATTATCAAAGGAAAAAAGGTACATACTAATACACATTAGTTATGTTACCAAATGGGTGCAGGTAAAAGCTTTAGCAAAATCAACTTAACAATCAATAATATGTTTCAAATTTGAAGACATTTTTATCTGATTTGGAGTTCCAAGGGAAATTTTTACTGACCAGTGAGAACAATATACATCCAAGTTAGTGCAAACAACTTCCCAATAGTATGAAATCAAGCACTATAAGTCTTCTCCTTGTAATCCATAGGCCAATGGCAAGGTGGAATCTACAAATAAGGTTCTAGAAGCAATTTTGACTAAGATAGTTCAACTACATCAAAAGGATTGGGTAGGAAAGCTTCCATAAGCTTTATGGGCATATAGAACAACATGGAGAAACTAGTTTCACCCCATACAAATTAGCGTATGATTAGCAAGTCCTTCCAATTGAATTTTAAATCAAAATTTTTAAAATTGCAACAGAATTAGGGATTAATATGTCCAAAACACAATAAAAGTGGATTACATAATTAAATGAGTTAGATTAGATATGGAAAGATGCCTAGTAGGAAACCACCTTGGTGCAGCAACAACAGGAAAAATGACATGATAGATTTACCAAAAATAAATATTTTACAAGTTGGTGACTAAACCTTACCCTTTGACTCGAAATTCAAAAATTTCAAGGGTAAGTTTACTAGTCATTGGCCTAGTCCTTATGAATTTGAAGCAATTTTTGACAATAGTTCCATAAAACTGTAGAAATTTGCTGAATAATGAAGATTTATCCACTGAGATTATCCTGATCATATGCTAATTCGAATTCATGTATAACACATAACCTCTTCTACAATCGATCATCAATATGCGGAAATAGAAACAGTCGCATGCGCACATAACACAATATGTAATGGGGAAAGCTTATAGCTGAAAACCCCCAGCTATTTTGTATATTATAATAGAAGAGAACATGTAACAATCTCAGTACAATACTCCTCACAAGTACTCAGTAATGTCTCCAAAAGTTACACACAAACTAGCTCAGTTTTGAACAAGTCACAGGTTCAAAACTCATCCACTAATTGCCTACCTCTATTGCGCAATCCAAGTTGGTTGAATGAGAGATCTAAGTTCGAATCTCCTTGGCTTCAACTGCGCAATCCTCATGGGCAATCTCTTCCAATGCTTGTGCAAATCCCATGCACAACTAATGTCACAACTAATAGCAAACTCACCCTTTCATCTAACTCTTCCACTGGTCTTCACTGAACTGTTCATGCACTGCAGTGAACTGATGTGTTCTTGAGTTGAATAATGAGTTAATAATTAGTGAATTAAATAATATTTAATTCACTCCACTCATCACTAGTGTATTAGCCAGTTAAACTAATATCAACTAGTTCAACTAAGTTAAACCAAACACAACTCCACCAACTGTCTCATCAACTCCACCAAACTTCTGCCACTGAAGTCCTAACTGAAGTCAACCATGCATGAGCTCACCAAACTCCTAGGAATAGCTTAATTCCTCTATCAGATGCATGATCCAATTCTGTAGCTCGAACTGAAGTGCTCCAAGAGAGTAAACTGAAGTTTAGAGTCCAAATATTATTAAGGGTAAATAATATTTGATCGACCTATTTTTAGACAAAAAGCGCCTAAAATAGACTTGACCCGTATGTCTAAAAATAGAGGTCCATATATTTTTTTACCAACTTGACCAATCATCCAAGAATAGCATACCTAACTCCTAGATTCATGCTCCATATGTCTAAAAATAGACATAGTCTAAAAACAGACTTTGCGTCAAAAATTTCTGCTGCTCCACTTTAGTAAGGCTATCATTTCACTAAGCTCCATCATCTTGTTGTACTTTTCAACACTCCTCTCAACAAGATATGGATTATCTGCAAACCCCTATCCCGCTCTCGTGGAATTCAACTTACTCTGTGAGCGCTTCGTCAAGATGTCGCATCCCGGAATCTCCGTGGGAATATATGAGTAACATGACTGCTGCACACAATCTCTGATATGATGGTACCGGATGTCAATATGTTTATATCTATCATGAAATACTGGATTAACCTAGAGTTTAATGCAACTCTGATTATCACAATATATCACAGTAGGATCTAAGTGTGAACCGAACAACCCGACCAGGATCTTCCTCATCCAAATAGCCTAGCATGCAGCCAAACTTGCTGCCATGTACTCGGCCTCCGCTGAACTAAGTGCCATGGATCTCTGTTTCCTGCTGTACCAAGAAAACTACTGTCGACCCAATGCTAAAAACTCCTCCAGATGTGCTCTTCCGATCCGTTGGGCTCCCTGCCCAATTTGCATCAGTGAAGCCAGAAAGCTTTGCTCCATCCTCCTGTCTGTACCATAGACCATATCCCAATGTGCCACTAAGATAATGCAATACATGCTTGCCTGCCTTCCAAAAGAGCTTGGTAGGCTTAACCATAGCTTGCGAAAGCTGGTTAACAACATAGCATATATCGGGTCGTGTATTGACCAAATACATAAGCGACCCCATTAACTGTCGATAGACAGTGGCATCCACTACCTCCGCTGAAGTAGTATCCTCCTTCCTCCAACCACCAGGAAGAGGAGTGTCAACAGGCTTGCAGCCATGCATGTTGAACCTATCCAGAATCTCCCGGGCATACTTGCCCTGAGAAACAAACAGTCTCCACCACTGCTACGCCAAATCTCCAACCCTCAGAAATAATGAAGGAGGCCCAAGTCCTTCATCTCAAACTCTCTAGCAAGGTCCTCCTTGCATGAAAGTATCGCTTCGCCTCATCACCAAAATCGATCATCTACATACCGTACAATGATCAGCAACTTCCTCCACCACAATCTCGTACAAAGTTAGATCCGCCTGCTCTTGGAGAATCCAAGTCCTAAGTGGAAATAATCAGATATCCGTGTGTACCTAGCACGAGGTGCTTGCTTCAACCCGTAGAGTGCTCTCTTGAGTCTACACACATGCGACTCACTGCCGAAGATCTCGAAACCTTTGGGCTGGTCTATGTACACCTCCTCCTCAATGACTCCATTGAGGAACACAGTCTTCACATCCATCTGATGGATGTGCCACCCCATCTGCGCTGAGAGAGCTAGGATTGTCCGTATGGAAGAATACCTTGTGACAGGTGCAAAGGTCTCCTCATAATCGATCCCATCTATCTGTGAGAAGCCTCAGGCAAAAAATATTGCCTTGTACTTCTCCACACTCTCGTCAGCTGCCTGATTCACTTTGTAGATCCATCGCGAACCCACCACTGATTTCCCCTCCGGTCGCAGGATAATCTCCCATGCACTGTTTTTGATAATAGAATCATACTCTTCCACCATGGCATCTACCCATGCGGGGTCCTCCACAGCTTCCTCGAAAGAGGATGGTTCTGTCACGACACATTTACTCACAAGAGCCATGTATCCAAAGGTAACGGGCTCAGTTGATCGCTCTGTTTACGCCGTGTTGTAGGTGGTCTCATAACTTTCTTCAGATCTTGAGCCAGTCGCTCAGCTTCTGTAGTGCGCTTGCGCCCTCTGATGGTTGGCGTTGCATGAATGGTCTCTTCCACCTCATGAACTTCCTCTTGTGGCTGATCCACATCCGTAAGCTCCTCCTTAGGAACTAATAGCTCCTCATCTACATGCAAGTGTGGCTCCCTCTCAAGCGAACACCGCATGGCTTTCTCCTCCTGAAATTTGATATCCCGTCGCACAACAGTCTTGCGACTGTCAGGAAAATACACCCGATAGTTGTGAGGTGTATCAGTGTACCCCACAAATATTCCAACCTCTCATGGCCGATCCGCCTCTTTCCGGCATCCTTTATTACATACAGACAAAAGAGTCAAAATTACTCAGATGAGAAATATCAGCCTTCTTGCTAAGGCACACCTCCGGTGTACTCATGCCAAGCATCTTGTGAGGAGACAATGTTCTCGCATACACCTAAAGATTAAGATGCCTCAGCCTCACAAGTGAAGGGTAGGCCCCGATCATGCAACATCGCCTGCAAGTAAAGACCCATGATCGTCTGCTCTTCCACCAAGAATCCCGTTCCGCTATGGGTTGCGGTGCGATGAGCCTCCGAATCCCTTCGCGCCGCAAAAGTCTTTGAATTCAAGAGGAGATGAATTCACCACCACTGTCGCTCCAAAGACCTTCACATGCTTTCCCGATTCCCTTCTCAACCAGCCGCCTTGAATTCACTGCAATTTGAATATGTCTGCCTCTTTCTTTTGCATGAAGAAGATCTAGCACTTACGATAAAATTCATCAACAAATATTATATAGTACTTATGTTTTTTGTTGAAGAAATCGAGAAAGGACCACACACGTTTGTGTGAACTCTCTCAAGGATCCCTAAAGCTCAGTTTTCATTCTCATGAAAGGTGGCCTTTACATATTTTCTCAAGGTACACTCTTACCGAATCTGACTGCGCAAGAGTGCCCTTAGGAAGCCCAGTAGAAATCTGCTGCAGGATCTTCAAAGCTCCATGGTGAAGGTGGCCCAATCGCCTATGCCACAGTTCACCCTCATCATCCCGGCTCACCACTTCTCCCGCCTTGCATGCCATTGTTGCGCAGCCATATACTTGCAACTGATAAAGGTTCTTGACTCGAACCCCTATCTTTCAGGATTCTCCAGTAGTCTTACTGCGCAGGAAGGCTTTTCCTTCACTGAAGAGCACATCATACCCCTTGTCTTCCAACATCTCCACAGATATCAGATTCTTCATCAATCCTGGAACATGCAAAACTTCCTTCAATACAAAGGGTTTACCAGATTTCGTCTCAAAGGAAATGGTACCGATACCGGTCGCACTGTATCTACCATTATCGCCCATCTCGATGTGCACTCCAAGATCTTTTCTCCGTATCCTTTCGATGAAGATCCGTCCGGTAGTCCTCCTTATCTCCCTCTCGCATGAGATCCGCCCCATGAGATCCGCCAAAGTCGCTCCCATCCCGCAACTTCTCCCGACTCATTGACAGAGTCCCGAGTAGGAATTCTGGGTGCCGAAGACCCGCGCAGATGTGTCCACCAAATCCTCTTCATCGATAGTCACTCCCCTACACTTCCCAAAAATTTCTCTCGCATTGAGGAACTTAAAGGTACTTCAAGTATACTATCGCCTTTCTCCATCTTAATGTTTCTGAGCTTATCCTTGAGCCCCAGCTTCCTTTGGTCGCTCTTACTCTGGAATAGATCTATCAATGCTTTCCACATCAAATATGGAGAAGATTTTCCATGCAGGCTGGATACAATGTGATCCTTCACGCCCTCCAACAGAATCCTTCGACATTTCACCATCTTCTTTTACCAAGCCTCAACTTCAGCAGGATCAGTAGGCTTTTGGATATCCATATCTACGAACTCCTTCAACCCATTATCATCTAATACCGCCTCCATCCGGTCTTTCCATGCAACATAATTCGAACCGCCCTCAAGGGCATACTCGAGTCGCAAACCATTGAAAGACATTTCAACTTCGGCACCAAGAAAAAACAATCTACTGCAAAATTCAAATTCCAAGCTCAAAACTCAACTGCTTCTGGATCTGTGAGAACAAATTATTTCTAGCACAGAGATCGACTGTAGGGGCATTTACTGGATATATCACCTTTCAAAGGAAAGGATGGATCCAGAGGCTACCTGGCCCGCTTACAGACTCTGTCTACCGAAATAAATTTATAATCACCGTAGTAGATCTGATGATCAATTCGGCTTCGATACCATGTAGAAATTTGCTAAATAGTGAACATTTATCCACCGAGATTATCCTGGTCACACACTAATTCGAATTCATGTATAACACATAATCTCTTCTACAACAATCAATCATCAATTTGCGGAAATAGAAGCAGTCGCATGCGCACATAAACACAATATGTGATGGGGAAAGCTTATAGCTGAAAACCCCCAGCTATTTTGTATATTATAATAGAAGATAACATGTAACAATCTCAGTACAATACTCCTCACACGTAATCTATACTGTCTCCAAAAGTTACACACAAAACTAGCTCAATTTTGAACAAGTCACAGGTTCAAAACTCATCCACTATTTTCCTGCCTCTATTGCGCAATCCAAGTTGGTTGAATGAGAGATCCAAGTTCGAATCTCCTTGGCTTCAACTGCACAATCCTCATTTTCAATCTCCTCCAATGCTTGTGCAAATCCCATGCACAACTAATGTCACAACTAATAGCAACCCACCCTCATCTAACTCTTCCACCGTCTTCTACCGACCGTTCATGCACCGTAAGAAGAACCGATGTGTTCTTGAGTTGAATAATGAGTTAATAATTAGTGAATTAAATAATATTTAATTCACTCCACTCATTACTAGTTGATTAGCTAGTTAAACTAATCACAACTAGTTCAACTAAGTTAAACCGAACACAACCCCACCAACTGTCTCATCAACTCCACCAAACTTCTGCCACTGAAGTCCTAACTGAAGTCAACCATGCATGAGCTCACCAAACCCCTAGGAATATGCACTCCTTCGGGCTGTGCATGGGCCACATCCGTAGGCTCCACCGAAGTGTTGTAAGAGAATAACCGAAAGTTTATAGTCCAAATATTATTAAGGGCTAATAATATCTGACCGACCTATTTTTAGACAGCAAATGCCTAAAAATAGACTTTGACCCCGTATGTCTAAAAATAGAGGTCCATCTATTTTACCAACTCGACCAATCATCCAAGAATAGCACATCGCAACTCCTAGACCATGCTCCATATGTCTAAAAATATACATAGTCTAAAAATAGACTTTGCGCCAAAAATAGCCTGCGGGCCCACTTAGTGAAGGCGACTTCATTTCACTAAGCTCCATCATCTTGTTGCATTTTCAACAAAAAATGAAGAAAATAGATGAGGCAAGAGTTTCATTTGTGGCCAATGGCCATAGATTGATGCTTTGAAGCGAGCCTATATTGTACAAAGAATTTAATTACATCTACTTCAAATATTGCTAAAAGGAGATCAGGTGAAAGGTACTTTGTCTTATTTTGAATTTAATTTTCCATAAAATATGAAAAATAAAATAAAATATATATGAAAATTAATTTTATATATATATATATATATTACCTAATAGTGAAAATTAGGATGCAGGTGCATTAGACATGAACTTTGCTTGAAAACCAAGAAACTCTCTGTCAAAGTTCATAATAAAAAAATATATTTATGAACAAGAAGTTTATATATATATATATATATATATATATATATATATATATATATATATATATATATATATAATTGTGAAAACCCATAATGTTGGCATAGCCAGACATGAACCTTGCTTGAAAACAAGGAATTTGGCTAGCTAGAATTCACAATAAACAAATTGTTCAATTTCTTGTAATTATAGAGTAGTTATAGGATATGTCAAATATTTTAATTGCGAGATTTTATTTTTTCAAATGACCTGATCATATTTATCAATAATTATATTTTTGGTAGTAGACTTTCTTTCAATAAGCAAAATATCATTTTTTTTTGTTCAATAGTAGAAATAGAGCTTCTTGTTCTAGTAGAAAACAATTTGGTTTCATTAAGCAAAAGATAGTTTAGAAATATTCAAAAATAAAGAAAAGGATTAGCACTCATATTTTTCTTGAAAGAATCAAATTACAAAATCAAATCTTGCAACCTCTTGTTTACAAAGTGACGACACTTTCAACTATTATATAAAGGCATATTTAGAAGTCAACATTCAAGTGTAAGACACACAAGATTGGAAACAAACTCAACAATATATTAATGATTGTCTCAGATAATGTTGTACAATGTGTACACATATAAATACATCAAGAAACCATTGAATCAGTTCTCGGTTTTTCCTGAACTTTAATAACCAATTACCCTAACACAAACTAACCTGAGGATTAATTATCTAACATTCCCCATTAATCCTAAGGGATATACCAAAGTCCAAGAATGAGAGCTCAAAATGAAAAAATGCATCTCAGCCAAGAGCTTAATGTCTCTCAGAAATGGTTTTTAAGGATGAACACAAACCGAAGATGGGAGAACTCAAGGTCTCAACCAACACTAATTCTGGAACCTACATATCAACTCTCATAACAACAAAAAATATGGTTTTAAGATGATCACAAACTTGGAACTATCACAATAGTTCATCGAACAATTCCAAATATGGAAGTACTCGCTCACAAACAACTCAATCAACTGAAGTCTCACAACTATATCTCTAAATGGTACAGGTTGTGGCTCATGATGTGGATCGTTGACTCAAGCTCGCTTGACATCTCGAACCTGTAGCAGACCACCAACAATTCTACCCTTGTGAGATACAGAGTGATAAGTATTTTTCATCACTACAAGGCTCATCAACACTCTCGAACAAATCCTTCGATATGATCTGTAAATATTCTTGGCTACTTTCATCCATTCCTAAGAAGCAATCCATTCGAAACTTAATTTCTCTCTTGCGTTACTCTTCTTTCTAAAATATCCTTTTGAATGGTGATTGTGTTTTCCACAATGCTCACACTAGTGAAGATCAAAACACAGATCTTTCACATGTCCAACTTTGTTATATTGTTGGCATCTATCAACCTTTTTTGGAACTACACCATCCAGAAATCTCGCACTTCGAAATGTATTGGTTTAGAAAAATTAGGTATGTGAAAAGATACATCAATGACATCTTTGCTATAACCTAAACCAGTTCTGTGTTTGTTATGCATCATCTCTTCCCATGGTCTTATAACATGTTTCACATCGGAACTTCTAACCACATCCAAATTCCCCTAAAAACACTTCATTTCTCTATGTTGACATTGCAACAAGATGATGAGCTTAGTGAAAAGAGTCGCCTTCACTAAGTGGGCCCACAAGCTATTTTTGGCGCAAGTCTATTTTTAGACTATGTCTATTTTTAGACATGTCGATCATATTCTATGAGTTGTAGGATGCTATTTGTGGATGGTTGGTCAAGTTGGAAAAATAGATGGACTTCTATTTTTAGACATAATGGGCGGAATCTGTTTTTAGATTGCTAGTCTAAAAATAGATATGTCTAATATTATTAGCTCTTAATAATATTTGGACTATAAACATTATCTTATTCTCTTGGAGCACTTCAGTTAAGTGCACAGATGTGAAAACACCAGGATGGAGCAAAAGGGTCTGCTTTTCACGAGGTTAAGTGGAGCTATTATGCATGGAGACTTGAAGTTAGAACTCATTTGGCCAGTTTTGGTGGAGTTATTGAGGTAGTTGGTGGAGTTGTGTTGGTTTAACTCGGTTAGACACGGTTGAGCTGGTTGTATCTGAAATAAAGCGATTGATACACTAGTGAGAGTGGTGTGAGTAATTGTGTTAATTCACTAAATATTAACTCATTAATCAGCTAAAGAATACATCAGTTAACTACAGTGCATGGACAGTTTCAGTGGAGACCAGTGGAGAGGTAGGTGAAAGAGCAGTGTGACTATCAGTTGTGACTATAGTGTTGCATGATTTACAACACACAGTGGTTGGAGATGCCAATGAGGATTGCATGGTCAATATAGGATGGATTAGAGTTCATTATGAGCCATTCTTCAGCAGGGATTGTGCAGTAGAGGCAGGCTAGCGAGTGGCAAATATTGGTGCATGGATTTGCTGGATCGGGCCTGATTAGTGTGTAGCAATTGTATTGTACTGAGAGCTTGACATGATCAGCTTTGTATGAGGATTGTTACATGATATCTATGACATATATTATATATAGATAGTTGGGGTTTTTAGCTTCAGGCTTTCCCGTTAAAACACTGTGTTCATATGTGTGAATTTTTATGGTTTCAATGTGTGCATGCAATTGATTTAATTTTCGCAAGTAATGATCAATAGTAGAAGAGATTATGTATTATGCATGAAGTCAAATAGTGTGTGATCAGGAGAATCTTGAATGTATAACGCATTAGTTATATAATTTCTACACTCTAATCATTCTCTGACTAATGATCAAGCTCAAACAAACTATTGTTCGGAACAAGAACAGGTTCAGAATTCTTCTTTTCTAATTCATGTAGTTCATCACGCTGAAACTAGGACTCTAGCTCCAAGAATTCAATTTTTCTTTTAGCATTTTTCAAACATGATTGGCTATCAAAGAGTGTGTCCTTGGTGATTTGGACAATGTTATTAACAGTAGATTACATTAGACTACTTAATAAGTGTAAGAAACCATCGATTTTCTCCATCTTCTCCAATAATCAACTTTGAAAAAGGGGTGTCGGCTACCACCGAGAATGCACCCGTTTACAATGAAAATTCAAGAATAAAAATATGAACAATGTTATTCAAAGGGATGTCAGCTACCACCGATAATGCACCCGTTTACAATGAAAATTCAAGAATAAAAATATGAACGATGCTATATAGTTGCAACTACACAATTAGGGACTTTTATCTTTGATCCATACAATGAACGCTAAAGGAATCTGAAAACTCAAATTTGTTGTGAGTTATATCCAATATACATAGTTCATAAAATAGTGACATGCTCAAGGTCGTCAACCCATGGAAACCAAAATTATGTTGTCTTCTTTTTGTCCAACAAAAATGTCACAACCTCCAAAAATTATCTTCCTTTTGTAAAAAAAATACCAAACACATGGATTTGAACATGTGACCTCAAATATGCCATCTAACTATAGGAGCTTTGCTAACCATAATGCTCTTTGTTTTTCTTGTTTTTATATTCATAAATTCTATAACTTAAAGTTAACCAAATCAAACTTCAAATCTCAATCAAAAACCAAAAATTTGATGATGTCAACTTCGCAGGCTTCAATATCTCATAGTACCCCCTTTACAACACACCCTTGTCTTTAACTTTAGTCTTCAAATAAAGTCTTCTTTCTTGAAGTAAATAATATGACCCTTCTTAAATTCTTAATTTGTGCATATTAAATAATGATACCCTTATGTGAAGATAAAAAAATATCACCCTTTGTGAAAATAATTACCACTTTACCAACTAATCAATTCACCACCATATACCTCTCTTTAGATTTTATTTTGAACTTCATCCATTTAATAGATTGACTATTAAAGATACCTTTGCATTTCAAATTCTGGCTGTTAAATCTTGTTTTTAATACCTTTGCATTTCAAATTCCGGTTTTTAAATCTTCTTTCCCTATGTACAACATTTTGATTACATGACTTCCTCTTTTTGCAAATTAAGTTGGCTTAGTGGTTTAATGGTATGTTTCAAAAATATCTTGGTTCAAATCTCAACACTGCTTCCCTTTTTAAAATATTTAATAAAAATTTCTTTTACAAATCCTTTTCTTTTAATTTAAAATTTATTTCAAATCATGCTCGTAAAAATATCCTTCATTTTCACAATGAATTTCACAATTCCATACCAATGTAACTTCTCATAACATATTTACCGCTCTAATTTCTCATTCACTGCCTGTCTTCTGGCCTGTCTGGAGACGCTTCCTGGAATTCACTTCTCCAATAGCCCCTTCTGCAACGTAACTTCTTCGCTTGGCGTCTCTGTCGAGCTCCTTGAAGGTTCATTCATTCCTGCTGATATTCATTTGGCTCCCCTTGGACGTCGTCCCTCCGCTTTCAGGGCCTCTGTCTCTTCGGACGTCTCTCCTTTCTCGCGCCACCTTCGCCCTATTCTCTTCTCCATGCCTCGTCTCCGACAGCGGATGCGCTGTCGGCGTGGAATCAGTCGGGGTCAGGCCTCCTTTAATCCTCCCTCGCCCTCTTCTGATTTAGGTTCCTCTTCTGCTGGTGACAAGCCTGATCCTCCTCCTGTTTCGCGCAGAGGTAGAGGCAGGGGTCGAAGGCGCACTACTGATCCCTGCCACGCTGGCCCTTCTGCTCCTTCTACTCATCCTAACCCTCCTAGCAGAGTGCATTCGGGGTCCACTATAAGGCAAACCTCTCAGCATGCAGAGCTTCGTTTTCATTGTACCTCTGTTAATTCCATTATAACTGCCTTCATTACTGTCTCCCTTCGCGAAGAAATTCCTCATCAGGCCCCTGACCGCCCTGCTTCTCCCTCGTCTCCCAGTGCCCCTTGCTCTACTGGCAGAGCGAGTCTCCCAGATTCCTCCACTCTTCCATTTCAAGCTGGGCTGCATTATGATGCTGAGGACTCGGACCTGAAGGATGGCAGCCAAGCTGGCATGGCTGACTACGAATATGGTTGCAGGATTGTTGAGGAGCCGATGTCTCCAGAGAATGAAGGGTGAGCTGATGCGTGAAGTCAACATTTTCTCCAGGTTCCTTTGCTCTATTACTGTAGGAGCTTTTTTGTTTTTCAGCTTTAGAGCACAGCCGGAATGGCTGATAGACGTTTTCAGTTTATATATTTCTGTCTCTATGGTTTGTATAAATTCAAGGCCGGTTTCTCTATCATGGGCGGCCCAGGCTATGATGTTAACAGGATCGGTTTCCCACTATGGGTGATCCAGACTTTTTAAGAACAGCATGCTTATCAACCCCAGCTGTTTGGCTTTCACAGCAGACGCTGAGGCAGTTTTGTACTAGTACTCTTATACTTAATAGAATTAGTCTCACTTAGAAAAAATTCTTGTTTGTTAAATCTGGTTTTTAATACCTTTGCGTTTCAAATTCCGGTTTTTAAATCTTCTTTCCCTATGTACAACATTTTGATTACATGACTTCCTCTTTTTGCAAATTAAGTTGGCTTAGTGGTTTAATGGTATGTTTCAAAAATATCTTGGTTCAAATCTCAACACTGCTTCCCTTTTTAAAATATTTAATAAAAATTTCTTTTACAAATCCTTTTCTTTTAATTTAAAATTTATTTCAAATCATGCTCGTAAAAATATCCTTCATTTTCACAATGAATTTCACAATTCCATACCAATGTAACTTCTCATAACATATTTACCGCTCTAATTTCTCATTCACTGCAGTAAAAAAAATATCTACCATTGTAATTGTTCCCAGTAAATATGATAAAAGTTTTTTCCAAAAAAAATTGACCGCTTCTTCCAAAATTAAAATTGTCGCTATTAATAAAGATTTACCAACAGAGTATGGCCTCCAAAGAAATTAATTCCACCCAAAAAAAATCTATCAACAACAATAAATCATAATATAGCCTCCAAAAAACTTATTTCACCATGCTACTATTAATCAATATTCAATGTTAGATTTACCAATAGAATATGGCCTCCAAAGAAATTAATTTCACCCAAAAAAATTCTATCAACAACAATAAATGATTATATAGCCTTCAAAAAAACTTATTTCACCATGCTACTCTTAATCAATATTCAATGTTATTTATTCACTTTCAATTGTGCCAACAATAAGAGTTCCTCAAAATGCATTTTATGAAGTTGTTACATTCTTCCCTCCATAAACTAAACAACGCATCCTCAAAAACAAAATCAGTAGGCATTGAGTTTATAAACAACTTAACCTCCGAAGTGAGCAAATTAACCATGCTCTCATTCAACTTGAGCTCTGATACCACTGTAAGTCACACAATATTGGTAACAAACTCAACAATAAGTCACAATATTGGAAACAAACTCAACAGTATATTAATGAATGTCTCAAAGAATGTTGTACAATGTATACACATATTAAACTCTTATTCTAGACTTCAAATCTGATAGCAATTCTTTAGCGATCTATAATCATGTACAAGAAGAAAATTAGAAATGAAGATACTACAAAAAAAACTAACTCGAGGATTAATTGTCTAACATCAAGGTCCAAAATCAATTCAAAACTCTTATTATAGACTTCAAATCTGGTAGCAATTCTTTAACGATCTATAATCATGTACAAGAAGAGAATTAGAAACGAGGATACTACAAACTTACAAATATATCTCAGTTTGTGCAGCTTCAGTTGTAAAGGTTGTAGCTATGAAAAATTCAACAATATTGCCCTTTGCCTCTAACCAAGTAAATAATAAAAGGGAATTAAAAATATATGTTCAGTCCAGTCCATCCATCAAAGATTCATTTCAATTCAGTTCAAAGATCGCCCATTAAAGATTTCAACCTACAAAGTATAATATATGATGCTGAAAATAAAGGTTTGGTAGTAAGTTGATTGATTATTCATATTCTGACCACTCATAATTATCATATATGCCTAATTATTAGTATTTTGACGACTCCATAATTATCCTATATGCCTAAATCATTATGATATATATGGCACATTTGGTAAAATCGAGACTTCTACATGAGGCCCAAAGTACAAGAGTAACCTGACCTGTGCTTCCTTGATAAGATTTAAAAACCTATGTTTTTTAGTTATGTGTATCTCAGGCTATAAAACAACCAATTAAATTGTAGAGACCAATATTGAAATTAAAAAGGGAATAACGTCCATAAAGAACTCTACAAATAAGCTAAAGATAGGATAAAGACAACAAAGGAGTGGTTAGATATGAACTCAATAGGGACAAAATTGTAGAGACCAATATTGAAATTAAAAAGGGAATAGCATGGATAAAGAACTCTACAAATAAGCTAAAGATAGCATAAAGACAACAAAAGGAGTGGTTAGATATGAGCTCAATAGGGACAAAATTGATATAAGAACATCCTGAATGTCATAAAAAAAATTAAAGAGCAGGTTGGGTCCAATTTTGCACAAGGTTTCAAGGACATAATGTGGAAGTAAAAAAGCGCTTTGCAAAGACTTGGAAACAGAGTTCAGTTAGGGAACCTGCAAATTCATGTCATAAAGGCTTCACTGGCAATAATTACCTGAAAAGGGGGGAAAGTGGTTCAAGAAAGCATCCAAACTGGGGAAAAGAAGTTCCTAAAGCTTGGGCAGTGAATCCACTAACACATATTGTCATATTTATCCAAAAATTTATAACTTGTGAGGGTAGATATAATTTTATCTTTTTACATCATATACACCTTCTACATCGAAAAATAGTAAGTTGATTGCCTTGCCATTTTACTTTTTAATAAGTCTGACTAAAATGGCTTAGGCTATCTAGGAGTAGACAAGGAATGTTTATAGTTGCCTTTATCATCATGGCTTGTTCAAATTGATTATTTTGAATAAGCTACACAGTAAAAAAAATTGAATGGCCCGGAGTTTTTAGTTCAAAACATATTCCAAGAAGAATTGCCACTAAAATTCAAGAGGTTAGAGATAGGATTTTTTGCAGGGTGAGGATGCAAGCCTGGAAGTGCAAGAAATTAAAGCAACATTGCCTGAAAGCAATGGACATCAAACTGTGGAACAGAATACCCAACTTGCCAAAGGTTTACAGTAAGCATGACAAGAAAATTAGTCCATGAAGGATTTGATATCGAAAACTCCATTTTTACATACCATTTGAAGAAACCTAAACAAAAAATATTGTTGCATCTCCTTTACAAAGCCCAGAAATTGGCAATCATCAACAGAAATTTTATGATTACTTGGAGGCTCAACCAGGTGATAGCATAGAACTACATTAGCAAGTTCTCAATGATATAGAGCCACAAATAGCTTATATCAAGGTATATATCGCTTTTTCTTCCATTTCAAAAGGAAAAGAAGATAATTCAAAAATTAAGAAAAGAAGGAGAAGAATTAAAAGTTCTGGAACTATACATCAAGAATGAGAGTGTACACCTAAAGGTTATGTTAATGTTATGCAGGAAAATATCGAGTTACAATCCAAAAATTAATTATTGAGGAAGCAGACACTTAGATGGTTCAAAAAGAATGAATAACTCGAATGGCACCACAGAAGATTTCAGCGGAAGAAAAATAATATTGATGGGAAAGCCAAGGAGGCCAAGTAGTACACAGATTGGTTCCAACTTAGACATTCTAATCAGGGCAACAAATAATGTTTGAAAGAAGAACAACAATGAACCACAAATTTTGCTCCAAATTTTAAAAATTTTGCATGAACACATGCAAAACCTTCCTGTCAGGGTATGTAGAGTACCTATTTTGTCACCATTTGTACTAGGAAACAAACCAAATCTAACCTCTTTGCCTACCTTTTTTACCTCAAAAACATCCTTTTTTGACAAATTACTCACCATTTCCAAGGACTGAACTGAAAATAAACATGAGATATTGAAGTTTTTCTTTGTTATTTGTTCCTAATTTGATAGATTAAAAGTTATTATAATTTGACTACTAAGAAGAACAGGTTCCTGTAATTTGTCATTTATCTGCATACCAACAAGTGATCAAAGTCAAATTTACAACATGGGAGTCATTGTGATCTTCATGACATGGATAAATTCCTCTTGAATCATCTTGAAGCTAATCGATGGCACCAGGTCAAAGCACCGTCAACTATAGCTTGTGAAAATGTGGATCCAATAATGATTGTGGAAATCTTGTAATTGGTCTGCAGATCTGGTAACCGAGTATATATTTGCATGAAAACATCATATTAAATTGGAAATTGCCACCTCGAAACCATTTACAGACTTCACCAGTTGATTCAATGCTTATTTGCACCACCGATCATTATAGCTTCGATTTTAACTATTGGATACCCTGTTTCAACCAATTAATCTTTAATGCGTATGATTGGTAGCAGACATTATAGGATCTTAGCAACACATTTTTATTTTGTATATTAAATATCAGTAGTAGATAGAAGGCAGGAAGTAATGAAAAAGAAAGGAATTCATGAACAAAAGTCTGTGATCTAATTTTATTCCCATTTGAATTTTCCTTTATTTCATGTGATCTCTACATAGTCTGTAGTTACTTCCTTAGGCATCTCAAATAAGGATGACACCTTTCTCTGGTATGTGTCACACTGTTTTTAAGAATTTTCGTTGCTATGTGTCATATTGCTTTTAAACATTATAGATAATTATATGTTTTTTTGTTTAAATCTTTAGTTATAGAATTAAATGTATTCAACATAGTTGATTATCTTATTCGAATGCTAATTAAACTAGTTATGGGGAGTATTGTTAGATATTGTGAGTATTGTTATTGAGTGATTGATAAGTGAGTATTAGTTTTTTTTGGAAAAAATGTTAATTGTTTTAAGTATGGTACTGTTTGTTGATTACCATATGAAAGATTTATTTGTGAATTATAGATTCAAGTGATCAAACACAAATTACCAGTTGCACATAGGATTAACTTATCCATGTTTATAACTTGAATTTTCACACTTAATTTTCACACTTTTATATCATAGCCAAAAATAATTTATAAATAGTCAAATCAATTTTATATGCTTTGATTTTGATTTTTTGAATTACATAAGCTAGAATTTAGATAAGATTTTTGAGTGAAGAAATGTTAATTCTACACATAGTGTGTATGCACTTCACAAACTATTGATAAGTAAATGTCTAAAACTTATGCAAATAAATTACCTGACATGGTCTTGAGCCCTAAAAAATATCTTACCCTTGCCTACTAACTGGAGGGTAAGATGCTTTGTTACATGGGGCATATATATATATATATATATATATATATATATATATATGGGAAAAAAATAAAATAAGAGGGAATTAATAAAATTGTCCTCCCACTCATCATTGCACCCCTTATCCCCCACTCCTCTACTTGGGATTTGTGCGTGCACCCCCCACCCCCACAACCACGATGCAGACACACATGCGTGCACACAAACTTTTTAAAGAAATGTAGAAATCACCACTATATGTAATCTCTAAAAGAATAATAATTCTATTGAGTTATCGTCAAACTATGTTTCCTTAATATCAATCTAACCTTGTAGTCTTTAGTACAACTTGTCTTTATGCTATAAATTTAGACCACAACACCTTTCAAATGTTGTTTTCAAGCTTCTATTAAACATCCCCACACAATGCAAACACTAAATATAGAGGAATGATATGATTTTGATATTGAAACAACTTCCCCACAAGGTGCAAACACTAAATGAGGAAGGATATTGACACGGATTCTAAAGAATAAGGCTACTGCTATGGCTAGTTTGTGGTTAGGGAAGCAATGTTTGTTATCAAGATCCAAGTCATTGAACTTGTAATATGAAATTGACAAGATTCTCAAAGTGGTGTGAACCTTTAGGGAAAA
Organism: Pinus albicaulis; assembly: GCA_034641835.2. Lineage (NCBI taxonomy): Eukaryota > Viridiplantae > Streptophyta > Pinopsida > Pinales > Pinaceae > Pinus > Pinus albicaulis. The sequence continues at coordinate 321,450,876 of CM076578.1, forward strand.
ATATATAGGAATTCAAGGTCACAAGTGTGAAACTTCAGATTAACAAAATAAAATTTGGTTTGGATTTCGAATGTTGCTTTTAGTTTAATGTGAATGTGATGTTCTAGGTGAACGTTTGCTTAACAATGTTGAAGGCATCAAGAAAAGCCTTGAAAAGTAGTTAACAAATTTAAATCCAAGAAACTCAAAGGTGATAATATCTATGCACAAAGTTTTTATGGGAAAGATCTCTTGGACTTCCATCCCCCTTCCACAAAATTCAATATCCTTATATGCAAAAGGCTCAGTGTGTTGACATTTATTGTTTCAATTAACAATGTTTGCAAATGTAAGTTTGGTTAAAGTTGACATATATTTAGCTTGTATTATTTATAGTTGTATTTAGAGCAAGTTAGTTCTTTTGTCTACAAGATATTCTAGAAAGTATAAGCATGAGTACTTCGATGATGTTAATTATTCTTTAAAATTATACTTTCAGATTAATCACATCATAATTATTTGTTGGTCAACGTTCCGAACCCTCTAATGAGCTTCATCATCAAAACCAAGATGAAAAAATTGATCTATCAATAGGATTAAATAGCAGAGATGCATCAAGTTCCAGAGTTAGTCGTTAAAAATAAAATTATTTTAATCAACATAAGAATGTTGAGGTCAATTTTAAAATATATTGGTCAATTATTTTAGTCAAAATAAGAATAATTTTAGGTTAATATTTAAGAAATCTTGTCAAAAAAAATAAAATAATAACGGAATGATACGGAAAGAAAACAATCAAGAGGAGAGCGCAGGAATCCAACTTGTACTCAATTTCCAACCATCGTCCTGTTGAGATTTTTTGCATGTTTCTCAATTTCCAACCATCGTCCCTGCTGAGATTTTTTGCATATTTCTCAATTTCAATGTCCTCTATCAACTTCCTAAGGTGGAAATGATCAACTCTCGCAATGACCCTAGAATCCTCAATGCAAACATGGTGCTTAGTTTTCTCCGCATGTTCAGCAATAGTTTAGGATCAAGAACATTTTTCCTTAATGTTTTTTGCATGAGGCTTGAATCCTTTGATTAATGGAGTGTTCTGTTTACCCAATGTAAGGAATCCCGCATGAGCAAGGGATTGAGCAAACCCATTTCATGTCATTGGGGTTCTTATCGTTGGGAGCTTCTAACCGTAATAAGGGGCTTGAAGGTAGCAGAGACATTATTATTTCTAGGAATATGAGCAATATTATCAGTGGTCCCATGGATGAACAGAAGTTTGACATTGGAAACTTGTTCATCACAAGCTTTTCTAATCCTTTGACCTTTACTGGCTTTCTAAGAAGCTACAAAACCCTAATGTTTGCTATAGCCATTCTTTTCAAAAACTTTCAAAAGGTGGGATTTCTCATAATCTATGTGATTATTATCAGACATTCTTAGAGCTCGGGTAGTGAGAGTGCTCAGAACTCATAATTTTTGGTTCGGACATGTTAGGGTCCTATAATAATAGGGATCATAATTTTGAATTGGCTATGTTAAGTCTTGTAAAATTGTACATACCTTTGCATTTCTGCAAATGTTTTCCATATTAAAAAATGAAAAGAGAGTATGTCCTAAAAGAATAATCAAAGGACCAAAATAAAGAAAAGAGAGCAAAAGAAAAGATAAAAAAGAAAGAAGATTATAAACCCCATAAAAAGAAGAAAAAATAAATTATGAAATTGTTGCACATTCAAATGTCACTACTCTTAATTTAGTTTACTTCTGCAAATAAATTATGTCCATCTTGTTCAAAATGCCACAATTCATGATGATCATGCAATCTAATCTTGATCATTCGTGCCTTTAAATTTTATGTTATGATAGTTAGTGAATAAAGATCTGACCAAACCATTTAATCTTGGCAAATCAGTAGTTAGGTAGAGAATAAAAATGAGCTCATAAGTTTAATCTGAGCCATTGGAAGATATAAGGTTAGAAATAAGTTAATTTGCTTATCAAAAGAAAATAAAAGGGTCAACAAGCTCAAATGCACCCAATAAAGGAAAGGAAAAATGTTAACATGAATAAAATGGTAGGTATAATACTTTTCAAAGGTTTTATAAGCATCATTATGCTTATCCCTTAAAAGAGAACAGCTTAGTCTCTAGAAAAGATGGAGAGACAAAGATTAAGAACTATTAAAGATGAAGACTTATGGAAATGTTCTTACTTCAAACAAATAAGAGAAACTCATTAATTAACCCTTTGTCCCCTTCTCCCTCTTCATTCCCCCTTATTCTAACCCTTTTTCCCCTCTTGGAAACCAATTTCCCCTTCCCAGTTCTAAAAATCCCCATCCCTAATCCTTATGGTTACAAGAAAAAAATCATAAAAATCCCCAGTCAAAGTTGAAATCCCTTCACCTTTTACCTTCCTAAACCTCAAAAACATCTTTCTAACCCCTTCCCCTTGCTAAAATCCCTTTTTACCCTTTGAAAACCCCCTTACCCCTTTAAAAAAATCTATGTTTTCATAAAAACACAAAAAAGACACATTTTAAAGTCTAAAGCGCAAATTTTTTCCACGACCCCAGTTTGATTTGACCCCTCCATGCAAAATATTACTTGACCCCATCTCCTTTGAAAGCACACAACTCCGCCTACCGTTCAATCAGCGTCGGACAAATCAGACATCCCACAATTTTTTTTGCACCCCCCCCCCCGATGTTCTTCGTTTAATGTCGAGGGAGGGGTGCAAAATAGGCAGTTTTCTTCGCTCACTACCCTACCACGCGACATTTCCTGGTGTTATCGCACCCCCTCCTTCCCAAACCATAAACCACCCCACGGGCATGCGATAACCACTAATTTAAAATTATAAATCCCTGCTATCCCATTCATTTCCCTACCTCTGTTGACTTGTGGAAAAGACTGAAGCCACCATCGCCAACCTGATTGAAGCCCTTGCTACTGCCTGGACCCTTTCCACAACCTAAGCTTTAGTACTCCAGGTAATTCTAAGTACCCACCATCATCAATTAAGCACATTAATTAATAATTGAACCAAATCAATGGCTTCTAATACCATCGAAACAGTGAACCCTCTGCAACCACCCTTGCTAGATGTCAACCATACTCCACTGGCCGAAAAGGACTTTAAAATAATCAACATTGTTACTGACGACGATCTCTTGGAGCTCCATTGCTAGAGCCATGACAAGTTTGCTGATCAGGTAGATGATATAAATATTTGGAACTCTAACCTACCAAAATACACAGTTCCACAGACCCACCAGTTCCCTGAAGTCAATAGAATTTTCCAACTCAGTTATTTTCCAAATGAAAGAGCCATAGTCACCCCTGACCAAGAAATTCTAATTACTATCACTGCCCAATCCATTAACCAAATGCTGCAGATTCCATCATAACCAGAGGGAGTTCCTTCCTCCATTGAGATCCTCACTAAGCTTTACCTAAAGCTAGATTTTCCTAAGAGGTCTCAAATCTTTGAGACGTTCCTCCCTGAATCAGTGCAAATTCCTAAAAGAAACCCACCATACTCTGCTACCATGTTCCCTGAACAAACCAAACAAATTGTGACCATGTTGTCTTGTATCCTAAGATATTTTATTGATGAGTGTGTAGATGAATCCATCCTTGGTTTGCCCAAACTAGCCTCCAGCTATACTTTTCAACTTTGCCCAATTCCTGGAAAATGCCATGCATGATCAACTGATCAAACTGCCAGAACAAGGAGTGTTCAAATACTCCTCAATATTATTTCATTTGTTCATATATTTTCTGTCAAAAAGGTTTACAGTCAACCTACAAAAACTAAACATAGAGGGTAATCCCCAGTCTATAATCATTTGGACATCCTTGATCATAACAGATTCCAACGAATTTAGTTACAAAGACTTTATTGATTCTTTTGTATACCTAATGGTTAATATGCTTAGCAACAACATTCAACCCAGAATCAATGATGAAATTAGAAAAGTTCTACAGTTATCTGACCAGAGCAAGATAAGAGACTGGTATTTATACCATAATCACACAGAGATCAGAGTATATGGAAGACAACTAGTCCCTTACAAGCTTCCCAAATACCTCCCAATGAGGATATTTGCATTAGAATATATTAGACAAATCTTGAATTATGATGAGGTAAAATTCCTTTCAGCCAAAAAGAAAACCTAGTTCAAGATAAAAAAAACCAACTAGGGCCCTTTGTATGGAACAGTAGGGATGCTGGAAAAGAAGCAGACAGATGCCTACAAGAGTTAAATTTCAGCATTAGTTTCAAATGGTCATATGACCCCTTGGTTATCATAAGAAAATTAAGAATTAATTCTAAACTCACCCCTTTCATCCATGAATCTAAGCCTGATATTGAGAAATATTCCAACCAATCAGAGTGGTTGGAAAACACTCTACAGGAGATGGAGGAGCAGCTTGATACTAGTTCCATCCTGCTTACTCCAGACCCACAAGATAGGAATTCAAAAAGGTCTATAGAATAAGGCTCTTACTCAGCAAAAGCTACATCTGACAATAAATTCAAGATTATGTACAGAAAGAAAGAAAATATGAACCTAGTAATAGAGCAGAAAGAGACAACTAAAACAGAGAAAGTGATTGTTATCAGGGATGACACACCTACACCACATACAGAAGAAACACCTCTGGCATCATCTTCCAGGGCAGAAATCATTCAAAAGAAAAATAGTACAGATATTTCAACATCCAGTAAGCCAGTTGAGAAGGAAAAGGATATCATTGAGAAATATAAAGAGATTAAAATTAAAAATGAAGCACTTAAGGCTATTACATATGCAGAATACTAGAAGAAAACTCCCAGTGATCAGAGTAGGTTGCTTTCAGGTTTTGACCTCAGGACGAGGAAAATGCAGATGACATTCTTACAGCTGAAGGTACAGGCCCCCAAAACTTCATAAGACTATAATAAAACAGCCTTTGAATTTCCTGCCAAGGACATGCATCCAATTGACTAAATTGAATTTCACAAGCAGGCAGGAGAGATGATATATTCAACCCTTACACATAAAGCTCTAAGTGTACAGAAGTTGCAGAACTCCCTAGACAATATACAGTCACAGTTAAATCTAGAGAGAGCCTCATCACTAGCAAAAGACAACAAGATTAAGTCACTGGAAGAGTTGGTAATTGAGATTGGCTATAATCCAACTGACATCAAGGCAGCAGAAGAACTTATAAAGAATAAAAATGCAGACATAGTTGCACTGAGAAAACAGTTAAAACTACCAACTATTGAGCATCCACAAACCAAGGAGGTTTTGGAGACAGACCATCAAAAGGATGAGATGATGAAATTAATCATCCAGTTTAAGGCTCAGCTAAAGGAAATGGAGACAGAGATGGATAAGCTTGTACAGGAAAAACAGGCTAGCATGGTTACTCTGGAAGAAGTTCCCATTACTACTATCCCCACAGTATCTACATCAGCACCAACATCAACAATACCAACAACCCATCCCACTGATGAGGCCAGCAGATTAATCAAAGCAATGGAAGATATATCTATTCAGACTACAAATATTAATAACCTCAAGGAACAGGTAAAGAGCTTAGAGGATGAAAATAAATTGGCAAAATTAATGCATCAAGTTGAAATACAGAAGGCCAATAGACTGACTTACAGAATCCACAAGCCAGAGAAAGAGTTGTCATTAACGAAGCCTTTAGCCCAAGCAAAACAACAATTGTGCACTAGTATCATTAAATCAGATAATGATATTTGGCCTTCTATACAAATTATATTTGAGCAGAATGACTTGGTGAAGAAATTCGGTGAGGAAATTTAGAAATTCAAAGCCAACCTTGGAGAGAAACCACAGGAAGCATCTGAACTAATCAAATTCCTGAATTCTAAAAATAAGTATGAATTAGAAGAGCTTTGGATAACTGACAGAACAGAGACTATCCTAGAAGTAAAGAAAGTGATTTCCAAAACAAATCTAATACTACAACTTGTGGAGAAATTTCAAACCTTGGAACTCGCAGTGAACAGGTTTTTTAACAAGTTTGATGTATTGAGACAGAAGGGTCTACCTAGTCCTCTAGTGATAAATGACAAGCTCATGAGACATGAGGACTATGTCAAGAAGTTAAGGGAAGTGGCCAAAGAAATTTCCCACATTTCCTCAATGAAGGGCATTCCCACAGGCAAGGTACTCCTTCAAACTCTAGAAAACTTATTTTACCTCCAGCATGAGGTAAATCACATTTTTGTAAATAAACCTACATTTTCCATATATTCAGAGGAAGATGAGATTTACCGCAAGATGATGAAAATCAAAATCCTAGATGAAGAAACATGGAAGAAGTGGTGTGATTTACTATAAAGGGTGAAAGAACAGATAGATGAAAGAACAGACAGGTAACTATAAGCAAAGAAATAGGGCCAGATATCAGCCAGTTGAAAGGTGTCACTATATTTTTGTATAAAGATATTTTATTTTCCTAGAATAAATCCTAGTCGGTTGACAGGATATTTTTGTAATATGTTGTATAAATACTCTCTTCTAAAGATTAAAGTGTGTGGATTTTTGAATATTTCATTAGCTGAATGATCTCTTGATTGAGGGTTATTGTACCAATTTTCAGTCGACAAACTGAACAAGTTATAAAGAGACTTATTTACAGGATTCATGTGTTGAGCTATCTTAGTGAAGTATAAAATTTCAACTGTTCATGTTTTCTTTCTAAGTATTCCATAAACTTATATGTGTTCTAAATCTAAATGTTATAACAAGAGTATTACTACAGAATTTTCTTAAATATTACACTCTGCTTTTAACTGTTATACGTTTCTATGTTTTCTTCTAATATCTGGTTTAGATAATTCTTAATTTCCCTCTGATCCCGATTGACTTCTTCACCCTTCTTCATTATCTGGTTTAAGGAATTCTTAATTGCTCCTTGATCCCGATTGAAAAATCACTTCACCATTCAGCCTTGAGATCTGATATTGCTCACCTATCTTGCCCTGTAACACTTTCTTCAAAATTTGATTTTGTTATGTTTCAAAGCATATTGACTCCATATCCCAATGGAAAGTGGAAAAGCACCTATTCATCTAATTCATTAATTACACCAACCAATCAAAACCAATCCAATTAAGAATACATAACTAGCCTAAAATCCATTAAATAAACAAAGTTAAATCATATAGAGAGAGCCCTCTCTGAGTTTAGGAAGGCTAGATCCTAAGCTCCAAAGTAGGTTTGTAGTTACCTCTGATATTTCTCTTTTAACGCTAAAAACAACCTTTGGAAATTTCGGAGTGATAACATAGTGGCGACCATACTGGAGAAAAATAAGTCCCTAGTTAAAGTAAATCTTAAAGGAAACAATTTTCCTCATTTTTTGCATTAAGGTTTTAAAAGGTTGTTTGAATTTATCATAGTAAGTTAAAATTTTGGCTTATAAAAGAACATATTATACAAGGGCTCATCCTGATCCACAGCGTGCTATAATTGTTGATGATCCTGACATAATTTTAAGAAAACCTAAAATAGTATAGATTCAAGGAAGCAGTAGTGAATTAATCAAAGGAAATTTACTTCCTAAGGAGTTATCAAGCATACAGGATATTCAATTTGACTTATCATTTGAGCATTCTTTATTTCATACCAAATCTGAAAACTCAGTCTATAATATTGTAATAGACCCCAATTTTATTCAATTTATTGAATCAAAGAAGGATACTATACAACCTAATTTAAATCAACTGCTTTTAGATACTTTTGAAAAACTTGATGCTTTAACCTCAACTTTGATAAAAGACACAGACGAAACCTATTTTCAACAATCAGTTGAACTAGTTGCCCTAACTGTTGCTACCCCTACGCTCTCTGCAGTATCTAGAAACTGTAAATACAACTTCATTCAGTTCCACCTCACCTATAATATCCACCGCAGTTCATTCCCCAAAACCATTCATACCTCAACTTCCTATCCAACCCAAAGTTTCGATTCCATCTCCAAGCACCACTGCTTTACCTCCCAGTCGAGCTAAAATCTTAGCCATGGCAGCCAAATTTTCCCCTTTGGTCTTACAGGCCCCTTTACATCCCATGCCACAAGATTACCAGAGTAAAAATTTTCAGTTCAATGGTATTGGTCAGTGTACTACTCAACAACATGTAGATAAAATGACAGATTATTTTGAGTTACATGAATTTGATGAGCAAGATGTACAAATGAGATTATTTGCACAAACACTAGCAGGAGATGTTAAAAAATGGTTTAAATCTTTACCTGTTGGCCATATTGCTGATTTAAATGCTTTCCACCATTTTTTTATAAATAGATGGGAAAGAAAGAAAAACCCTCTCCAGATATTATATGAATATGAGAACATAGAAGAGATCCTAATGAATCTATCAGGATTATTGTATTAGGTTTAACAACATTTACAATTCAATTCCAGTGAATATCAAACCTCCACCAGGCTTGGCCTTAATTAAATTTCTGGATGGTTTTGACATTGACATGTCCTATCAGTTAAGAGAAAGAAACCTCGCAACTTTAGAACATATGCAGAGTGATGCAGTTAGTGTAGAAGCTAACTTACTAGCTAAAAGAGCTAGGATGAGGAATGAGAAGAGAGTGACCATTACGGAAGCACCTTCCACTTCAGATGTTAAGATAATTAGTTTAGCGAAAAATGTAGAAAGACTAATGGATAGACTAGAGAGCATGGAAAGAAAACCTCAGTGGGAAAATCAACAAGCTCCCCAAATTAGAAACCCCAACTTTAGGAAAAATCCTAATACTGGTAAATCAAGAGAAGTGGTACTCGATCAATAGATTAGACCACCTTTCCAGGAAAATTATTCTGAAGGTTCACAACAGCATGAATAATACCAGGACACCCAGATAAACTTGATGGGAGTAAACATTGAAGATGTCATTTTTCTTACCCAGGAAGAACAAGAGTTGTACATGTTACAACAATTACAATTAGAGTCTATAGAGTCCTTTGACTACAAACAAGGCTATGAATCTACTATCTACGAAGTTCATAAACAGTATAGCCTTAGAAGCAAAAATAACACAGAGGTTCCTATTAAGAAATCAGTCCACACCCAAACTAAGAAAACAATAGAAGCTCCTATGACCAAAATTCTACAAATTCTCCCTAGAGAAACTCAGAATTCTTCCATCCCAAAGATTGTAGAAATCACATCAACTGCTACTCAAACCTTTCCAAACAAGGAAGTTGAAAACAAAACATTTGACACACAAACTGAATTACCAAGTGTTAATAAAGAAGACAAAAACACACAAACCACAATTGGTAAAAATGAAATAATTAAATTAGACAAAACTTAAATGCCATTCAATATCAAAATTGAGATATACAAATTAAGAATACACGTTCCATTAACAGAGCTGGTTAAAAATGACTCATATAGGGCACAAATTACTGAAACATTAAACATAGGTGAAGGTGAAGATGTTTTCAACCTCAATGATGATCAACCTGAGTTATTATTTGGTCCTGAAGTAGATGGAAAACATCAACAAGGGGGTGTCCCTCCATTCTATATTAGCTTAAACATTCATGATAAAATCTTACATAATGTTATGTTGGATACAGGAGCATCTCATAACTTAATTCCTAAAGCAGTCATGGAAAAATTACACTTAGACATCACCAGACCCTACAAGGACTTATTCTCCCTTGATTCTAGTCAAGTCAAATGCCTTGACCTGATCAAATATTTATGTGTAAATATAGTACAGTGCCCAACAAAGAGTATCGTTATGGACATAGTAGTTGTTGATATCCCTCCCAAATATGGTATGTTATTATCTCGTTCATGGGGAAAAAAATTATAGGGATCACTACAATTAGACATGTCATATGCTACCATTTCTGTGTTTCGTCGGCAAAGGAAGCTATATAGAGAAACCTTGATGAAATACACGATAAGAAGTTCAAACAGACACCAAAATTACCCTATCTATTCCATGCATTCTGATCTAGACTCATTTATATTATGTAATTCAGACAATGACAAAGATAAAATCACAGTTGTAGAAGAGAAACACAAAGAAGTCAATACTGAAAATTCAGTTACTAATTTTGAAACCACAATAGATGAAAATATAACACATGAATCTTTGTGGCATTTAGATTTTGATGGCTCTATAAATAGATTAGGAGCAGGAGTTGGAGTATGGATCTACAATTTAGAAAATGATCATTCAGAAGGACATGCTTTCAGATTAAATTTCAAATGCACTAACAACATGGCAGAATATGAATCATCAGTGCTAGGCCTTCAAATCATAAGAAAACTTGGGGCTAAAAGAGTTTCCATCATGGGAGACTCAGAACTCATTATAAAACAAGTCAAGGGAGAGTACATTGCTAATAACCCTAGACTTAGGTGTTATAGAGAAACCATCCTAGACTTAATAAGATGTTTCCTTGAGACCGACTTTGTTGTCATTCCAAGAAAGAAGAATGTGCAACCACATAGCTTAGCCACTTTTTCCAGCACATGCAGGTTACCCTTTCAGCCAAATCATCAGTACACAGCTGAGATGGGACATAGACCAACCATACCTAATAATTTAAAGTATTGGCAAATATTTTCACAAGACACACAAATTCTTGATTTCATGAATTCTGAAGGAGAATTTCAGAACTGTAATATAGACACAGATTGTACATTATATTATACCATAAATAATGAAATATATGTAAATAATGTAAATAAGATAGAACCAACTAGATTCACTAAACTATAAATAGAACAATTAGAAACAGTAGAAATTGAGGAATTAATCAATGATGAATCAGAAGTTTTAAACCTCAAAGACAACATTTTTCCTAAGGGATTAGCCCCACTAGAAGACCTCTTTGACTCCAATGATGTAGCTATAAAACCTAAAATGAGCCTCTAAGGTCAAATATAGAGGAATGCAACATAGGAACAAAGGAAGATCCCAAGTTTATCAAGATATCTAAGGCACTACCTCCAGCTGAAAAGTTGAAGTATATTATCTTGTTTAAAGAGTTCCAAGACATCTTTGCCTAGAATTATGAAGACCTCAAGTCTTATGATACAAGCATTATCTAGCATAAGGTACCAATTAAAGAAATCAGAAGCCCATTAAACAAAAGCTAAGGAGAATTAACCCTGTTCTTATGCCATTAATAGAGAAAGAAGTTAAAAGGATGTACAATTCTCAAATCATAGCACCCATCAGATATTCTGATTGGGTCTCTAGTTTAGTCGCCACTAGAAAGAAAACATGAGAAATCAGATGTTGTGTTGATTTTAGAAACTTGAACAAAGTATAACTAAAGGATAACTATCCCCTCCCTAAAATGGACCACATTCTCCAGAGGGTAGTAGGGTCATCCAGAATTTCATTACTTGATGGATTTTCTGGATAAAACCAAATCCTAGTCCAACCTGAAGATCAAGCTAAGACTGCATTCACCACTCCCTGTGGAACTTTCATGTACTTGAAAATGCCCTTTGGACTGATGAATGTTGGAGCAACATTCCAAAGAGCCATGAACATAGCCTTTGCAAAGGAAATCCATGAATTTTTAGTCATTTACCTAGATGATATCTGTTAAATTTGGACAACTAGGTCCAAACTCCATGTTATGATGCTCAGATTAAGAGGCTAATATTTTTGTTGGATTCCTCTTTCGGAGAGGTGTAAAATCCATATATAATATGTCTTAATCCGATGAGCAGAACATTTATTTTGAATTTATTTGATCAGGCTAGGCATTTGACTTGACCTCACTTTGGAGGAAACAATCAACCTTCTAAAAGGTCCAGAAATACCAGGTATGAGGAGTCTAATGTTGTTGATAAAAGAAATGAGTATATTCTTGTATCTGCTCTCTGTTTGCACCTCGCGGAAACACTATGGATGTACGGCTGATAGATAGTGGTGCCTCAAGACACATCACTGGATTCAAGGAAGCACTCTCTGACATGGTTGAGAGGGATACTAATCTAGAAATTATCCTTGGAGATAATGCCACATACCCCGTGAAAGGGACAGGGACTGTGACACTCCACTTGTCTCAAGGACAAGTCCTACATTTGCAAGATGTACTCTATGTACCAAAATTGAAGAAGAACCTTGTGTCTGTATCAGCCATGGAAGACAAAGGGTTCAATGTAACATTCTCTGATGGAAAGGTGATCATGTGGAAGAAGAGCTTCAAGGAAGCTATCTCGATTGGTTTTAGAGTTGGCACACTCTACCAGGTTGGAGGAAGTCCGCTGGGAGCAATGACATGTGATACTATCCGACAAACCAAACTATGGCACCAAAGGTTTGGACACCTTCATTACAAGGCCCTTCCCGAAGCAAGGAAGGTGGTGACAGGGATGCATGACTTTGGAAATAATCATGAAGGTGTATGTAAGGGGAACAATGTGAAGGAGAGAAACAACATGCAAGGGGACCTTTCCCCTCCGATGTCTCGGGTATCAGGTATATTACCATTGGTCATTCAATCTATACATCCCTAGGGGGATGTTCTTACTACATGACATTTACTGATGACTTCTCTCGCAAAACCTGGATATACTTCTTGAAGAAGAAGGATGAGGCTTTCATGTGGTTCCGTACCTTCAAAGCCTTGGTGGAAAATATGACCGGAAAGAAGATCATGATTTTGAGGACTGACAATGGCACTGAATATGAGTCAAATGAGTTCAAAGACTTTTGCAGAGAAGCTGGCATTAAGAGGGAGACTACCACTGCATATACTCCTGAGCAGAATGGTGTTGCTGAACGCGAGAATAGGACTATTGTGGAAGCTGCCCGTGCCATGCTATGTGACCAGGGTCTGCAATTTTACGCCAGGAGAAAATGCCAAAATGCTGGCTGTGTACATTCCAAACCGATGCCCTCATTCCGCTTTGGACTCCAAAATTCCCGAAGAGGTTTTCTCTGGTAAGAAACCTGATGTCTCACATTTTAGAATTTTTGGATGTCCTGTCTATTTTCATGTGCCGAAAGAAAAGAGAAGTAAGCTGGATGCTACTGGGAAGAAAGGAATGTTTGTGGGCTACGGTGAGACTTCTAAGGCATATAGAGTCTATGTACCTGGTCAAAGGGAAGTAGAGATAAGCCATGATGTCACTTTTGACGAAGATGCTTCCCTGAAGAAAGTAGTAGATCTTCCTAGATCTGGAGAAAATCATGAAGAAAGGCTTGGAAATCTGGAAGAACCCCAGGATGAGACTATGCCTGATATTGAAGGACCAATGGACCCTATTGATCCATCTCCTTCACTGGGAAAGAGACCATCATGGCTCAGGGACACCCTCAAAGATGCTGAGGGTCATGCTGCCCCAAGGGGGACATTTCGAGAAAGCAAGAAGTCGTGTAGATACCAAGGGTATCTAGCTGCCATGAGTACTATTGTACAATCTGAACCTGGATCTTTTGAGGAAGCCGTAAAGCATCAATTTTGGAAGGATGTTATGCACGAAGAATATGAGTCCATTATGAAGAATGATGTCTGGGATGTGGTCCCGAGACCGAAGGACAAATCTGTTGTCACCGCAAAATGGCTCTACAAGATCAAACATGGATCTGATGGGAGTGCTGAAAAGTTCAAGGCAAGATTTGTTGCCCGTGGCTTTTCTCAAAAGGAAGGAATAGACTATGATGACATATTTGCACCTGTGGCACGATATACCACCATTCGATCAATCATAGCCCTTGCTGCTACGCAAGGATGGAGTCTTCATCAGATGGATGTCAAGACCGCTTTTCTGCATGGTGCAATAAAGGAAGAGGTGTATGTGGAACAACCTCTGGGATTTGAAGTTCGGGATCGAGACACTCATGTCTGCAGGTTGAAGAAGGCCCTCTATGGGTTAAAGCAAGCACCCAGAGCTTGGTACGAGAGGATGGATAGTTACTTGATGAAGTTGGGCTTCACTCGAAGTAATGCTGATCCGAACCTTTACTTCAAGGTTGTGCAGGGGAAGCCTCTCATTCTAGTGATGTATGTGGACGACCTCTTCCTGACAGGTGCTGACCCTCTCATTCATCAATGTAAGAGGGAGCTCGCTGCTGAGTTCGAGATGAAGGACCTAGGATTGATGCACTACTTCCTAGGCCTGGAGGTCTGGCAGAGACCTGGAGAGATTTTCCTTTCTCAAAGAAAATACATTGTGAAGCTTCTAGAGAGATTTGGGATGGTGGACTGTAAGTCCGTGTCGACACCGATGGAACTCAACTTTAAGAAGTTGAGTGGCAGCGCTGCTGGGCCTATCTTGGCCAATCCTACTGAGTATCGTCAACTCATAGGAGCTTTGATGTTCTTAGTGAACACCCGACCAGATATATGTTTTGCAGTGAACACTTTGAGTCAACAGTTGGTTGAGCCTCGTCACTTTCACTGGGTTGGTGCCAAGAATCTTTTGAGATATCTTCGGGGCACGATAAACCATGGGCTAAGATACACTGCCGGGAGTATGATACTCCGTGGATATACTGATGCCGATTGGGCTGGCAGTGTGGTGGATCGTAAGAGCACATCGGGATGTTGCTTCAATCTTGGTTCTGCTTCGATCTCATGGATGAGCAGGAAGCAGAAGTCGGTGGCTTTGAGCACCGCGGAGGCCGAATACATTGCTGCTAGTATGGCCTGTTGTGAAGCAGTTTGGTTGCGAAAGCTCTTTAGTGAGATGTTTGGACATGTGCTAGATACCACTCTGATACTCTGTGATAATCAGAGTGGGATTCGTATGACTGAGAATCCTGTGTTCCACGACCGATCCAAGCATATTGATATCAGGTACCACTTTATCCGGGATATGGTACAGCGAGGCGCCGTAAGGCTCGATCACATAGGAACTGATGAGCAAGTCGCGGATATTCTCACTAAGCCCCTGGGGAAGGTCAAGTTCCTAACCTTCCGTGAGAGTCTTGGTATCGTGGAACGACCCTATGATGTGGGTCCTGTTGGACGATGAGCTCTGGGAGCTCTGGGGGGCTTTGGGGATAGCTTCTCGGAGCTATAAGCACTCATAATGCTTCTGCCCCACCGTTGTGATTATTGAGGTGGTTCGCCTCTCATTTATCTGTGCCCCGTATGCATCCTACCCATTGAGTTCAGGGCTCATGGGAAGTGCCTCTCATTTGGCCAATGAGGTGGGAAAAGCTAGAGACTAGTAGCAAATACTGATGGACGCATCAGAGATTGCCGTACTCTCTATCTAGGATGGCACGGTCCAACCACTTGATCTAGGATCAAGTTTAGTGAGGTCTGGGACCTCTGCCTGACTTCGGGTCAGATGAACCAACTTTGGGTTGGTTGGATACTCTTCATGAGTTTGATAGAGGTTTTGAACCTCTGGACTGATTATGTCAGTCGGGGGATGATGTCTTTGTGACTGACCCACTTCTGTTCTAAAATAAAGAGGCCAACAAAGCAAGTTACGGCAGGATGACGCACGATGTTTGATTGCACTGATGGATGGAGTTCTGCCTAGTTCAGAGGGAGTGTTAAATTTGGACAACTAGGTCCAAACTCCATGTTATGATGCTCAGATTAAGAGGCTAATATTTTTGTTGGAATCCTCTTTCGGAGAGGTGTAAAATCCATATATAATATGTCTTAATCCGATGAGCAGAACATTTATTTTGAATTTATTATTCATAATAAATTATATGTGCAGGTCGGCTTTAAGGTTTCACACCCCCAGCAGATGTGTCACACGCCCCAATGATGGATATAAATACAGGCAAAGTTGGAGAGCATTTCAACACAACACAACTCACAACATCTTCTCTCATCTGATTTAGTACGAGCTCCTTGGAGGACGAGTTCAGCCACACGTGTGAAGGAGAAGAAGGACAAAGCAGTACGGCTGAGTTGAAGGACGATTTTCTGCAGTTAGGGTTTTGCAGAAAGTTTGACCAGCGTTGACTTTGGTCAACGCATGGTCCAATTGGGCTGAAAATTTGTGGGAAGTTCGATTTTGGAAGGCCGTACTATTTGGCACAGAAATCGAGGTCAAAGGGTTGACCAATCTGCTGCTGCGTTGACTTTTAGCTTGCTGCCCTACATTGACTTTTTCAGGACAACGTTGACTTTTTTTGGAGTTGACTTGGGTTGACTCGTTTGCTGATTGGAGGACTGTTGTGACACATGCTGGGTTGGCTGACCAAGGAGACTTTGTTGGTTGAAGCATCCTGTTGACCGCCGTAACGAACCACCACATTTTTCCTGTTTCTGATTCGTCTTTTGTAAGATCCACTTATATGTTCTATCTGCATTTTACTTAACTATTTGTATGATTGCTGTGAGAAAAGTAAAATTGCTCCTAGCATAGAACATCTACACAAATTTACAATATCACAGTGTTTTCTGAGTTAGATAATGAACATATAGATCATCTAAGTAGAGTATTCATAAAATGTAGAAAGTTTGGCATATCCTTAAATCCTAAAAAGTCACTTTTTGGATTAGAAGAAGGAAAACTTCTGGGACACATCATTTCAAAAGAGGGCATTAGAATTGATCTAGATAGAATAGAAGCAATCCTAAATATCAGTCATCCTAGGAACATTAAAGAATTACAATCATTTTTAGGTAAAAAAAATTATTAGAAGATTCATCCCTAACTTAGCAGGACTAGTTAGAAATTTAAATAGCATGTTAAAAAAGGATAAGTAGTCTTTTGAAGCAGTCAAAGAAGCCCTTAATAAAACACTTGTCCTCATAAGTCCTAATTTTAACAAAGATTTCATAATTTTTTCATTTGCTTCAGAACACACCATTGCAAAAGTCTTGTCGCAAAAGAACAATGAGGGCCATAAAAAACCCATTGCTTTCTTTAGTAAAACTTTGAGAGATGCAACACTAAAGTATAATATCATGGAAAAACAAGCTCTTGATTTAGTGAAAGCCATAAAATATTTCAGAGTATACATTCTATACTCTCACATAATAGCATATGCTCCAAACTCAGTTGTAAAGGAAATTCTAACTCAGAATGGGCCTGATGGAAAAAGAGGTAAATGGATTGCCACAATACTAGAATATGACATTGAGATCAAGCCTACAAAATTAATTAAAGGCCGAGGTTTGGCCAAACTCATGGTTGAATTGAATTGTCAAGCCTTAGACATAAATTTCATTGCTGCCATAGATGATCAGGAAGAGATAGTGACTCCAAAAATCAGTGAAGATTTCATAGATCCACCCTGGTATGAAGACCTTACATTTGTTTTACTCAACTTACAAGCTCCTCCTGGTTTATATAGAACCAAAAGTAGATTCTTAAAAATGAAAGCGATGAAATATTGTATCTTAGATAATGTTTTATTTTTGAAAGATCATGGTGACATCTTGTTAAATTTTTTATTAAAAGATGAAGCTGATAAAGTCATGCATGAATTCATGCAGAAGATTCTGGAGGACACTTATACTAGAAAACAACTGCTAACAAAATTTTGAGGGCAGGTTTTTACTGGCCCACCCTTTTTTCAAATGTTCGAAAGTATGTGACCTCATGTCACAAATGTCAAATATTTGAAGGGAAGAAGAAACTCTGATCATTACCCCTCAAACCTATCACAATAGAAATTCCATTTCAATAGGGTTTAGACTTCATTGGTGAAATTCACCCACCCTCCTCTGCCCAACATAAATGGATATTGACAACCACTGACTACTTTACCAAGTGGATAGAAGCCATCCCTTCTAGACAAACCACAGAGTCTGCCATTATTTCATTTCTCGAGAACAACATACTTTATAGATTTGGATGCCCACAAAATCTCATCACTGATAATGTTGTTTCCTTCAAATCCAAGAAAATGATAGATTTTTGTAACCGATACCATATCACCCTAGGCCATTCCACTGCCTATTACCCTCAAGGCAATGGACTAGAAAAATCCTCAAACAAAAGCCTAGTCAACATCATCAAGAAGTTATTCGAGGATAACAA